>JAWQUT010000520.1:273164-293460 GCA_033807755.1 Ellobium chinense | reverse complement strand
AATATAATGAACAAGTGCGAATCTTTCCTTCCTTCCTGTGCTCTAAAATTTGTATTACTTGAAAAACCTAAAATCCCTGTAAAAATTTACAAATCCTCCCTTGAAATGGGGGGGGNNNNGATGGTGACCTGTAGAAAAGACAGGAAGTAGCACAGTTTTATTCAAGGTGAACATCTGACACTCGGACTTGCATTGGTCATATTATGCACCTTTGTGAATTCAATAATGAACTCAGAAGGTAATAAATACAGCCAAGTAAATGATACCATGGACAAACAACAGAAAATTGCACTAGCGGTTAACAGTACAAACCCGCTATCCCAGACACCCATGCTCATAATGAAACCCCTTCACATGTCATCTTTAACCGACACAAACAGTAACTATGAGCAGACATCACACACACATACTACCATCCACCTGTAACATCATGTCAGTCATCACCAATATCTACACAATGATATTTGGCACTGAGACCAGAGAGGATTAGTCAAAGTCATAGACAGACCACCTTATCTCACTGACAGGTCATTTACAAACTGGGATATTTCTAGGCTTGCTGCATCCCAATACACTAATCCATTGTCATGGACAGAACAAATCACAAAGTCTTTGGTGAAAAAAAAAAAACACCAATGCATTCCACCTGACCAGTGAGATTTCAGCTGCACTAGCCTAGGCCTCAAGTCTCAAGGTTTTATGATTTTTCTGGCCAAAAAAACTTGCTGAATTGAGATAAGCAATCTGCCTACAACAATGACCATTTCAAATATTGAAATTCCTCCCTGTGGCAAAGACACACAAAGCATTTTGAAATCACTGACCACAAGGAAATCTTGAGCAATGGACATGACACACATCTACATTTACACATGGACCATGACTATGGAATGTACCTGGGAAAAAAGATCTAAACAAAACAAGGATAATATTATTCTAATAACAAACTAGCCTTGTAGGAGCCCTAAACCTCTCGTCACAGTTCTCTGCGTTAACCTCATTTGGCCCTCCCATCACAAGCAGACACCGCAAAATAAAATTAAAGCAAATTTACAGACTCATAATCAACTTGGTGAACTCAGTCACCACATCCCCAAACTTGTCCAAGACGTCACCCAGTATTTACAGAGGAAGTTCAAACATGGAATTAAGGAGGCATACAATGTTGCACCAGATCACAGGCCAGATAAAGATTTACATAAAGCTGCTAACCATAACAGTTTGCTCTGAATTTCAGAGACAGCGCAGAGATAAAATCATATCAAAAGAGATTACCTGCTAGTAGAAATAAAAGTTCAAGTATATTATTTTAAACTTTATCTCCTTGCCATAGCACTCAAGGTCAAGTGGCCACTGGATCAGAAACGTAAAGTAAAATTAAGGTAGAGTTTATACCTTAAGATCATGATCAATAGGCATACACTTGAACTGATATGGGATCAAGTTGTAAAACTAAAATAATCAGCGAATGGCTAGATTCATCCAATGTCTAGGCCTCCGTCACTGGCCTTGTTTAAGCCCATTGTGAGTTGGAGTTGGACTGTAGGCTGTGTATTTCACATCTGGCTCAAATCAAGATGGAAAACCCATGAATACTGGTCTTAATGAAAGACGTCCAACACTCCATAGTATGCTGTTTATACAATACACTCTGTGTGTCTGGGTAAACTAGAGTTTTCAGGTCTGGATCTACTCTCTGCACAAAATGTGAATGCAAGATGGCAAATAACAGACTTCATCTCTTTCACCCCTTTTCACTGAAATTACTGTTGCACGTGTTACAAAACACCCTTGGAATAACATCTCAATTCAAGCACTATGTTTGCTTTTAACCATTACAGGGATCTTGATTGAGGCAGAAATTCTTTCAGCTACATTAGAGAAAATCGTCCATGGCCCCCAAGGACCAAATGGTGAGGAGGAACCTTCACTGAATATCAACTTAATCACATATCAATTGCATGAGGAAAAATAGCATCGCCATTCAAATCTCAAGACACACAGTCCACATTCTCTGAAAAGCGCAAATTCTTATAATTACTGAAATACTGTGTTTTGATCCTGAGTTGCCAGCTAGCAAAGGTACTGCACAAGCCTTTTAAGCGTCACCACTGAGCCAATCAAAAGTCCTCATTTCCCCAATCAAGGTCATCATCACCCCAACCCTTGACCTCCTGAAACAAACAAAAAAAGACTATGTTATAGGGGCATATCATAAAAAGCGTTCAGCTATGTTGGGGGGTGGTTGGAATAGTCCTGACTTCAGTATCTTCTCATTCCTCAGACTTTAAAAGTCTAAATATAATGGCAGGAGATGAGATAACTGCAGTATTCCGAAGAAATTTTCAAGTAGTGAAGCATTTTGGAGAGGTCCTGGCCTCAAGATCAAAAGGTCGTCAGTTCGATTTCCAACCACAGTTCTGTTATATATGCCTAGGACAAAACTTTCATTCATAATTTCTTTAATCAATCTTTGTGTAAAGTGAGTACCTGGCTAAAGACAGTGGAAGATATTGTCAGAATGCTAGTGATCAGCGCTTGTAAATGGCAGCAGCACTGTTTGCTTCCCAGAGAGTTAAGAAAGTCCAAGAGTGATCAGGTTTGCTAGGGTAATAACACTGTGAAGTCATGTGAGCTGGCATTAGCTGTGTTACTATCAATGTATAATATGAAACCACCCTGTTCATTGATGATAGTATGACCATCAAAACCAACCCTGTCATGATGATAGCAGTTTGACCATTAAAACCACCCTGTTCATGATGACAGTATGACTAACAAAACCACCCTGTTCAGGATGACAGTATGACCATCAAAACCACCCTCTTCATGATGACAGTATGACTATCAAAACTGTTAACTCGAGTAGTACTAGGCATCTACAGTCCAAGCAATGCCCTTGTCTTCTGACACAGTGTCAGCCATCTTACTACTTTGCATAGTTTGCTGCTCCCCTGACTATATGGCAGCACAGGAGTTCAACACTAGCGCTTTCTGAGTCGCCACCAACATGTGAACAAATCTGATACTAGTGTTTTTTGGGTTACCATTAACATGCAAAAAAATTTTGATGTTCGCACTTAAAGGGTCGACTAATTCTGCCTGACCAAATTTTAAAGAATTTACTGAGAATTACACATTACATGTTGAAAACTTTATCAGGACTAAGTAACTGATACAACCTGCAAGAAAAGAAACTTAAAGAGGATTAAGGTAAGCAACTTGGGACTATCACACTTTACTCACACTCTACAGAACTACTGCTACTCATAAACAACGCAGCACAATTCATCTGATATCATCTTAACATATGGAAAGGCTGACTAAGACAGCAACATTTGCTTCTTTATATCATATCTGTTTTTTTTTTCTTAAACGGCAACAACGTTAATATTTTGAAGTGAAACATCTTAAATTAGCAAAACAACGAGAAGCATTTGCTACTCTTGTAAATATGACACATTTCACATTACCTCCTCAGCGCCTCCGGCCACAGCAAACATCTTTGTATTAGTCCTTGGTACTGCATCCTCTGTGATAGGTAGTGAGGTTGATGGTGCTGTAGAGAATGGTGATGTGCTCTTGACTGCTGAGTTAGTGGCTTCATCAGATATCACATTGTTCCCAGACTGTTGTGACAATCCAGACTCCAGAGCAGAGATGAGATCTGTGGACTTTGTCTCTGCGATGCTGGGAGCCATGTCAGCAAAGAAATCCAGTTCAGGTGGAATTGACTTAGCCTTGATTTCAATACTCTTTATATCCAGTCCGGCACCAAGGTCATCTACTGATTTCTTGGATGCTGATTTCTTGGGGGGCATTTTAGTTGCCCCCGGCTTGAGTTTGAGACTTTTGTTTCCAACAGGTGATGATGCTGGGATGGAATCTGAACTCTTTCTGACGTGATTTGGGCTGGAATGGTGATAGCTGGTAGCACTATCTCCCCAGTCATCCGAGCCCCAGTCATCAATAAAATTTGTGTCCTCCTCACGCTTATCAACTTTTGGGGTTTCCCCACTGTGTCGAGATACTGTCTTATTTTTCATCCCTAAATGTAAGGGACCACTGGAGCCATGACTGTCACTGCCAGAACTCACCCTTCTACCCCCATCTATCACAGACATTGAGTTCAACCCCCTGTCAGCCTCAGGCACATCGGACCAGTCCACTTTGACAGGAGGGGGAGAAGGTGCAGGCTGGCTTCTATAGGGACTAGGGGAGGTCTGAACTTTGGGCTCCGAACTGGTCACATCTGTCATGGCTTGGAGCTCCCGCTCAATCTCATCATTGATTCTCTGTTCCTCATCTTCCCAGTCCGAGCCATCTGGGTCATTGCTATCTGGGTCAAGGCCATTGTTGTCATTGGTATTTATCCCTTTCTTCCCGTCACTGCTCTCATTATCAAGGTCAAGCTTTTCTGTTTTTGATTTCAATCTGACCATGTCATCATCCAACTCAGCAACTTCTTCGATGGTCAGTCCTAATGTTTTCATTTCCTCGGTTTGTTTAGAAGGCTCATCTGAAACACACACACATACAAAACAAAAACGAATTGAATGTAATATGCAAGACCGAAAAACCAATCATCTGCTTAACCTTCAGTATCATGAATCACAAAAGGAAAACTTCAAATTAAAGCATAAAATATCAAAAGAATTCCAAATCTTCATAAATGTAATCAATTTTTGCAAGAAAGAGATAATATTGTATCAATAAACAAGTGAAGGGTGGCAGTAATAAAGTATCTTCTATTTCCTTCTTGATAAAACCGTGAAATCACAGATCTGAGAACTTTCCAGGTAGAAGGGAGTGAAGAGGTTAAAAATTTCAGAATACCAAATACCTGAGAAAGTCAACTGGAAAATATGGAACATCTGTAAATTTAAAAAAAACTGTGTCTGACTTTCATCTTTCATTCACTTTGAAAGGGTAATTACAATACTCGCAATAGCTGCCAGTCCAGGCTTCAAAAAGACTTTGTTAAGAAAAGTTTATAGTATAAGAATAGAAAGGAGATGAGGCAGACCGTTTTCCATCACGATAAATGCCAAAAATGTCATTCCTAAAATTTTGCTGGTCCATCAGCATTATGGAAATAGACATGAGAAGGTTTGTGGTCAATGTGCACTCGTTCGACATGCAAGTTTGTGCCGCTTCCCCCCTTGCATCCTCTTCAAGGATGAGGTGAAAATTTCACATTCTGTCATCCTTTCATTGATGACACAACTCAGTCTAAGCTTTCAAGCATCATATTAATGAATAAACCTTATAGACCTATCAATATTTAGGTCCGCCCACAGCTGACAACGCAGAGATCAGTAAGAGTGGTTCTGGTAAATACGACCTCTCTCAAGGTCCAATACACAGAGCACTCTAAGGTTGCTGTAAAAGCATACTGAATAGGTCAGTCATTCATTCATTCATTCACTCCTTCATTCATTCATTCATTCATTCATTCATTCATTCATTCATTCATTCATTCATTCATTTTCACCTTATATGAAACATCTTTTTTTTTTTCTACTACACTTACTACAGTATTAACTTTCAAACAGGCACTGTCATTGGGATACCAATAAAGTCACAATAGTCTGAGCCCCCCCAAACGAAAAAAAAAAATGAATAAACCTTTAATGTAATGCAGCCATCCAGTTCCAGTTCATAGAGCCAGGAGTGAATACTAATAAACATATAAGAATAGACTACTTCTTAAAGATCAGCTGCTATTCTACCATGACATCAGGCGGGCCAAAGAGCTCAAGCTTTAGTAGTCACAGGACCAGGAAAGAAAAGTAGGAGAGTAATGTTACACGCCAATAAACTGCCCAAAGACAACAAACATTTAACAAAAAATGAAGGTTTAAGACATCTCTTTGCAACATTTCCACTGGCAGTTTATCATAGTAGAAGGACTAGAAAACTCGGGTCAAGAATGTTATTTGTTGTGGATAACATGCTCTAGAAAATCGTTGCCATCACTTCTGGACAGCCAATATTGCACATTCATTACCCAGATTTTTGTCCATCTCTTTCTCCTTGAACTTTTTCTTTCTCTCCTCCCTCCTCAGCCGAGCTTCTTCCCTCCGGCGTTCTCTCTCTTTCATCTTTCTCTCTCTCTCCAACGACAGCTTATCCTGCTCTGATGAGGGCATATTGTTGCTTAACCTGCAGACAATGGAAGATAGACAAAAGCTCAACACTACTTTATAGTAATTCACATGACAACTTCTTTTTAACTGCAATGGCTCTGATATAACAGAATAATGTATTTCCTGCTCAGTCACTGTACAAATCATAACTGTGAGTTTTGTCGATTGTGTCCATTCATACTCATGTGACAATATGATTTAGTGGAATTATTTTGGGAAGCTGAACTTAACTGAAGCCACATCTCATCTGCGGAAGAGCATGGCCAAATGGTTGTGGCGTTGGACTCAAGATCTAAAGATTGTGGGTTCGATTCCAGACCATGGTCCTACTGCAAGTGCTTTGGAAAAACATTTCATGTAGATTTCCATCTGTAAAATAGGTAACAGCAACAGGCAGTAAAAAAAAATTGTTAGATTGCCTGTGATCAGTGTCTGTAAATTGCAGCAGCACTGTTTTCCCAAAAGGAGTTAAGGTCGCCCTAAAGTGATCAGACCTGCCCGGGTAATGAAAGTGTGAAGTTGTGAAAGCAGGCATCAGCCTTGACACAACATTTATAAACCGCATTATCATTATTATCATTGTTTATGACAGTTCATTCAAGGCAGAATCAGGTTCAGCATCTCATGTAAACATTTTCACGGTACGATTATTTATAGGGCAAAGTAGGACTAAATAATTCTTTTTCATAGTACTTTTTAAGCATTCTCATAGTGTTTCCTCAGGGATAGTTTTCATTCACTGCGCTTCAAGCTAGGTACTGTACTTCCCTCTTTCTGCAGTTTTACTGATCAAGAAATTCACTGATCTATGAAACAGTAGCTAGCATATTATTTAATGGCTCCTACAAAACTTGTGGCCTTAGCAAATCATCAGTGACTGCAAACACAGGAAATAGAGGTGGGTGTAACCTCACACCAATACAAATCATACAGATTCAGATAATAATTTTCATCTGTTCAAAAGCATCAGAAACGGAGACCCAGAGAGGATTGTCACAGCATAATAAGAATTTTTTTCATTGACTCTGCTATGATATTTCCTAATGATCTTACATTTTTCTCAAGAACTAGGTAGGAAACTCTTATTTGGAGAGCAAGGCAACAGACCTTCAAGGAAGGATACCCTCTCATAGCAAATGCTTCAGATCTTTGACTTCCTGACATTCTAAAGGGGCTGGGCCACATTAAATGGGGCATGACCTCCATGTGTCTTTTTTCCACGAGTCTTCCTGGGTATTTCCTGGTGGTTTGAAGTTTTTCCCAGAAAAATAACTTGCTTAAATCCATCACAGGACAACAGTTTGTCACTTGAAATTTATCCCTTGTTTGACAAATCTTCATTCAGGTTGTTGCTCAGAACTTATTCCAATCAAAATTATGAACTACCAGTCCAAGTTTTCGAATTTTCAACTGTTTTTCCTTAAAAGGTAGCCATTTTTGTCTGATTCCGAGTATGTCTTGCACCTGGAAACACCATGGCAATTTGGTATGATTGTTTACTGGATTTTCTAAATCAATGGCAATTCTATACATAAACATTTATGGAAATTCGAAATTTCCTTCAACAAGACTCACATGAATGGAACATCACAGTTCCATTGACCCTCTTGAAAAAGACAAAACAGAATTTAGGCTATGGACATTGAAAGTCCAGCTTACCGTCCAGCAGCCAGGTCTTTGAGCAAAGGTTTATGTGATGCCAGGATGGATGTCATGTTCTGAGGAGCTTCTAGTTTTTGAAGATCCTGTGGCGACACTTGCTGTGGGTCAGATAACATGAATATGAAATGTTTACAACTTTGCAAAAGTGCAACCTCATAAATTCTCACTATCAACAGGATATGGACATTTAACAACAAAAAAGTTGGCCAAAATATCACAGACCCCACTGACAAACCTTGAACACACAAGGTCTGTGCACAGTCTTTTTATACACATTGTGAGAATATGAAACGTATTCTACCATTACTATTGATTAACTGTATCTTCGCTTTAAATGAGTGTCTGTTCAATTGAAAACAGCATACAAGAAGCAGGAAAATGTGATCTCTAAATATCCTGTGATTAAGCTGAAGGAATTGTATTTAGTTTGCAGTTTGTGACAGACTTGTTTTGCTTGCTTAAAAAAAAAAATCCTTTCAGTTCACACGCTCTTTCTTAAATCCCTACTCGTACAATGGGTCCCCTCCATGAGGAGCAAGCTGTTAATTGCAAGTAATCAGCAATTACCTAAACATCACGAACTCGAATATCAGGGGACATGCTCTGAAATATGAGTTTTTGAGTTGAATTTAATACAGAGAAATCGGGAAAGGGACCACAACTTTACAACAAGTGGCTAATTCATTTATGATATCAGATTACAATATATTTCTGTTTGTATGCCAGTTGTACGGTGCCAGATCTGTACTCATAACTACATGAGAATGAACCTCCCTACTGCATATGGCGCTATTTTCATTGCATAAATCATTGTTCTGGGAAGCAAATGGCCACTGTGCTGACAGTATCTGTTCACAGATGGATGATACATCATATCTTGTTTTATTTTCTGTTCTAACTACCAAAGAGGTGCTGTGGATGCTTGCTGTTTGACAGGCCGTTAGAAATGAGAAAAGGAAAACTATCATACTTACCTTGGGCAAGCCATGGAAGAAGAAAGATTTTCTGGAACCCCCTATGACAAAATCACCCCCTAGAATTGGGACCAGGTCAGCCAGTGCTCGCAGACTGGCAGCAACTATTCTGTCATCTGTGTCTCTTATCCCAAGCAGTACCTGGTCAGTCCGGGGTCAAAGGTTACAATTAGAGTCAAGAATTCATAAAACACAGACTACCTTTCCTGTAGGTGTTTTCTATACTGAACATCACAATGGAGTTATTATAATTTACCCTGTTGTAATAAATTGAAGTGAAAATTGCAACTGTTTTTATTTGAAATAACCTCTGTTCCATATTCCACCCTCCTTTATTTTTGTTTTAATTTCAAATGATAAAGAAAGAGTTTGGGTAATTCTTCTTCCACACCAAATCTCTCATTGTTGGTCATTCTACCCGCCCCCAAATTTATTCACCATCTGTTTTCAGGTGTCTGTTAAATTTGTAGCCCACAACCCCTTCATACCCTTCCTTCCACTTATTAACCCTGCCCTTCACTTCCCTCCCCCAAACTGTCTGCCTATCCATTATCCTTCTAAAAATTCCACCAGCTCTCACACTTTTCACATCTTCACGAATCCTCCTTTTCCCAACTATTTCCCAGTAAAATATCCATTCCCTAATTTTCTAACCCTCCCATGTCTACATTAATTATGTTCTCTCCTCATTTCCTCTAAAAATCTCAACTCCAATATCATATACCTCTCTCTAAACATCCCCTTCAACAACCCCCCACTTCTCCTCACCAACTCTCTCCTAATCTCAGTCATTAATCCCTCCCCAATCCCCTGATACTGAGCCCAGTCCGCTCTCTCACCTGTAGAAATATGTCATCTTCCAGCTGTTGACGAGTAAACAAATGTACATAATGAGGGAAATGTTCCAGTAGAATCAGGCGGATGTGGCAGTCATGGACATGGAAAATGTTGTACAGATGGTTGATGACATACTGACGAAAGTGAGTCTCTGAGAGAAGGCCTTGAACAGAATGGGCCGACTGATGGACTCCTGATCCTGCAAGGAGAAGAAAGAGAAAGGACTTTCACAAAACTATTCAGGAATACCTCTGAAAAAAAATTGTTCCAAGCATAGTCAATGATGCACTAGTGAATACAAGGACTTGGACAGAAGACCTTGTCTTCACGATGGGTACTGACACCGGTCAGGGTCCTACTGAACCCCTGTTCCCCAGGTAGAAAAAAAACTGGGTTCTCACAAACATATTTTGGAATACTGTACTTGTAAGCATGCAAATTGTTGAACACATGTGATTAAAGATTAATGACAAAGGAGATCTTGCAGGCAATGAGTTGATTTTGGACACTGAATTATAGAAAAGCAGAAAATAAAAAGACTGAAAAATTACTGCCATTTACACAAAGGCAATGTAGTATACCAGTGACCTTGCTAAGTCCATAAATATCTCAGTGCAACACAATCAGATTACAAGTTTTATCTGGCATATATCCCTAAGATTTCCACACATCAATCATGAGCCTGACTTGGTAAAGGAAGTGGAAACATTTGTTTGTTTATAACATAATGTAAAAGTTTAGATACCCACATTCGAGTCCAGATGCTCTGTGTGATATCATATCATTGGTTCAAATACAATGATTTTGTTATTATTGTTATCTGCTTCCAGAAACAACAGGACAGATCCATATGTGCTCTGTTTCCTCGGCTCAGAACACTGCAAAGAGTCATTCTACTGTTTGTCCCTGTTGTTACCTAGTTGTGGTTCCTTCTTGCCCTTCTGGCAATGTTGCAACTTCTGCAACCTCCATTATATCCACCCATCTCCAACATTCGCTGTAGGGAAAGATGTTCAGGCCCCTCGTTTCCTCCTTCCTCTCTCAGTTTCCTTGTTAGTTATCTCAATACATCTGCTTTGTCATATCTGATTGTCCCACACATCTATCCATAGCCAGTCAGTTTGTCAGCACTGAGATTTCCTTTTGTAATTATGTGTCATGTCACTAATCTGTGTCCTGTGTTCCCTTTAACCACTTCATTGTGATACCAACAAATTCATCCACGTGAGGAACACTGTGATCAGGTCAAATTCAGCCTCTTTCAGTACAGTAATTAGGGTAATTACATGGTAATGATGGCATTCTGATGAGCAGTTTCCAAGATATAAAAGAAAAAAGTACCTATATGTCATAGCTGGATATGGACTCAATTTTTATCCACCATTTTGGCTGCCACTAACATTGTTAACATAGCGTTCAAGTGGTTAACACCTTCTCTAATAAACAAAACCCTCCACCTCACTCCCCACCCCCCAGTGTCTCCTGAAACTTCACAAGGTAACAAAGCACATCATAACAAAGCTGTGAAGACAATCATACTAAGCACTCATGCTAGCATCCTGCTGCTCCGGTAACCACTTCAACACCTGACAAAAACTCTTCTATTCTCAACACCATTTTCCTTCAAACTTTCCAATCTCTCTTGTTTTACAAATTGTACTGAATCATACTTTTTAATTATCACATATTCCTTTTTAAATATCACGCACTGCGTGTGTCAGTTAAAGAGAATATGATTCATTTTTAACATTTACTGTACCTAACACCAGCTATAAATCAAATGGTCTCAACAGCCATGCACTCCAACCCAAGGAACTTGAAACCCAGCAAAACTACAAACAACAGTCCAAGCACAAATGCAGCTAAATTCTGTCATCTTAGTTTACAAGAGTTGTTTGTCCGTCCCATACAATCTCAGGAGCCTCCCAAGGTGTGTCTGGCTAAGGGTTACGGGCAGGATTAGAATTAAGAATGAATTCAGAAAAAGAGAGAGTCCCTATCTGTTGTCCAAGGACTCTTCCTAGGGTGTTTTCTCTTTCCAAACCTTGTCTCTAATACTTATCCATGTTAGAGTTTTCTCCGGACTGTGCAATTTGCCCCTTAAAATCAAACTCCCCCTTAAAAATACACTGAATACACACTAATCTCCCTTCTCTTTCATCCACTCCGAAGTTGGCATTACTTGAAAAAAACCTAAAATCCCTCTAAAAACCCCCTTTCAAATTAATGACAAGGGGTGAATGTCTTCCCAAACTCATATGACTTGGAGAAAATACTGAAGCTAGTATTAGCACACCCTAGGAGATCATAAGCAAATGGACATAACTCACTAGTAAACCGGGATGATGAAATATCCAAGAGGGAAACCTGTGCTTACCTCCCCTTGGCATGAGTAAATGCGGCAATACCAGCCTGTCTGCCCACTCATTCAGCAGGACAAACCTGGCAAGCAGAGGAACAACCAACCTCCTGGCCACTGCTGTCTCCGGCAGACGATGTAATCGCGGCATAAGATTACTACAAAAAGAAGATAAAAAGTCCAGTCAGTTTCCACTGGCTATGTCAACAAGTAAGAATGTTCTGAAACTCATCTCAGTTTGCAGAAAATGTCATGAGAATAAGAAAGTAAAAATGCCACAAATATATTAAATGTTCTGGAACCTGAAAACTTGATGATGAAAATGAAGATTGCAGACATGCATCTAGTCAAAAGACTGTGGAATCCCACTGTATACTCATGCAACAATGCATTCTATCAGAGAAGAAAGTTACTAAATTCGCTCAGTATTCCCACTTCTAATATGATCATGGTAAACAACAAGTTTGTCCTTAGACTAGAGACCACCGTGCCATCTTACCTGAAAAATTCTTTCTTTTCCATTTCACTTTTCATGGCAACATTCCGAAGGAAGTTCAAAATTTGTATCAGATCAGATCTTGTGGAAACAAAAGAAAAATAGGAAGGTAAATTTATTGTTTTGTACAAGTCTTTGCTGAAGTCATAATTATGTCTTAGAAAAGGAAACATTTTATATTGGTTGACAGTGAATAAATTCAGATTTCTGTTCACACAGCTAACTCATGGTATGGAATATGGAAAATGTTTTGGGTGCCAAGTCAATTTCAAAGTACCCGCAGATGAAGAAACTGTCAACAAAACAAGGTATGAGGATAAGACACAGATGAGACAATACTGTGTCTGAATGAGATTGTTTTGGTAACGGCAATTCCTTGTGCAAGTACATGATTCATGAATCACAAAGCTTCACACCATCATTAGGGCATGGAAAAATTACTTGGATATTAACAATCCTAACACAGACGGATGTAACGTACTTTAACGAGGTCAAACACTGTGACTTTCGGATGAGATGAGAAACATTTTGGTCAGCCCTCATACAATAACAACAAAACCCAGAGCAAAAGAAGCCGAACATACTGATGACTTAGGAACAAATTGAAAAATTATATTCCATGCTTATGAATAACGCTGTGATGTTATGATCTTAAAGAGCCCTTGGCCCACTGACCTACCTAAAGACAGACAAACTCAGCAGGCTGGAGGTCATGGGTCGGGCTGCAGGGTCAGCATTCACACATGGAGACAGCTGCTGTTCCAGACTTTTGGTAAGATCATCTACAGGGTGACAGCAGGGAAAAGAAACCACAGTGTACTGTAGGGATAACCCACCATGGAGATCCACAACCAATAAAAATCTTGCTTATTTCTTTTGTGTTTGATATGTTACACTGACCAATTCATGTGTCCATTTTATTTTTGTACTTTTCTGCCAGGTCTTGTTTTCCAGTAAAGATATGTTTCAAAGAAAGCTCACATTTATCTGTTACAGAAGTAAAAAGGAAACAAGCTGTTGGTTTTTTTGTGGACACACCTTGCCACCCCATGTCAAGATCCTACAAAGGTGGTCATGACGTATATTTCTAAAGCTGTGGGAAACGCTCCATTAACCAATGAACTCAGTGTTTAAGAAGACACATGCATTGCAAGCATAAGCAAAAGGAAGCAGTAACATGAATGGCCAGGTCGGCACACAGTGGCGATTCATGCTTACGGACCTGGTTGTCAAAAAGACCTTATTACTTGAACAGGTGTCACTATACAAGGAACAGGGACCAGTGGAAAGGAAGCAGGATATACAAAAGATATTCTGTGATTGGCTAACAAAACAAAAGTATGTCACCATCAAATAAAGATAAATGGAAGTAAACTGCCCTTTATAGGACTCTATGGAGTGACAGTCCAATTGACACAGATTATTTATTATTTTCTCACACTGGACACAGATCTACATTATCTTCCTTCCAGCTGTTGTGAAGAACTGCCATATCATGAGTTGATGTAATAACTTAAGATAGAATTTTTGTTTACCTCCATGGTGATAAGAGACATAAATTAAACAGATCAAATCTCTTAATAACTGTGTCATATTTATGCGGACCTGGTTTTTCAATGATGGACAAGCATCTTAACTTGTCAGACAGTCCTTCAGGTATCAGCAAAAAAATTCTCATAACACAAGGATACCAACAGAAAGAGAAGTTACTTGCATCCTTTGCCGTTCACCTAAGAACTCTCACCATATTATACGAGTCCAATATTTTGGCTAGTATTCTAGAACACTGTACTTTTTTTCTCATCTGCTTTAATCATATCTTAGACACAAGGAAAGACAGCCATAGTCAGATTCAACAGATGTGTTTAGATACAGTGGTTGAAGAAACAGGAAAAATGCAGAGCCATACCAGAAGCACACTCCCCTGGGCAAGTGGTCACTCTATGGGGTGACTGCTAAACCAGGCTCGACTGTATTTATCACACCTATCCACAAACACATACTTTTCGCACACAATAACGGGCAGATTTTCCTCACACCCACCTTTCTGTTTGACCATATCCAAGACAGCATCCACCAATGTGCCGAAAGCAAACACATCTCTGGCATGGCCCATGGATCGATCAGCTTTGACACTGTTAGTCTGAGAAATAAAACAAAACGGTTCCGAGAAATAAACAAACAGTAAAAGAAGAAGTTAATGTCACAGTGAGAAGGGGGTGTAGGTACTACACTCTAACCTGCCATGACGTACAGCTGACCCCACCTTAAAGGGGAGACACTGCTCTTTCTCAAAGATTGTAATACAAAAGAAAAAAACAGTGTGCAATTTTGCACAGTAACTCACTGCACTTCTGGTGGTGAGTTGCACATCATATTACCTGCATCTCAACCTTTGGGAAAAGGCAGTGCCTCCTCTTACTTGCAACCTCACAGGAGCATAAAAAGACACCAAGTATCAAGCAAATTTTCATGAACCAAGTATCAAGCAAGTCTTCATGAGCCAGTATTCACACTCACACAGAAAAAAATGTATATCAATGCAGTTTTACTTTGCCAAAATATAGTTTGTGAACAGCCATGCATTGGCACACACAGAATATTGTTCACTTTTTGGAAGTGGAAGTTTTCATGAAATCAATGGACCTGCAGCAAATACTGTGAGGATAATACGCACTTGTCATAAGTGCAGTCACAGTGATGGGTTAAAGCAATTTTTATTTGTCAGTTCAAATGATATCAAAGTTTTTTTTTCTGTATCCACTGTCTGTCTTAGTCTGTAATTTGTTTATCCTTCCTAGACTCACTTTTGTTTCTTGTTTCCCAAAATGTGCTTATACAAAAATGGTTGTGCACTATTTGGTTTTAGATTGTCACTGCATATGCCCACACAGAATGAATAAACCCGGTGTGAACCCTGATGAGGAAAAGACAGCATCCAGTCATCTGAGAATTGCTGTGACCCATCAGAAACTATGATTAAGCAGATGGCAACAGGGTGGAGTCAAATATCTCATGTGCTGCGAGAGTTACCTAGTTAAATTGCTTTTTATTAAACCAGAACATTTTTTAAACCTCCATCTATCTTTCCCTACTTATCCACTGATATTCATTTCATTTAAGCTTTAAACTTCATGAAATAACAATTAACACTGTCTCTAAGGGATCGTTAAATGAAATACTACAAAAACTTGATAAAAGTGCAGACCGTTTATGGCACTTATTCAACATGATTAGTGGATTCGTTAACATTCAAACAGCAGCCACGCACCCATCTTCATGGACGAACATGAAGAGCTTTCCAAAGACATGTACAAAATGGCCATGGTGAACATTTAAGGTTACCTTACCATGTGATGAGAGGCTAGTTTTGACAAAGACATTTACTACATGGTCACAGTGAACATTTCTTACTGCTCCTTGCTAAGGGAGGCTGATGTTGATGAAGACATCAAAGCCTAGCAAGTTACCTTTTCCTCAGGAGACAGACCATCTTCATGGCGGAAGGCCCGACACTGATCCAGGAATTCTTGAGTTGCTGCCATGAACTTGCAGGCATGCTCCATGCCTCCCAGCTTCCAGGTGCCATCAGAGCTCACATATACAGAGGACAGACACACGTTGTTGTGACATATACCCAGCTGTTGAAAGGACAGATATATATAAGAGATAAAATTTTGCCTATTTACATCTTAATGCTTTCACTGTCTCAGGATCACAAATACATTCTTCAATTGAAATGATAAATATCAGAGATCTTCATGATAGATGTAATCATCACTGTTTCTTCTTGAAAGGACAATACCGTGTCAGAGCATTGGTAAAGTGTTGTGATCATGCAGTTTCTTCCACTTCTTTTAACACAATAATATCACAAGGCCTGGAATTTCCAGGCATGAGACAGCGACGGGGTTAATGTAGTAAAGTTGTCCCAAGATCCACCTGTTACACTCACAGAAACAAGTAAATAACAAAAATATAATAACTCGCCATAGTAAAATTTAGCTCCTTATTTTCTTAAGTGATAGCAAAGGTTCCATGTAATGAGCCAAGTAACAGTTGGAGAGATCAATATCACCCACCTTGGAGTGCAAGAAGTCTAGGCCATGAAGCAGATCACAAAAGCCAACACACAGTTCCTCAGAGGTCATGTCGAAGACTGAAGAGGCCAAGGGAGTCACACATTCAGTAGCCAACCAAAAACAATCCGATGTATCACCACAGCCGACAAAACGAAGGATGTTTGGGTGCCGCAAGCCACGCAGAGTCTGGAAGCAAATAATTCAACACTAATCAGTTGGCTTACTTGCATTGGGTGATTTCTTTTTTCATATACTATTGCATAACTAGGGCTAAGGAAATGCAAATAACACATTGAGCAAAACCCACATCAGAGGTAAACAAATCTAAAGTCATTGACTATCAAAGGTTCATCACATTTAGCACTGGCAATTCCAACAGAATGCCATGTGAATTTCACAAACTTCTAAAAATCTTTGTTTTTTCAGGAACTGGTTTGGGCTGTTTCTTACTGAGCTTAAACCATTCTCTAAATGTACATCAAAACTGGTTTCTGTTTAGTCAAAGCTTTTCAGCGTAATTGATGTGGCATTCTGATGGAAGATCCCAGTTGTGAAAAAATGGTGTCTTCTCATCACAATGACCAGTCCAACACTAAGTGATGGCTGCAACTAAGAAATATTTCCACACTGGCTGCATTTTATTGACTCCCATAATCAGGTGAACATTTTTACAAGTTTTAATAAAATAGGTTAAAATCAAATACAGACAATGGAAAAGAGATTTTTACTGCACACTTATGTAGGAAATATTTATAAACTAAACCGCTGGACAGACACAGGATGAAGTGAGACATTTACGAGAAGAAAATATCTTGCAGCCAGTCAACATGAGGCTGAAGGGGCATGGTGTGGTATGACAATTTAATGTGCATGCTTTTATTATTAAAAAAGTTTTTGACCCCACATTGTTTTGGCAAAGCATGAAATGTAAAATATTCTTCTAAAATCATAACTGATTAACTATTTTCACCATATAAGGTTTTTCTCTTCTGTTTCATTATCTTCATAAAATCTCAAAAAAATCTACAGTTAGTTACTGTGCACCCATAAAATGAATAGTTGGGTACAGATATATTTTAGTTTTTACTCTCGGTTTCTGCAACAAACAAAAATACAATTCAAATTGGAAGGCCCCCAGTTTCACTTTAACAATTTAAAAGCCTTACGTCTCAGTTCCTAGTCTAGCAACATCAGCCTTATTAAATTTTGATTGACTTTATGAACAAGACAAATACAGTAGTAACACATACAAACTCACAGCTGCATTCTTTCTTAACAAAGCTGCATCTTTTGTCTCTGAGTTCTTGGGCTCAAACACTGTGGCGACTGTCCCATCTGGCTTGGTGACTGGAGTCATCTCCCAGGGGAATGAAGGTGGGCATTCCAGAGGGTCTCCCCACTCACAGCCCTCCAGAACACTGTTCTCAGCTCCCATACCAGCCAGTCAAGCGCTTCGACTCTTATGACTATGGGAATTCAATGGGTACAAAGAAATTGATAATTGATGCCTTGTTATCTTTCAATGCCACCTACACTAGGAAAATTACAGAGCTATCCAAAAAAATTAGAGGGCTATCCAAAGTTTAAGAACTTCTATGTTTCTACTTAATTCCATTCTATCTTATTCTTACCTCTACAGCATTGTTAATATAATATTAATAATAATTGGAAAATATGTCACTACAATGTTCATCACCATGAAAATGTGAAGTGGAGGTTAATAAAGATGATGCGTAGTAATTTAGCCGGCATTCTTAAATGGAATATTTTCCTCTATTCCAGTAAAATGTAAATCAAAACATGCCATTATGGAGCCTTCTTCACAATTTTTAAGGTGCGTATTTTTTTGATAATTAAAAAAAAAGGCCAAGAAGATTGCAGACCAAACTAACACTAATATATTAATACAAAAGATACCATATACATCTTCAGCCCATAACAACGAGAATCCTTAACAAAATCTGAGTTTTTTACTGCTGGATAGTCGGGTATGATGTGTTCCAAAAGGAGGCTCATTAGCATAGTCCTACACTGGTAAAGCTAGACTGTGTAGACTTTTTATTAATGCATAATGGCAAAATCCTGGGACTCTATTAAGCTAGGCTATGTTTGGATTAGGAGGTATACTTTATCCTTAGCAATGATGTGAGAAGATGTCCTTAACGCCTATCTGAATGGAATCCCGAAGCCTAATAATACCCATAAAACCCATCATCACTAAAAGTAAAGTAAGCCTATTTGGGCTTAGAGTTACAGACTGTTTGGGACAGGAGGGGCAGGCCTATTGTTATACCAGATTTAGGGCAAAAAGCGCTTTCCCCTGGAAGAGTTCCTTTAGTTAGTAGACAATGGCCACCTTCACTTTGGCAGCGATGATGTAATTATTTTTTTGTAATCAAATGTAATGTATGTATGTCAGAGTTCTTACCCTAATGCCCATCAAGGTGGGGTCCGTAACACTAGCTAGATACCCATCAAGAAGGGTCTTTTATACCAAGTTAAGAAGAAAATTAGAAACGTCCCTGCCTAACCCTACTAATGCTCATAAAAGTGGAAGGATTTCCATATGTGGTAACTCTTACAACTACGGTCAGTACCTTAATTCCGAATAACGTATTAATACAACCCTAACCCTAACCCTATCCCCCTAACCTTAACCCTATCCTTAACCCTAACACTAATGCCCTTCGAGACATGAGCATCAGTCGGAGCGAGCGTAACTCCTTATCGCCAGTTACCACATGGAAATCCTCCCATAAAAGTTATTGCTGCTTAAATTTAAGATTTAAGACTTAGACTAATACTAATAGTCTAGTCTAGTAAAACAAGCCAGTCAATTTCTTCAAATTATGGGATAATCANAATTACCAAATGCTGATCATTGAAATCAGTATTTTCATAACGTCCAGACCCATACAGGGGCTGATGCAAAATTTTAGAAACATCTAATGGCAGGTTTTTGAGTAATTCGGTAAAAGGTGTGCACAAACCAAAGTTTACGCACTATAGTAGAGATCTCGGACAGACACTCAACACTCTATTCCTACAGTTCCTAAACCTGCCTCAAAAACCTAATTCCAAACCAACCACTAGATCTAGTCTAGATCTAAATGGGGTAGTCCCTCGATATTGCCCAGACGTTAAATAACCTTGTAGGTAAAGCTTGTAAGTTTTGTTTTTTGTCACGGTCCTTTCTCCTATCCGGCTCTGTGACTATGTAAACCCGAATCGGGTGTTTCGTGTCTCTCTGTGACACAGGAAGTAAATCAAGATTAGTGCCCAGATTTTGTAGCCATGGGACGCATATCATGAATATTAAATTTTGTACAAATTAAATTAATTTCAACGGCGGTTAGAGAGACTAAGAATTGATTGCATGGTGAAATGGCAATAAAGATATGATTTTTTTTGAGAGATTACCTTCTTTATGCAGGAATATAGTGTTTACTGTAAGCTCAGGCTGGATAATCAAATAAAGTAATAATAGCTGCAAAACTGACGCTTTACCTGGACAGCAATTGTCTAATCGATATGTGGACGGTACGCTGTGCTGTAAAAGTCTAAATGTCCGATCTTTCCCTCCTGGTATTGGTGTACTATCTATCTTCATTTTTAACTACTGCAAACCAGGACTGTCACTATTTTTTTCGCCCCATTCTGCTAACCCATCGTGTAACAACTCTCAACCGCCCTCCTCTCCCCCCCCCCCCCCCCCCCCCCCCCCCCCCCCCCCCCCC
>JAWQUT010000520.1:262429-269354 GCA_033807755.1 Ellobium chinense | reverse complement strand
TTTCTTTTGCCTCGGCCACAAGACAATCTAGACCATAACAGGATTGCCAGACTCTTTTGATGCCAGATAGACGTACCAAATTTGGGTTCTCTTTAAACGCCCGAGGCTACCGAATAACTGGTTCCTTTTTCTTTGTTCGTTCCAGCGGAGTTAAATCAAAACTGATCGATTGTCTTTTTAAAAAGTAATCATATTGCTCTCAAGCTGTTTGGTATTTCAAGTAAACGAGATTCTAGCATAACTGCTCAATGAACACGAATAAAAGAACGATTTCAAATTTATTTCCATTTAACAGTAATTTCTTATGATGTGTAATATGTGAAAGAAAAAAATAGAGGCTTATGATAACTATAGGCGATACACAGGCAGTCCGCGATACATTTTCTTGTATTACGTAATCTTGACCCCAGCCGGGCTTTTCCGCACAAAGTTTCCCTTTTTTTTTTCTTTGGCACTGTTTTCGTGTTTCGCGTGCGAATTGGCTCCGACTCGGAAAAAAAAAACAACACGCAATCCTGGACGATACCACAAATATTCGAAAATTGCAGAGCTCGATCGTGACGAATACAGCTTTTGATAGGAATCATTTCTAAAATCGCTAACCTTGATACTTTTTCTAGATGGAGCAAAAGGTAGGAGATCTTAATACTTCAATTTTGATATTTTAATAGATTAAACCTGTCTCGCAGTGACGTATTTAACTGCAGTCACTGATGCTTAATGTTGTCATCGCTGCTTAGTATTACAGCTTTATTGGGATTATTTTACATTGGCAGTTTACAGTATCGTGAAGGTACCGGTGTTGACAGAGACATAACAATAATAATAATTATTGTGTTTATATTTTACACGCTCATAAGCATTGGCGGTTTCCGACAGTCGACTGTTGATGTTTATGTTCTAGTGGAGGAAAGCAATATTTGATGTAACCGAAAATAACAGCATATCAAATATTAAGCATCAGATAGCAAAAAATAGGCCTACAGTAAGCTTGATAAGCAAATCAAAAGATATGTCTACATCTTACCCATCCCATTCCACTCCCACCAAAAAGAAGCAAAACAGGGATAAGATATAAGCGCTAGATTAGTGAAAATTAAAAAAAAAAAAATCACCCTCACTACGCCCCTGTGCAAGTGTATTGTTATTTAAAAACTTACTCTCCATTTTCTAATTCAAGAGTTTTGTTGTTGTTGTTTTTTTTAATGGACATATTGCCAAAATGATATAGTGTATGGTTCTGATTGTAGTGACGTGGAGAAGACCATAGAAAAGAGCCTTGGAAATGTGAAAGGACAAAAAAAAAAAATATGAGTTCTATTATAAGAGGGTCAGATCGAAGCCATAAACCTGAATTTCAAATTCCGCATACAATCGTCTCTTCGCTCAGTCGCGAGCCGATTACAGCAGTTTGTGGTTTGGTTAGAGGTTGTTACTGCATATTGAGCCTGGCCGAGGAAAAAAGAGTGAAGCCGAAACCGAGCAGGAAGTTGGATATAATCTGAAATATGATGAATATTAATTATTCGGTACGAGAGTTAAGATTCGAGAATTGAAAAAAAAAAAAAAANATTAAAAAAAAAAAAAAAAAGCTCAGTTCAGAGAATCACGAACTTCCGATAGCACCTGCGCTAAATCAACGTCCAAAACTCACATAACTCCGTTCAAATAAACCAACTAAGTGCAAATGAACTGAGTTCAACACAACCTTGACGGCGTGTTTGCAATGGTTCGGTGGGTTGTGTTTCTGGTCATAGAATTCAAGTTGCCTGTGTTGCTGTTTTTCCCTTCCTGCTGGTCTGTCTGTCTGTCGGATTGATTGTCGTCCTTAGCTTTTTAAACTTTCTCTGTCTCTTTTCCCCACGCCACTTCCATGGTTGTTTTCCTCTCTCTCTCCTGGTTCCTTTACTTGTTCTTCTTTTTGTTCTCTTCTTCCTCTTCCTTCATCCTTCTGGCCCCAATCTTATGACGTCCACTTAGATCTCCCATCTTTCCTTCCCTCTTGGTGTCACGCCCCCTACTGCCCTGTTCTCCACCTTCCTCCTCTGTCATTATTCTTTGTCTTTTCACTCTCTTCAACCATCGATTGGATCTCTTTTCCCGTGTGTTCCTTTCCATTCCGCTTCTTGTCCTCTGCTTCTCTGCTTCTCCTCCTTTTTTTAAATTTCCCCTTTTCCATCCCCATTTTCCCACTCCGTTTCTTCTTTTTCCTCTGCCCGGCTTTTTGTCATCCTGTTCTCTGTGTGTGTGTGTGTGTGTGTGTGTGTGTGTGTGTGTGTGTGTGTGTGTATGTTTGTTTGTTTCTTTTTGTCATCCTGTTCTCTCTCTGTGTGTGTGTCTGTGTGTGTGTGTGTGTGTGTGTGTGTGTGTGTGTGTGTGTGTGTGTTTGTGTGTGTGTGTGTGTGTGTGTGTGTTTCTCTTAGGCTCTTCTCCTCCTATCTTTCCATCATGTTACCATGCCGTGGTGTGTCCATGTGACTGTAACGGCAGACATAGCAACAAACCGCACATATCGTATATATAGCAGCAGTTATAAGGATTCAAGATGTAATTAATGTCCCTTCGATTATAATAAACAGCTCTAGGCCTTTGACACCTATTGTTTTTTCTTCTTTTGGCCCTATTAACATTTTGCGTTATTCTAAATATACCACTGTGATTTGGGGAAATTTCTTCCATGGAGGTTAAAGTGCTTCTTTTGCCCGATCTTTTAACGGGAAGAAAAAGGGGGCGGGGGTCAACGCCTAAAATTTTTCACAAATGTCTTTTGAAAAAGATCACCTCAAATTCTGATTTGGTCCCCCAATTTTTCATTTGGCTGGTTTTGACCGCGTGCGAATACATAGGTCTACACATTTTATTTTTTTATCTAGAAGGCTCAAATTGTACCTGAAACTTTAAAATTGGATGCTTTACTTAGATCACAGGTCATTTTACATAATTCTACACCCTAACACTGTCTGGCAGGGCCTCCCAAAAGGGGGATTTTATATATTAGCGGATTAATTGGTTGTACACTATGAGTGATTTGCCCTTCAAATAGGTGTCACCCTTTAAGGGAGATAATCAGTAAAACATTTTTTTCTCCTTTTTTCTTTACATAACTTTCAATTTGATAGTATATACTAATCCTGCTGTCTGGCTTGTTAACTTGTCTCGCATCTTTCTTATCTATGTTGAAGTATGAAAGTGTGTGAATGGTATCTGGCTATATTCTTGTGGTGACTGATTTCAGTAAGAATGGTTTTGTACTATATATTATTTTGTACATACATCGTTGAACGACTTGTAATAAATTATTTAAAAAATTCAGTTTCTTCATCCAACAAAAGACTCGTTTTTTTAACTGTTTGTTGTCACCCACCCAACATAACAGCAACGAACTTTGGTATGCATTTAATATGCACCCCGGGAAGTGTTAAAGTCTAACTACGATATCAAGTAAGATACAAAGACAGCATAATGTACAATTTAATTGTATTGAAACTGAGATTTTAGCATATTGTCACAGGTGGTTGCAATTTGTTCAGTTGCAGCTGTGGGTATGAGAAGACAAATGCAGCCACCAGTGACTAAGGGATACAGAAAAGTGGACGAGGCTGCTCACACAACTAAAATAAGACTAAACTCTGTTCACTAAAAACTGAAAGGCAGGATATCAGTCTCCCGTTCACAGCCGCTACACTTACTAAATTGAAAGACATAAAAACGGCACAAAGTTTAGACAAGGCCACTTGCGGCCTAGTTTAGCAACACAGTTTAGCGTTAAGTGTTGATTTTACGTTGTTAGAAAAGAGTCATTTTATTCTCACTTAGTAAATATTTCAAAGTCTGTATTCTTAATTCCAGCGAACATTTCAGACTTGCTAAAAGACAGACTAATAAAGATTAACTATACTCAAATGTGTCCTGCTTATTACAAACTTTAAGGGACATTTTGGAATATTTCGTCTTTAAGCATATTTCGCAATAGTCACAGGAGTGATTCATTCAACCAGGCGGCTTGGGACAGGGAAGTTTCAAGATAACACTACCTATTTTGCGATTTTGAATTTCGCCATAAGTGAATCTGAATAAACCCTGGGCCTACTACCAGTGTATGGTAGCATGTCACGGAACAAACGATATCTGTTGTAATTTTATTTCAGTATCGCCGATTAAACGATCACGAATGTAAAACACAATTTTCATCAATAACTATTATTTTCAGCCGTGACAGCTGGCGGCAAGCTCTGGTTGGCTCCACACGAGTTGCAGGCCACGCATTACTGGGCCGGGAGCCGCCTAAAACTTACCCAGCTGTTACCGGCATAATATCAGAGGGCATCAGTCAAGTTGTTTAAACATTTCCCACAGTTCAGTTTGTACTGTGGAGTCTATGACTGTGTTTCCTGCTTCATCCCAACAGCACAAGACAGAGACAGTGATCGTTTGGACAGTAGTATGGTACTTGCGCTATAAGAATGTTTTCTTTAAGAACTAAACTCTCAAACGGTGTAACCTACATTAATCTGAGCTTATTCGTGAGTGTTAAATTATGAACGAGCGTGTATAATCTCAACTGTGAAATATTATGCTGGTTTAGTGGACTCGTATGCTGATTGTGAGTCACCACCGCAGCTCACAGTGTCCGTGTTGACGATAGAACAGGATCGTATGTGTCTATTCAGTTCAAGTAATGTAGAATACGACCCTTTATGCTCAGTATGGACGAGGATCATTCTATATTAAGAACACAGCCTATGATGGTGTTCTGTATAATGACAGGTGATGGGACAGGAATCACATTCTAGTGAGTGCTAATAGTGAGTTTGACATTAAATTTTATCTGACCCAAGTTTCAAATATAGCAAACGGTGGGTAGGTGAATAAGTCTACTCAGCACGATATTCATTCATTCATTCATTCATTCATTCATTCATTCATTCATTCATTCATTCATTCATGCATTCATTCATTCATCCGTTCGTTCATTCATTCATTCATTCATCGAAGTTTATTGTAAATAAAACCATTGTTTTCATGTTCACAAATCCCGGGGGTGGGAAGGAGGAAGGGATTTAGAGCCTAACGGAGAGTAACCTTGAAAAAGGNGGGGGGGGGGGGGGAGAAGGAAGAAAGGTGAGGAGTTCAAGGTTGAAGTTGACAGTCTGAAGCAAAGTGTGGTACCTACTACTGAACATAAAAAAAAAAATCATTTCGCATCAATACATTGCATTTAATCATAGATAAATCACAAAATCGGTCCAATTCCTTGATTATTCCCGTACCCTACTTTATTCCGAAGAGATTTGCGGGAGTAACTCCCCCTGATAAAGTTTGCTGCGTCAGTCTTTCGGCCATTGCTTTTGACAACACTGTATACGCGCATCTGTTTTCATTGTCCAGAGATAGAATAATGTAGTTTTTGACGTGAAGTTCATATGATAGAAATTTCGAGGCTTGAATACATCCTTATTCCCGTCCGTGTGTTTTGGGGTTTGTTTGTTTTCTGTTGTTGTGTGTTGTGTCACTCAGAACTGGTATGGATGACTGAATGGCGTCAATCTGAATACTTTTATGTTCCTGGTTTTTCGCTGATGACTGGTTGAACTGGTTTGAAGCCTTAAATGGAAGCCTAAAAATGAGTTCTCTGCGTGCTCGATAGACGAGGATGCAAGCGATAGGATAGCATATAGGCATTCTTTTTTTTTTTAATGGTGAAGAATACAAGTAGCCTTTACTTCATCATTATGATCACTATTTCTTCAGGTTTTACAGATTCTGAAATATTGCAGGGTTTTATATTGAAAGATTTCTGGTAGATCTGATCTGAACTCTTTGTCGTTCAGAAATTATGATTCCACTCTAAGTAAGCTGCGACTAACTTGTTACGGTCCCTACGTTCACGTGTTAACGATATCATAAACTATGATTTTTCTTGGTTTACATTTCTTCCTCTTAGGATTCTGCATTTTGTAATTTCCAAAAACTGGTTGAGCCGCAATGAACTCTTTATAGGTGTGTTTGAATGTTGCTACCTCCAAGTTTCACAGCTTTTGTAAACTACCGTCTGTCTTGATTAAAAATTCTTAAAGGTATTATGCATTTCAACTCTTTACGAAAATTATGATTAAAATGTGATAAAAAATTGTATAGTTGTGTCAAAAAATTATGATTTCCAAGTTCCAGAGATTTTGTAAAGGTATGTCATGATGTAAACTTTTTTTCTCAAAGATTAGGTATTTCAACAGTTTATAAAAACTGGTTAATCTGTTATAAAACATTTTATCAGTGTGTCAGAATATTCCCATTTCCAATTTTGAGTGATTCACAAACTACGGCATGTCATGATTTAAATTTATGTGCAAGGATAAGGCATTTCAATACTTTACAAAAACTCTTGATCTGTAATGAAATATTTTATCAGTGAATCAAAATGTTGCCATTTCCAAGTTTCAGAGATCTCGTAAACTACTGTATTCATGATATAAAACTCTTTCTATGAAAATGAAATATGACTCTGCCCAACGACACAAAGCTTTTTGAAAACTGTATGATGGCTTTATTAATAATAGTCAACGTTTTGTGCTTGACACTTTTTCAAGATTGACAATTCAGAAATGACACGCACAAAGAAAGGCAAGTGAATACAAGTCTGAGAGCCAGAAATAGAAATAGAACAACTGAGAGACGTAGTGAAAGGGATTGACATAAGTTCATTGTCTGAGCTATTTAAAGTAACAGTAAAACTCTTTATATGGATCACCCATTTCAACTGTTTACGAAAACTCTGGTTTTTGAAATATCTTGTTAGTGTGTCAGGGTGATGTCACTTCCAAGTTTCAAAGATTTTGTAAACTGCTGGAGACCAAATTTTGAGATCAGACATTAGATTTTTGCAAAGATTTTTCAGTTTCTTCAAGTTATAGTTCCCCTGAGTAAA
>JAWQUT010000520.1:237429-254929 GCA_033807755.1 Ellobium chinense | reverse complement strand
TCCATAATGGATGGTAGAGTTCACGGAGCCTGCAGACATCTAGAAAACTATTCCAAATCAAACCACATTTGGGACTCATCCAAGAAACTTTTCAGCGTCGTCGCCAGGATGGGGTTGTATGAAGCCGCCTAAGACCGGCATATTCTGGCATATTCAACCATTCTTAGCGAAGCCCCGCCTGGGTGTCTTGAATGTGTCTGCCAGTTCACCATGACGTATAGTCTACTGGAATGTGTAGAATTCACTGATGCCCGCAAAGCATTCTTAAAACTGTCCTCGATAAAATCTTTTTGAAAAGAGTAGGCCAAACAGAATTATATCCATTCCTATAAATATAGAAATCTATGATAATATCATCAGCATGACTAGATCTGGAATTTTTAGATGTCATCCGTATGACAAGTTTATACTGTCATTTTTCTGCTAACCTTGTAACGCGTTATATGTCCCGAAGTGTGATTTTGTGACAGTACCTAGTAGCATAAGAAGAAGAAAGAGAAGAAGACGAAGAAGAAGAAGAATGATAGTAAATTCTACCCAGTATCTTATTCTTTCAACCAGTAAAGCACAATATAGCCGTAATCGTGTTGAAACATCGTGAAACCCTATCTTAAACAGTTTTTGTAGACCAAAATGTATTAAAAGATCAGAAATATTTAACGTGGCTCCTTTTAACTAGGATCAATCAATCAATCAATCAATCAATCAATCAGTCAAACAATCAATCAAGCAAGCAAGCAAGCAAGCGATCAACCAATCAATCAATCAATCGATTCATCGATCAATCAATCAATCGGTCGGTCAATCGATCAATCAAACAATCAGTCAGTCAGTCAGTCAATCACTCACTCAATCAATCAGTCAATCAATTAATCAGTCAATCAATTGATGGATATATCAATAAATAAATCAGTTTCTTTTCATCTGCAGAGCTCGATATCAACATCACCTTTTCCTTCCACAAAATGCACCGTATGGCTGGTGACATGATCTTCACTTTCCGTTATGGCCGCCCTGAGAAGATGATTCTCGAGAAGTCTGTGGACTTTGGAGCTACATGGAGCCCACTGCAGTTCTATGCCAGGAACTGCGACGACTTCCAGGGGCAGTTCCAGGCTGGGGCCACGGTGACTGTGGAAAACCCAACCGCTGTCATCTGTACACGCCAGTAAGTTAATGTCTGGGCTCCGTACTCTTGTACATTCTCGGGAGAATAATAGAATGATCTAAAGATCTTAAGATGCTAATCATTTCAACTGTGAAAAATTGAGCCATCTTTAGTTGGAATATATACTCTTACATGTTTATAATCACCAAAAACCCCTCCTATGAGGTAAGCGTATTACGAGACATTTTTGTATGTCCCGCTCTTTTCTTACACATTCTGGTAATCGTTTTACAAAATCCGGCCATAGCATTCTTGTGTTCTCTCCTGCCTTAGAATACGGATTAAACCATAGTTTGTCTAAGTTGTAATAAAAATTAGCCCCTCGTACAAATAAATTCCACTTTCCACTTGCCTCGAGGTTGATGGCACTGACGCTTTCTTTCCCTCTGCTGTCTTCTTGCTACCATCCCATCCAATCAACGACGCCGCACATACACGGTGAAGTGGAACCTTTGCTGCTTTTCTTTATCATGAAGCAGTGCGAAATAAGCTTAATACGAATTTAATCGGTCTCGTAAATTTCGTTATAAGGGTTGTAAAGTACTTTTTCACCCTTGCTGAAACTTAATATCACATTCTACAAACTGGGACGTATTATAAAGCAGATTTTGTTATTTCTTTGTTCAGAATTTCGACCATTTCTTGTAATAGTAGTGTCTGAAGCGTCAGCCCAAAGGGATCATGTCGTGCAAACTCAAGCGGGTCATTTTCTAATGTGTTTTCCTTTTGTTTTTTAAAATGTTTGGCTGTGACGAAAGTGTAGCACATAAATCAATAAAACTTGCAATTGTCATAGATTATATCAGTTTGTTAATGTCGTTCAAATGTCATCCCACTTTCTTTTTAACCCTTGGAAATAATGGACTTCGAAATTGATTAGTACATTTTGGAGGTGACGGGCAGGTTTTGGGGGGNGTGGGAAAGGTGGTTGCATTTGGTATTAAATTAAAGACATATTCTTATTCTATTTCTTGATCCAGTGCACTTGGCAATCAAGCAAATTCTGGAATTTGGAACAGTCTTTCTGGGAAATTTACTAGGCCTACCAGATTCCATTTATTATCTGGCTCTATTTAAAAGCTCTTGGCTCCCAAATAACTGACACGCTGTTTGGTTCTATACTGGCTTTAACAACTGTTGGACAGAACTGATCAATTTTCTATACAAAGTATATACACTTCTCTCAGACTTTTTAGCAATTCAGGTCACCAAGTTTCTGTCATAATGGCTCGATAAAATACAAATCAAAGAACGATCTGTTTCAGTTTAACAGTTGTTCACTACTATTAAGTTCCTCTAGTGATATAGAAAGGCTTTACAATAAACTATAATACTCACATCTATCTCACACACACAGTTCGTAATAAATTCCTTGTCTTATTTCAAATTCTGATCCCAGTGGACTCATTCCGGACATGTTTTGGCTCTTTTGGAACTCTTTTTGGTCCGATTTCGCTCCGGCTCGAAAAACTAAAAGTCTGGCAGCTCCGGTTGCTATTTTCAGATCATGGGTTCTCTCAGGGTGTGTGCCAGTCAGCTATACCATAGGGCATTAATGCAGTCTAGCAGTCTGTGAACAGTGTGTGTGAGTGTTGTGTGTGTGTGTGTGTGTGTGTGAGAGAGAGAGAGAGAGAGAGAGAGAGAGAGAGAGAGAGAGAGAGAGAGAGAGAGTGCGGGTGCGGGCGCGTATGTATGCATGCATGTGTGTGTATCTGTGTGTGTCTATATTAATTTACTTATGTGTGTATGTATATCTGTGTGCTCTTGCCTATGTATAGCGTGATTTTGATGTGCACTTGTCCGAGACAAATTTCCTGTGAAAGGATAAATAAAGTTTATCTTATCTTATCTTATCTTATCTTATCTTATCTTATCTTATCTTATCTTATCTTATCTTATTACTTAATTTCCTTTTTCACCCAAAGATTCTATCTCCGGTTTCATGTCTCTGCTCACGTCAATGCCATTTGTCTCCATCCTACTGCTAAAACCACTCAATCACTTGGTCTGCGTGTATGAAGAGAATCCTTGTTCCGTAAGGAACGAACATCTGAAGGGCTTCATGGCAAAACGCATTATACACCATTCTGGTTATGGCAAAACAGACCAGATACAAAGCATATTTTTATGTGAAAGACAAAATTTAAGTCTTAAATAATGTAGATCAAATGTCCTTCTATGGAATGGAAATATACATGTATACTAAATACGCCGATTGCTACATGAAGTATGTAGAATAAGCTAAACATTCATATTGGTGGATAACGCGTTTTGTCATGAAATCCTTCATCTATAAAGAGTTCTTCGACCATTAGGCTTCTGCTGTAACCAACACAAACTGAGGTAGATACACAAACTATTTTGCTGCCTGCAGGTATGTTGAAACAAATACCAGGCCTGGCCCTGTGGGTCAAGTCAAGTTCGTAAATGAAGACAGATTCGACTTGTTTCTAGGCCCCCAGCTCATGGATTATGCGGCATTTTACACAGCACTGGAGCTAAAGATGTTGGACTTTCTTTTGTTCACAGGTGATGTACTTTTTATGTTTTGATGGTAACGAAAACCACTTTCCACCTTTGCAACTTTTTTGAAATTCATAGTGGAACAGTCGGGAAGTGTTTTAGGGTCATGGGTGAACACTAGGCTCGCACGTGGAAGTAGGGACCGATTCAGGCAGTAGGTGTATATAAGAATTAAATTGCTGTGAAGTTAGCGTCCTTGTAGTGCAGTGGTAACACGTGCAGACTTGCAAGCTGAAAAAACCCTGGTTCGATTCCGGGCAGGGACAGGAAATTTTGTAGTGTAGAAACTGCCTGAATCGGTCCCTACTTCCACGTGCGAGCCTAGTGTTCACCCATGACCCTAAAAAGAAAGAAAGAAGGAAGGAAAGAACAAATAACAACAAACAAACAAACATAGTACAAAACAAAACAAAACAAAAAAAAAACCCAAATAAACGACAAACAAACAACCAAAACCTTGATTTTAGACCCCTTGTACATTTAGAACTTTGTCCAGAAATTTCATATTCTTGGCTTGAGATGGTTTTGAATCATTAAACTTGGCATAAATTACCTATAAAAAGATAATGTGATGGAGTCTTCCCTAATAGAAATGTAGAAATCTATCTCGTCAAATTTGTTACTTACGCCCTTTCTGTCTCTAATCCCTGCAGTCGCTAATACTGGGAGAAACTACTTAAGTGTGACAGTCCAGTTCGATCGTAGAAAATCCCACCAATGATCTATGTCTAACCGGCTGGAGGCAATGTCATTGAATATAGTATTCATTATTATTAAGGGGGAGGAATGTGAGCCCAGTCTGATTATTTTTCTGATGATACATATTATTTTAGGGAAGTGTGTCACCAGGGATTTTACCAAATTACTGTATTTTGAGAAGATGGGCCAAAAAACCCTACATTATAAATTTCTTGTCCCTGCCGGGAATCAAACCAGGGTCTCTCAGCTTGCAAGTCTGAACATGTTATCACTACACTACAAGGACGCTAACTTCACATCAATTTAAATCTTATATCGAGGGGTTAAAACAAGAACTTCACATCTGCAAAAATTCAGCTTTTTAGTTGGCGTAAGTGAATGTTCCAATAAACTAGAATATCTGCAACATTGAGGCGATTCAAGTGCTTAAATTAGTGTGTACAGATCACAAAAAAAACAACAACCCATAGTATATGAACATACAAAAGAATCTCTGATTTCACAGCTTTCATCAAAAATTCAAATTCGTGTATCTCAAAACAGCATTCTTGCAAATATAACATTATTGCTTTAACCCCTCGATATACCTACTGCCTGAATATGTTCCCTAACTTCCACGTGCGAGCCTAGTGCTCACCTGTGACCCTAACACATTTCCCGACTGCTCACATAATTATGTAATGGTATCTTCATGGAGCATTGATTAATTTCTTGAAGTGGTTTCCCCGGCCCATGGTGGTTGTTTATCCTATCTCAAAAGTTTTACATCATGATTAAATCAGCCCCCTACCCCCCTCCCCCCCACCACACGCGCCCTATCCTTTATACTGACGAAGTCAATTGCCCCAGTACAAAGACACTCCACCTTGCCAGGTACTCATTCACCACTCTGCCAAATGACGACGGCGTGAGTAAACGATCCAGTCAAATCGGCATAATAACGTCAGCATGCCCCACCCACCAGATTATGGGATTTATATTACTCATGTGGGCTGTCCCAAACTTCGCTCTTCTGGTTCAAGAACACACAATGCATGGGAGCTTGTTTTGATAGAATTGATTTTCAGGGTCTACATTGAGCCATATTGTATAATGTATTAACCTTTTTTTTTTAATGCTCCCTAAAGCACTTACTAGCATTCGCATTTATTATTGCATAAATTCTCGATGTATATCAATTTTATTTGCCCTGACTCATGGGTTGTAATAATACAGTAGGTAGTAGGTTACATGTAGATAAATGTGAGGACTCCATTTATGAAGTAAATTTTATTGGAACAAATATGATATGACTTCAGTATCACTAAGGGCTCAGTTACAGTTGAGGGACCTCGCGGCGTGTTTTACACAGTTTACTGTCGTACCTTGAGTAAAGCATGAGTTAAGGTGCAAACACAGTGGTTAACGTGACGGTAACACACTGCATGGGACGTTAGGTCACAGAGGTCAACTGTCGGTAACGTGTAGAAAACGGATCTCACTGTGTTTACACCTTTAATCTGTTTCAGTACATAAGAGATGACGTAAAAGTTATCATGGTGATACCGTACTGTCTCCGCACGATTCCCGACGCACGGATGCGTTGAAGATAGGACATGCTTTATTTTGTAGCCGCGAAAGCCCTTCCAGACCTGTCCTCGTGCGAGTCAGAATGGCGTCATTGCATCCGGTTGGAATAAAGCAACAAGCGGAGTCCAGATTAAAAAAAAAAATAACATCAATAAATTTGCATTCTAGATCATTTTTAATACCATTATTGAAATCAGCCTATCAAAATCCTGTTGGCGCGCATAATATCTTGCAAATACGCAAGTTAAAAAAGATTTGAGAAAATTTAGTAAATTTTTAAAAGAGGACAACAACAACAAAAAAAGACACCCCCCCCCCCCCNCCCCCCCCCCCCCCAAAACAACAAAAAAAAAACCAAAACCCCGTTCCTATTAATGGTAGATCTGTTCGTTCAAAAACCGTCCTTCGCTGCTCCAACGCGCAAGTGATTTTAGATTCTCCATCATTCTCAGTGTTTACAATCATGGCTTCTTTACATGATGAAGAACTTTTTGTTTACAATGGAGTCACCGCACGTAACACCGTCGTACCATGATCACTTTTTGAGGTGCGACACAGTATAGGTCTCGCCTTAAAGTCATGGTCAGTACCAAATTTTTGCAGACTGACCTCTTTCTTCGGGGTAATAAAAGCTATTGAACTAAGGACAGGTTAATAGGAATTTATTTAAACTTTAAACCGAGAATAAAGGAACCAACCATTACACTTGTAATGATAAAGTTAGTCTAGAAGGCCAAAAACTGAACTTCCGAAGTACAAGTCTGACAAGTCCTTCATTCCGGTTTTTGGAATGTTCGAGTTCGTGAGTGAAATGCTGTAATCTGTCCCTGCTGAAAATTGCATTTCAAACCCCAAAAATTTGCACAAAGAATTTCAAGCTTTGCATGCAAAAATGGCACCAAACTTTGAAAAAATGTTGCAAAATAATAGCTTCGTAACTTAATTATGTTTACTATCAGGTTGCACTGTTTACTACTGACATTTTGCAAAAATGTAGAATTGGGACACAATTTTATTGTTCCTGTTCAAGCAGGATTGCGACACTGGCAGAAAAAAGTGCACTGCTTTGCCAAAATCAGCAAAATTTACACCAAATTTGCAGAAAATGCCTAAATTTGCTGAAATTTGCAAAAATTGCAACAAAGCCTTAAAAACGGGGAAAATTTCGATAATTTGCAACCTCAGTTTTCTGGGGTGGAGGGGGGGAACAGTATAGTCTGTATGGAAGGATGATCTCAAGACCAGAACAGACAATGTTTGAGTTGGTTTTCAGGTAAATGAAGTTTTGAGTTCATGAGGTTTTGCTGCACAGTATTATGACCTACACACACAAGGTAGGCGTTACCCTGACTGAGATAATCAAATAATATGACAGAGCAGATAGATTGAGAGAATGAGAGAACTGACCAGAAGACTGAAGGAGAAGATTGGAAAGGAGAGGACAGAACACCAGCACCTGAAACAAATACAGGAAATTGTGGGGAGGGGGGGGGGATTGGACAGAACACCAGCGCCTGAAACAAATACAGGAAATGGGGGGATGTAAAGGAGAAGACAGAAGCTGTGATTTTGCTTGAAGGGCAAGAAGGATCTACGACCAGATAACAACCTAGACATTAAATTAGTAGAACGGCTCTTTACTGTATTCTCAATTTGGGAACGCAGCACGTATCGAGCCACCCGGAAGGCATTGATGTTGTGTCCGGAAATGCGTAACAAGTAACATAATATAAGCCTTAATCTGAAAGGAAGGTCTAAATATATGATTAAATGTATTTGTATCTGCATTGCACATGAGTTATTATAAGGTGGGGAACAGAATAACCTCATTCACGACTGTCCCGAAGGTTAGATTACAACTCCGGTAGTATTTGAACAACGTGTTGTATTTTTGTGGTGCAGATCTGAGGCTAAGATTGATCCAGCCAGCGACAGATGGGAGAACCCAGCCACACTACAGCATAGCTGACGTACAGATGGCCGCCAGGTGAGTCACATATTTACATGTATATAATAATATCATAGTGGAAGGGTGGGGCGCGGGACAAGCTGATGGAAAGATGACAAAGGGGAGTAGGGATAAAGTGATGGAAGGGAGGAAGGGAGGAAATGAAAATATTGATGAATGCAGCATTGGATTAACACTGTGTGGGATTCCCTGGCAACAGATACCGCCAACTTTTTTTTTTTTTATGACGGAGAAATGACAAAAACAAAAACTACAAAACGAACTGTAGAATTTGTTTTTCCTCTCCGCAGTGGCCTGAATTTCACAAAATGTCGGAACTGACTTTTCGCCCTGATCCACATTTGACGAGCCCTTCATGATAATTTTCTCATGTGTGTAAAAAACACAGAAGACTAAAGTAAAGATAGGTCGTTGCTCCAGGATTCTGCTTGCGCTAGAGGTCATTATGTGTCTTTCTTGTATCCTGATGCCGATCTTAGCGGAGGTAAACAAAACAACAATTTTCACCTTCTGTATGCACACACAAGATCGGTATCTGGCTAACAGAAAGCGAAATGAGCGACACCTAGCGCTAGCAGTGCCCTGTCACAACGACCTAGCTTTTCTATAGAATAACTCTGAGTGACGTAACAGGACTTACGATAAATGTATTTAGTTCACGGACTGCGTTTTTCTTGTGAATGTTCATATTCTATCAGAAGATCAGATCTACACCAGAGATGAGCTGATAAATCCATACGTTGTGGTATCTTTCCATAGGCTATGGTTACAAACACTCACGTCAGTCAAGTACTGTTTGCTGTCATCATGATCTGTTTTACTTGGGTATTGCATAGAGAAATAATTAGTAGATAAGAGGAGCACTACTAAGAGAGAAAGTAAAGAGGTGGTGGTGGTGGTGGTGGTTTGTGTGTGTGTGTGTGTGTGTGTGTGTGTATGTGTGTGTGTGTGTATGTGTGTGTGTGTGTGTGTGTGTATAGAAGATGGGGGGAAGGGGAGAGTGGGTAGAAACGCCTATGAACAGTTTGGAACATTTTCGCACGTCAAACAGATCTTGAAATGCGCACGAATTAGTCTCGTGCTACAGAAACAAAACAAAACAAACAAGAGGACCAATCAGCGGCTGATGACTCCTTTGAATCATGCCTCGTTATAACCAAAACGGGGTATTTAATTTGTGTCAGTGGTGATTGCAAGCTGCCCAGGTAAAAGCCGAGTTTCTCTTAAAGCAGTGACAGTTGTAGATAGATTCTACTATAATTTGTTTATCCTGTTTATTTTAGCTGTATATTATGTTATTGTAGCCTGCAGGCAGCCCACTGTAAGTACACGGACACTGATGTCTCCGTTACAGCAGCGGCCATTAAAAATGGATCCCACAATAATATATTTACCCTGGTGTATTTACCCCTCGGTGTTAATGTAACCTGCGCGCCGCCTACTGTAACAACACCGACACGGATGTTTCCGATACAGCGGCGGCCGTTATAAATGGATTCCACTATAATATATTTACCATGGTGTATTTTTCCCAGGTGTTATTGTAACTGCTGGCAGCCTAATGCAACAACACCGACACGGATGTCCCCGTTACACTGGCTGCCGTAATAAATGGATCAGACTATAATATATTTACCCTGGTGTATTTTCCCCTGGTGTTATTGTAACCTGCACACCGCCTACTGTAACTACACCGACACGTAGGCCTACGTCACCGTGACGGCAGTGACCCGTTATAAATGGATCCCACTATAATATATTTTCCCTGGTGTATTTTCTCCCTAGGTGTTATTGTAACCTGCACGCCGCCTACTGTAACTACACGGACACAGATGTCGTGTGTGACTGTGATCACAACACCATGGGCAAGAACTGTGAGTTTTGTCAGCCCTTGTATAACGAGAGAGCATGGATGAGGGGGAGTTACCTCCCTCACGGTACAGACACGACTGTGGGTACTGGCACGGCTAATGAGTGTCTCAGTGAGTACAACTGTCGTTTTGTCACAGTACTCATCTTTCTGTCGTCATCTCTTTCCATCATCTGTGATAGCTCGCTTCAAAATAACCCGCAGGAATGTTTCTTAATCATTTTTTAAACGCTACACTGCGGCTACACCTATCAAATCGACTGTGATTTTGCAGATCTATATGAATCAACTTGTCTTAACAGGAAATATTGATTTCTTCTTTCGCCTATATTCGTGGTAAAAGTTGTCTTAATAATCGATAGTTAAATAATCGTAATCACGGCTTGGCCAAACATTTAGATGTTTTACAGTAAAAACTTGGTGTAAGAGAAAAACATCAAAACAATGCTATGCCGCACTCTGGTTATTTGCACCGTCACTGCCGATAAAGGTAGAAAAACAAAGGAAATTGAAATACAGTACTTCGAAGTATTGAGCGTTCTATAAACAGTGTTGAGTTTGAAATATCTGAATGTACATATTGTTAAGGGTACATTTCAGAGTCTGCAGTGTACCGTAGCACCTCTAACTGAACACCGTGAAATAGCTTCTTCCAGTGACATCCAAATCAATTTTTGTCAAAATCTTTCTTTCTCTTTCCATTATGCCCTTCTCGTCAGTGTCAGCTTTCTTTCTGGTCCGCCCTCGTAGTCGCGGTGTTAAATCAAGTGAACCATTAGATCGTGGTGTTCTTTCATCATCAATTATTGGCTTTTGGAGTAGCGTGTCCAGATGGTTACGGCGCTGAACTCAAGATCCAAAGGTCGTGGATTCGATTCTAAACGAGAGAAATAAACACGTCTATAATATAAATAATTTTTGGATCTAAAAGTGATCTTTTATCAGGTTAAATACAAAATGAAATGAATCAACATCATCATCATCACCATTCTAATCACTATATCATCACCATTAGAGCAGAGCTCTTAAAATAGCACCCAAACCACCACCGTTAATGCCACCACGCTTTATCCTCAAGGATATTGGTTTGGTTTTAGGTATATACAGATCCTTCACTTAGTGCACTTGGGTAAACAGAATAGAACAGAACAGTTTGTGAACCCTGCAATGTTACTGAACCACGTGACAGAATCGTTGAACCAGTAGTTTCTCTACTTGCCATTTCCAACGAGTTAGAACAGCAAACAATGACCGTAACGGTATGGAATGGTACAACATGGCTATCAGGCCCTCTTCAGTTTCGGGCCCCCTTTGCTGACCTTATTTCAATCCCTGCATGTTGTCTTTACTGAGACTGGACCAGTCCATTTACAGGTGAAAGTTCAAGAAGACTCCGTAGGCGTATATCACCATACTCCCTTAGTTTTGTAAACTTCGCTCAAACCAGTGACATTTTGAACTGAATGAGCTGGGCAGCCCAGTGTATGAATGGTTTCATGGCAAAACGCGTTATCCACCAAGATGAATTTTTAGCTTATTCTGTATACTTCATGTAGCAGTAGGAGTATTTAGTATACATGTATATTTCCATTCCATAGAAGGACATTTGATCTATATTATTTAAGACTTAAATTTTGCCTTTCACATAAAAATATGCTTTGTATCTGGTATGTTTTGCCACACCCCCCGAATGGTGTATAATGCGTTTTGCCATGAAGCCCTTCGTATATTTAGGGCAATTACACATGAATTCTATTTGTTTACGGTGATAATAAATGACAGGCAGGGTCACGGGATAAAACAAATCTATATACAGAGTTTTTTATTCTGTGGATAAATCGTAGATTTGTCACCCAAATATAGGCAGCCATTTACATCCATATTGAAATGCGCAGGCCAGAAACAAAACAAAAACAAAACAAAAAAAAAACAACCTTTATTTTGTCCATGCATGATTAAGCTTGTAAAAACTGCTAAACGATTTTACCGCACGTTTAATGCTGGTAATTGCTGATAACAGTTTTGTGCAGGTAGAGAAAGAAACAGCTGGTGCCTTCCTAAGGTATTGTTTCACGAGGTCATTATCCTCTCTGGTTATAGCTGGCAAAACGATCCCACACGTAACCATGGTTTTATTCAAAAATATCAGACACAAGTTATTTAATGTTCACTTATATCCAAAGCTTCAACTCTTGCGCTGCTGCTAACATTTTTATCGCATTACTATGTTCGCTTTGTTTTTTGTAGTTTAGAACTATTTCTCTCCCTCTTGGTCAAATCCCATGAGCTCAGTGTTAGGCAGCGTGGTCGTGGGGTTTGTGAGTCGTACTCAGAAACTGAAGACTTTCAAGTCTAAGGTTTATGTGTTTGACTCGCGAGCTGGGCGGTTTACGTTGTAATGTCCTTAGGAAAGACACTTCACTTCCATTTTCTCATTCGACTCACGTGTAAATGAGTACCTGGCTTTAGAGCTGGGGGAAGGTGGGGGTGGGGGAGACCAGGACGCTGCACCGCTGGCGACCAGCAATGACTTGGTTATGTATTTCCTTTGTAATATTATGTATTTACATGTATGCTTTTAAATGTGTTTGTATTATGAATGGAATGTTTAACACTTTATGACAATGTAATACAATTTCCCTACGGGGTAAATAAAGTCGTATTTTCATTTTCATATTTTCATTAGAAGGAGGATTGGTGACGAGAAAATAACCCTAGATATTGCTTAGCGATCTTCTCCCGGGTGGATTTTTTTTCGTTTTTGATCTTCTTTCTACCTCATCGTGCTATAACCCTATCCCTGGCGCTAATCCAAGCAAAACCTTGAGAGAATCCCAGGATCTTGCCTGATTTACAAAACAGCTTGTGCGCTTAGACATCGAGATATTAACATAAACTATTAAAATTATAATATTATTATTTCCATCACTTTTACATCACATTTTGTTACTCTCTTCCGTATTCTCAATGGAAACACTGTCTCTATTCCGTCTGTTTCATACCACTCACAAGTCTTAGTGCTGTTGTATCGGTTAGCACAAGCTGTTGCAGAGCATGGGCTTGTCGGCATTCACACGATATTGTCTATTTTATATGTGATATAATTCGTCGCCTTCCACACGAGAGGGCGTATGCCTGTTTTTCACGTTTTTAAGGAGAGCGATTTACGTCTGATTCGATCATATTGATAGTTAGCTTAAGCCCTTAGGAATTTTATGCTCTATTTTCGTTACTATTTGAGCTAGGGATACGCCGTTTCGTGTGAACATACTTCTGAGATAGCACTACGTACTGGTGGTGATAACTCAAAACCGTCAAAAATCGGGATACGCCCTTTCGTGTGGAAGGCGACAAATTGTACTGGGGCTGTATGCACACTGCTGTTCAACTCTGCACGCTAGCGGTAACTATGGGGGCATCATTGATGTTTTGGGGTTTTTGCCGTAGTTACCACCGACGCGCGAAGTTAGAAAGAGTTGTGCATTTGACGCCGAGAGGAGCATGTACACCCGCTCTTTGAACGGGACTCCGCGCTGGGTGAATAAATTACGGGTTTACCTGTTGACGTGGTGCTGGACTGGGATTCGAAGTTTTAAAGTGACTTGAAAACTTGCCAATAANCAGACAGTTATCGGATCATTGATCCTGGTGACTAGACTAGACAGATCGACATCACATCTCCTCATTTTCGCCTTTCTCACTGTCTTCCACAGAGAAGATAATGCCAACCCATGAACAGGTGATTAACAATGTAATTTTTGTTTATGTCACTGATGTTATGTGATAAAAGAATGTGAATTTTTTCAGACACATGGTAGGCCTATAGACTTAACCTTTTACTATGTATCAAGAAGGTAAGGGGCCCCGTGGGGCCTGAGTGCCCAGGGCCCCCGAAATACTTAAGACGGCCCTGCACTAAACACATCTGGATGTCTGCTTCCGTCCTCGGTTGGAAGTTCATTAAAATTTTACAGTCCGCCGATTCTACAAACATAAGATCAACTTAAGATGACGTACCACTTCTCCTGATCACTCTAGATCTATACTAGACATATCATTCTGTTTATAAATATGATTGTATTTCACGATATGAATTCAAAGGATGTACAGTAAGCACGCTATATCCAAAGTCCTCGGAATCAACAGGATCTCGATAATAAGTCTATGTCAATTAGATTTTACATCGTTACTGATAGTAGCGCGAGGCACCTGTGGTTTACACAACGTCCTCACCGCATGACAAATTGTGTCAGCCATCATTTCTTTTCAATAAAAATAACAACAATAACAACAACAGTAACAATAATTAAATTACGCTCAGGCACAAATCAGCATACATACACTATAAGAGTAGATGGCCTATATAATATTAGTATACTGTAAACAATAATGACAATATTTCATCCACCCTACATTATGGCTCGACACTTGCACGTAGGCACGCGCGCGCGCACACACACACACACACACACACACACACACACACACACACACACACACACACACACACACATATATATACACATATGCACACACATGCACGCACGCGCACACGCACGCACATGCACCTACACACACACACATACACACACGCACGAACGCGCACACATACACACATGCACGCGCACACACACACATATATGCACGCACGCGCACGCACACACACACACACACACACAGACATGCGCGCACACACACATGCACGCGCAGACACATGCACAAACACACATGCACGCACACACATACATGCACGTACACAGGCACACACATGCACGCGCACACACACACACACACACACACAGGCACGCACACATACATACACAAACACACACACATACACACTCACACACACATGCTTACATAACATACACACATACATACATACTCACACAAACACACACACACACACACAAATACACACACAACATACGTTTGCACACACACACATGCACTAGTTGACTCTGGCGCTTCCGGGTCGCCATCAACATGCGAAAAAATTTTGCGTTCGCTTCTAAAAAGGTAGACTAGCCTATCACTGAGAACTGATTCGACATCTGCGGTACCAGGGATAAACTCTAGCGCACGAGCCAGAGTAGCTGCTCTAATACAGTCTACCGGTGATGATATTGACGGTTTCAGTTGTCATGCCTTGTCAAACCGAGAGATGCTCAGGCCGGTTTAGCTCGCCTGGTATCAAATCGGTCAGATGGCACCGAGCCCAAAGAGGCAATAACGTGGCGTAAACAAATGGCGCAATCGGAGGAGCTGGCCGCACTGGAGGGGTAGCGTTACATGCACCATGCATCATTTTTCTGTCGTTTAGACTTTGATCATAAGTGAACACACAATATCAGTAATGATCAGTAATACATAAATTTGAGTTTAATTGAAGAGCGCTTTTCCAAAACTCCGTAGATGCACTTTCGTTGAAAAATGAGTTGATTGTGTATTCAAAGATGCGTTCCTGTGTTAATTCATTCAAAACTTAATCGAACCCAAAATCTGCTCTCTTTTAAATTTTACGTCATTTAACAATAAATACGAGGTGTGGAAAGCAATCCTTGTATTGTTATTTCCTTTTATTTTACAAATATTTAGAGATCACACAACGAGTTTTGGAGGAATGCTTTTCAATTTCTCTATGCATGTAGACAAAATTTATTACAGAGCTTTTATTTGAAATTCGGATTTCTTAAAGACCGTTACAGCAGAAGTATTCATGGACATGTTGTTAAGAACATCTGTAGTACATAAAGTCAAAGTGTCATATTTCCATGCACATAAACTTACCAAAAAAAAAAAAAGTTGTATTTTCATATTCGGATCTCTTATTGATTATTATGGCAGAGAAAGGCATTAACATAATATTATATATTTCTTGTTCTTAGATAATAGTTATGATCATAATGAATGGTCCGAACTAGAATCAGATGTGAATTTCATGATGAGTTCATAACGTGCAATTTGATTTTAATATCAGGAAATGTTTTGTTTATTTTGTTTGTTGTTTTCGTGCATAACCACCTCTGCATTGTCGGTCTGTAAGAGATTTTACTTTGAACATAAAACGTTCTTTTATTGAGGTTTGATAAATGGTAAGCGATGAGATGAAAGAGATCAAATCTCAGCGATNAGCTCAACCTTAATTCAAGGAATTTATTAAAAATCTAGTAAAGAATTAAGACCGAAAATTACATCTAAACGTTTCGGCTCTAAGGCCTTTATTAATAGAATGAAACAAGAGTTATAACTTCAGGGAACTAAGAAATCATCATCTTCATTACGTTTATCATTTTCATCATCGACGATAATTACAGAATTCCCCCGAACAGAAAAATGTAGAATGCATGAGAAGAGAAAGTGAGGTTGAATTAAATATTATGCGTTAGTAAATACATCCAATAGAACATTATGGTTGTCATAATCGATGCCATTGTCATTAAAGAAAATTTAAACATTAAGAAAGTTAAAACAGACGTAAATGTATAGGTTTTCCCAGATAAATAAAGTAAATTTACTAGTGCAAACTTTCGACCTAAAAAGATCTGCCTCAGGCATAAATTGATTCTAACGACGCCATTGTCATCATCATCATCATCATCATTCATCCTCACCACCATCTCTCCCCAGAGTGTGAGTGTAACGACCATGCCTTGAGCTGCACTTACAACGCCACGTACGGCCGAGGTATCTGTGACACGTGTCTACACAACACTCGGGGATACCACTGTGAACTGTGTATCTACACCTACTATCCGAACGTCAGCCTGCCTCTCAATGACCTCGACAGATGTATCGGTAAGGCTCTACATTGCAATGGGATCCAATTATAACGGCCTCACTTATAACGGGAACCCCGTTATACCGGCGACATTTTGAAATACCCGGTGTTCTTTTCTTGTTTGTTGATGTTAAAAGAGTCTTATTATAAAGGGCCGGGAAAAGCGAGAAACCCTGCTATTATGATATAACTTCATGCCCCATAGTACGAATTTTCACGTGACAAGTGTAATTTGGCAGTGGGTGCATCCATGAAACCAAGCTGGATAAAACTGTAGCAAGCGCTCTGTCTTCACAGCACGCATCTACAGACAGACAAACAAGGTCTTAGGTTTGATAGTGTTGCCTACAGCAGGACTCGCTCAGTATTTTCACCTAGGTCATCGTTTGTTATATCGGCAGTGATTCCCTTCTCATAATACTTGTGCCCTAAACTCGGAAACAACGGCGCACGGCTATAACAGCCAAATTTAGAAAATCCCCGTTTTACTGAGTTCTACCGTAGTAGTTGTCACTTGCCACAAGGATAACATCACAACAGAGAAAGTCAAGTCCCTGCCTGTTCAGCTCTCCTTGCTAACAGCGATCTCAGAGTGGTATGACTGATAGATCTGGCGGTGTTTGTAAATTGCGCCAAGACAATTTGTGTCCGTCTTTGTGTGTGTGTGTGTGTGTGTNGTGTGTGTGTGTGTGTGTGTGTGTGTGTGTGTGTGTGTGTGTGTGTGTGTGTGTGTGTGTGAGCGAGCGAGAGAGAAAGAGAGAGAGAGAGAGAGAGAGAGAGAGAGAGAGAGAGAGAGAGAGAGAAAGTTTAGACAGTTACTTTAACGTGGCAATCATAAGGTCCAACCTCATTTCTGGCCAACCTCGTATGTTCGCCAAATCTCTTCATGTCTTTATATTTTCATGATGGAATATGTTGCCT
>JAWQUT010000520.1:202623-236644 GCA_033807755.1 Ellobium chinense | reverse complement strand
GAGTGACATCCCTTTACTTTCTGGGACTTTACTTCAGGCAGTCGTATGCAAAAGTTATAAATAGAGCAAGGATAGACAATCTACATTCATTAACCCAAATGTTTTAAATTTAACTTTGAGAAAATCTTCATTGTGACATACTTTCCAGATTTATGACTACTCAAATTTCAGTTATTACATTAAAAATTCCTGTTGAAAGAATGCATACCATCTTTGGTTTGACTGACTACTGACGATTAAAAAAACGGAATTGATCCCCATTATTCTGTAAGAGTATGTGGTCTCAGTTTCTAGTATTTAACGTAATGATAGGGGTAGCAGCTTGCAGCTGATGTGAACTGCCTCTTAGGTGATTTTATTGATTGTGAACGCATGAAACATCATGCGCCTGGGGAAATGCAAAAGTTTGACATGTAAATAAAGTTTCGCTCTTAAATAGTATGTGTAGAGGGAAGGGGAGAGAGTAATTATATTCACTACAGATTGTAGTAATGGTAGGCAATAAGTAAACGCCACAAGGCGGGAGGGGGGNGGGGGGGGGGATTGGATATGAAAAAGAACATTAGGGGCCAATCCTAGGTGTAGAAATGAGTGTGTGTAACTGGCATTTTGCTCATCGCGAATGTTTGTACAGAAATACTTGCATTGCGTTTTGTCTTGTAAAAATCTAAGGTATTCTAAGGTATTTTTGTTTTGTTTAAGTTGCTCATAATCAGGATAAGATAGTCATGTGATTAAATGTTTAGGTGTCATGAGGAATAAAATGTTTTCTTTCGAACAATGATTGGGGAGCAATATTGACATTTCGGTCCAGTCATTTTGCAGTCTTCGAGAGGAAATTGAGATGTTTGTGTGTGTGTGTGTTTGTCTGGTATGGTATGGTATGGTGTGGTGTGGTGTGGTGTGGTGTGGTGTGGTGTGTGTGTGTGTGTGTGTGTGTGTGTGTGTGTGTGTGTGTGTGTGTGTTCGCATTATTTGTATCCCACAGTCCCCAGAACAGTTTTGCGTACAATGAAGCACTGAATGCAAATTTTGAGTTTGATTTGATCATCGTCAGTCCTCAATCCATTTATTTAATTATGTTTTGGGGAAATGGGAGGGAGGCAGTGACCGAATGTACATTTAACAGTTTTGTTTCGTGTTTATGTCCTATCATCCTTCCCCCTCCTCCCGTATAACAATTCCCTTGGTTCCCGATTTTTTTGTACCTTCACGCCAAATTTGAAGTCTGTAGCCGTTGTAATTTGTTCGGATTTAGTGACACATATGTTTCGAAGTCGCCAAATAAATTATAACTAACTCAACTTCCCCTTTACTCTTCATAAATTCTACCCTAAGGTACAGTCATGTTATATCCGTGGTACCACTGGTGACGCCCGCACATTTTTTAGTGCCAAAAATGCACTTTTCACCCAGTCTCAGCAAATCCCATGAACTTCTAACTAGTTTTGCCAGTGGAATCTCAAGACGTCAGACTTCCTATTCACAGAGCATCTGCCTAATCACCAAGCCACCGGACCATGTGTCTTTCATTTTTCTACATTCTATTCACTAAGGAAAGATGAGAAAGATAATAATAGTTACAGGCTGGCATAGTCCTAGACAGTCATGTAAATCTGGAGAATTCCAGCCATGCATGTCTGATCAGAGAAAACATTTTAGAACACTCTGCCGAGAGACGAAAGCTGTTTGTTGAAGTATAAGAATACATTCTATGACTTTCGTGGAGTGCTTGGGGCGTATGCAGATTGCGCCAAAAGAATGATAGATTGCGCCATGAAACATTCATAGATTGCGCCCCAAAAAAGTATACAGATTACGTAAAAAAAAATTATACACATTTTGCGCCAAAATTTTCGACGCATTAAGGCAGTTTTTCATCCTAATAAATTAACCTACTATTTTTCTGGTGTACCGTAGGCTAAACGACAAGCTGAAATTTCACGGGGTATTCCATTGAAGTGCATGAGGAAGAAATGGCGTCCATTACAGTCCCTTGTGGGAGGCCAGATTATAAGATCCAAAATTCAAAATCTCAATCACCAACCAGTTTCCCGTAGGAAAGAAAAAGAAAAGCTACAAGCAACATTGCAGGCATTGCGAAATGCCGGGCAGTTTTCAAGACAATACATATCACTGGTATCAGGCACAGATACAGTGTATTTGTAAACACTTTTTTAAGAAAATGTTTTTGGAAAATAGTCTTCAATGTCGATTGAGCTAAACTTCAATAAATATTTTACCGGTACCTCTGGAAATCTCACCCTCATCCCCGCGCTGGTAATCAGGGACAACAAATTATGTGAAAAAAAATGCAAACGAAAGTGGTCAAGGTAACGTTCCATAGGTTTGACGATCTGATTTCATGTTACTTTGATTTTGACTCAATCAACATAGACTACTTCGAGTTTGCTGCAATCTGCATAGACCATCCCTTTCTTTGAAGATTAGTGCAATCTAGGATCACTGAATCCGTGGAGAACTGTTTCTTGATCCTGTCATAGAAAGTAAAATTCAGAGGAAATGTAACTTATCAGACGAGCAATAATTCCATGACCACGCACATTGCGCCGCACTTCACCATCCTTTGTTTCACTCACAGTAATTTAATTTGATAATAGACATATGGGTTCATAAGATAAGATAAGATAAGATATAGGATAGGATAAGATAAGATAAGATAAGATAAGATAAGATACTTTATTTAGATAAGATAAGATACTTTACTTATCCCCGTGGGGAAATTTTTCTTTGTTACAGTGATGCATACATACTCGTACATTAACAGACACAGACTCACGCACTCTCACACATATTATTACATGATACATGCGCCGCCCCAGTCACTCACTCTGTCACGCTCTCGTTCATTATTCAGAATTAAACTGAAAATTTGAATGCCTTGAGATTGAACACTACCTCCCCTACCCACTCCAAAAACACACACACACACAAAAGCGAAAACAACAACAACAAAGTTTTGTCATAATCATGTAGGCCGTGTTTATTCGTTCCACAGCCCTCAGTGAAATTACTCTATTGGTGACTTTCAGTAATTCCGTCTTGAACTTGAAATCGTCTGCACAACACAACTTCTGCACGATACAAAAGGTTTTAGATAATATAATATATAAATTCTGTGTTTTCCTTGAGACACCGATGGCAAATCCTTCTAATCATAACTTTGTCTGTGCTGGGAAGACAAGGATATGAAAATACCAATTTTTTTTCCGTTGTTTGTTACGTAAACTTTTTATACCCTTCATTAATCTATAAAGAGTTACATGCTATAATACTTTCCACACATAGTCTAATAATTATTAGCTCTTCTTCCATAGTTTGACACATAGAAGAATGACCTAAAATCTAGATTTTGAGAATTTTGGCAGCGATTCAGGCTGTCAAACATTTTAGGCCTTTTCACGCAGTAAACAGGTCAACCCTATACCCATCTAGCAACAACCACATAGTTTATATAGCTGGAGTGGCAAACTATACCTATTCTGACTCTACAAAAGTATTTGCATCTATCTTACATCTCTCTAAGTCTTTGAAATTCAAATCTAATTCCATAACATGTGTGGCCAATTTCCTGATTTTATAGAGACTATTATATTGGTATCTTCAGACCGAAATGTGTTTCATGTAAGTGAAGTCAACTCAATTTATTTAGGATATAATGTTTATTATAATTATGCAGCGTGTTTCGCAAATCTTTCAGGAAAGTTTTACCATAATCTCGACTAAAGGTCATTGTAAGCACTTGTGTTAGTCTAGCATTCATCTCTCTCAGAATGTGACTGTGAACTGCTGGGCGTCCAGAACAACAACCGTGTATGTGCTCAGACCGAGAGTCCTGGCTTTGTTATTGGTCAGTGCTTGTGCAGGCCGCTGGTGACCGGCCGCAGATGTGACCGCTGTGTGCCTGGGTACTATGGACTGTTGACTGGACCGACCCCTGGGAACTGTACAGGTAGTGTATATCATTTATATCAGTGACGGGCTGACAGTATGATTTTAGTGTTGTGAGTGGGCCTTGCCGAGGTGTACTCATGGTTTTGTTGATGTTAATTGTGTGCACCCTGTGATGGTGTAGTGATAGTTCATTATTGTTACACTATGACAGTCATAATGCATGTTGTGAGCAGTTGGAAAATATGTCAAGGCAATGGGTCAACTCAAGGCCGATGGTGTACGTAGGTCTAGAAGTGATGAAACAATTGAAGAGCTTTTTTTTCCAAAACACAGTAAATGCACGTTCGTTGAAAAATGAGTTAAGACTATACATGGATTTTGGTGCATTAATTCAAAACCTAATTGAGCTCAAAATCTGCACTTCTTTCAATTTTGCGCCATATAACAGTAATTCAAAACCATATACCAAGTTTTGGAAAAACGGTTCTCAATTTCAAACAGTTAGGATAAGGATGATATCACTATGAAGTTAGTGTTCCTGTGGTGTAATGCTGTAGTACACCCATCTTGCAAGCTGAAAGGCCTGGGTTGGAATCCTGGCAGGGATTTCATTGGAGTTAGGTGAATTTTGCTTCTCATCTCAAAACTGATAATTCAAAGTGAGTATGAAAAATCCTTAATGGTGCACTTCCCAGATACTGTGGAACAAGGTTCTATCAATTAAATAAACTCTTCCACCACTTACTTCTAAATTATGGCATGCCTTACTATCTGGTCACACAATCATATACATGAGGATACAAGAACATAGATGGTTCTTATGATACATCCATTTAGTCAAATGTACTTTCAGTGATTACTCACAAACTAAATGTCACTTCAACCAAATGCCTATTGGTTGAGTGTCAGAGAAAGCCTTTGCCTGGGTATTTTATCAATGTGGAAATATGTCATTGTATCTTCCAGCATGTGGGTGTAATCTGGATGGCACACAGGGTCAGAGTAACACATGTGAGCAAGAATCAGGTCAGTGTCCATGTAAGGTGAGCACGGAGGGCAAGCTGTGTGACACATGTGCTGATGGCTACTTTGCCTTTCCCACTGGCAACCCTCAAGGGGTGAGTATTGTCCAGCAAGCTAAACTAACTCTAGGCATGTGGCAACTTTATCCAAATGAAGCTCCTGCAAAAAGTGTCAGCAACAAAAACTTAAAAAACTTGAGTTTAAAGTCTTGTATTCAGGCCAATGCCCTTTTATGCAATCACACATTATTATTATTTACCCCCCACAGGCTGATCACTTTAAAACTTTTTCAACTCCTTGGGGAGCATACAGCACAGTTGCTCTTCATATGTGCTGTTACTAACTTTTCTGACAGCATCTTCCACTGCCCACTGTCAAGTACCAGTTTTACAGAGGATTTGACTGAGTAAAATACGAATGAAATGATTTTTCAAGATACTTACAACGAAACTGTTGTTGGCAGTTGAACCCACTACATGCAGATCCAGAGTCCAACACTATTATCATTTGGCCTTGCTGTGCTACAAACAGACTAAAATCTTTAGTGTCAATCACTCACCATTTTAAGATTGTCAGTCTGGTATTGCTTTTCTTTAATGTAACTACTTCATACACTGAAACAGAGATAGTTCAAGGAGAATGCTCTAGCAGAAATCTCTGTCACGATTTTCCATTCTACATTTTGTCATAATGTGACCATAGTCTTTTTCATTAAGTGAGATAAAACAGCAAAGTCAATCAATACAGAGTTATACAGAAGAATACAGGAGAACTCACCTAACATGATAGCGCTTTCCCCGAAATCTCAGTTGACCCAAGAGAAAAGAATCCCTTCCAAAGGCTGTCTTTATGCGTAGTAACATCTTACAATTAACCCAATAAAGAGTTTCAAGGAACCTTTGATAACATGGTAAGTAATGTGGTGATGAGAGAGGAGAAAGTGACAGAAAGAGGAAAAAATACCAGCCACTGCCATAGCAATTTTCCCTCCCCTTATCTGTTGGTTGACTGGTGTGTGGAGATTAGGTTAGGTGCATGATGGATGTTGCACAGTTCAAGGTGATTGCAGCATACACAGATCCCTGACAACACACAATGCTATATGCAGTGAAGACCATTGAAAACATCACCTAGAATCCATGCCATATGACATTTTTGGTTATTTCTTCATATATTTTGTATTGTTAATGGATAACACAACACTTATTTAACCTATGATTATTTGGCTGGTCCCGTTACTTTCATGTTAACAGAGTCCTACTGTAGATGAATGGATGGGCAGCTGGGAAGACTGAATAAGTCAAACAAACCAAACAGAAAAGGCAGTGTGAATGGCGCAGGGAGGAGAGAATAGAGCATTATTTTTATTATCTGTGAAGCCAGTGCATACACCCATACACCCACCTAAAGAGAATAAGGCGTCAATATTTACCTCCTGTGTAACCACCCATATGACACTGTGCAGCACATGTTACTTAACTGCCCGGGGCTTATCAACATCAAAGTGCAATACAACAACAATACCCACTTATGACTTCTTGCATTTACTTAAACATGGTTTGGAACTGAAGAGCTAGAGCCTGTATGTTGCTGGATCAATAATAACAAGAATAACAACATTAGGAGAAGTTCCACATACCTTACTGCCCAAACAACAGGATGGAATTTATCAGTGTAACGGCTGATCACTGAAGATTTCAGAAGATTACACTTCTTTTATAGATCATGCATGTCAAACTAACCAGTTGGTCAAACTCCTTATTTTGCATCTCTGTTCATACTTTTAAGCAAATATTACCTAGACTTATGATAATACTGTATGTGAGAAATTTTAGTCATAGCTCTTATGATGAAAGAGAAAAACTGTTGATCAGTTCGCTCTTAAATTCTGGTAGCTGATGAATGCTTGTCTCTTCCCAGGAATGTCTGTCATGTGACTGTGACAAAGGAGGATCACTAGGGAGTCTATGTGACAAGGAGAGAGGGTTATGTACCTGCAGGACAAACATCACAGGAGACAAGTGCAACAAGGCAACTCCAGGTTGGCAGAGACTAAGAGTTGATAGTTTTAGAATTTGTCAGAATCACATGCTGGAATGGTAGTGTTACATATGAATATTATTACAGAAAAATTTAGGCCACAAACTTGAAATGGTTAATTTGCTCTAAGTGTGGGCAGACCAGGCTACACAGTGAACCATTGCCTGGGGATTTTTGTTCTGTCCCTTACTGTACTGAAAAAGAGGTGAAAGAAAGAACTCTCCAAAATCAATAGCTCTAGTAAGACGACTTTCATTTTGTAATATCAGTTGATCAATATCAACAAACTGAACTGAAGAGAGCCAGCTCTTTTTTTCACCTCTCAAAGAACTTCACCTTGTTTGGCCTGTGTGGAGTCGCCGACCAAAATTTTCAGGCACATTCGGATATCACCCCATCCTCCTTGTGTGTATCCATGAAACTGAATAGCTGTATGAAACAGCAACAAATAGAATAAGTCTTCTGTTAGCATGATATGTGCTCATTCCTATAGAAATTCATTACCTTCTCCCACATAAATATATGCTTTTATATGGACACATGTTACGCACATTATATGATCGTGACTGGAGAAGCCTGGATACACACATTGTTGTGACTAGAATGGTGGTATTGATTATCTTTCATTAGTTGCTCTTTCAAAGAATAGGAGAGAGGTTAACAGCCATTTAATGGATACTTGTACTTTCTATAATGCTATTTGTCTGCCTTTACATCCAATCACTAACTTTGATGGAGGAAATATGTGGATGTCAGATGAACATTTCTGAGCATGGCAATAATACAAACACTGTAGTCGGTATAACATTTGACTTTGTATTTATGCTAGCTACAAAGCCATATTTTGTAGGGAGAGAAAAGATGATGCTCTTTTTTTTTCGGATCATATTGGTGGATGTACTAACAAACTGAAGAACCCAGCTTCTTTTTCAACCCAGTGAGAGCTCTGGCTGCAGCCAGAGTTCTCAGGCACATGGAGAAGTTGTGACGGTAGACCACCATTCTATTCAAGGGTATAGTGTAGTACTGACATTTTCTAATTCAGTACACTTTACTATGCAGAAAGAGCTATGCCAAAGTGCTACATAGTGCATATTTTTTTGTTGTGGATGTTGACCTTTGGAAAAATTTGTCTCTAAATACATTTGTTACTTGCCCACCAGATTTCATGCATGTTTTTTTAGACACATATAAAGTGAGAATTAAACTTTAAAAAAATAAAATGCATCTGTAATTATGTGCCTTAATCTCTTTGAAAGTCATCCCTTTTCTTAAGCTCTACATTCCTTTTTCTGGAGACACCAACATTTGAAAATCTCTCTGCCACTATGTGCTTTAACAAGTCTTAGACGTATCTGTGAAATTTAGTGGTGAAATAACAATTGTATTTTGAGATAAAGTTTTTCTAAGATCAACACCCAACTCACACAGTGAAAAAGTACACGGTTCAATACTTTGATGCATAATTCTGAAAAGCAATATAATGTACTTTGATCTACAGTAGAAGGGTAGTCTACCCCCTAAACTCTGCCCCATATGACCATAACTGGACAAATGCTTTGCCACAGAGTGAAGAAAGAGAGGGGAGTCTGCTCGCACAAGATGTCTAATCTGGCCTTAAGATGCATATGAAATGATGTTTTCACAGTGTTTTCATGACCAAAACCCGCTCTTCAAAAACTTTATAACAGCTCAGCATCAAATCAGTTACTCACATTTCTTCTCAAAGAATATTATATGCCAGCTTTCTTCTGACTCACAATTATATTTTATTTTCCAGGAACTTTTGTGCCTGCCCCTGACCTCCTGACCTTTGAAACCCAGCCTGGTGCCTGTAAGGTGACCAGTGACCTGTACACAGCTCAGGTTCCATTTGATGGTCAGGGATTTGCTGTCTGTGACTTGAGTGCTGGGACTGTCTCAGTTGGGTTTGCATCTGTGAAAGGAGCCATGATTCAGAGAGCTCTGCAGTGGTGAGTTTATGTGGTCTGAATGTGATGGACTTACACATGTTGGGTTCAAAATGACGTACAAGGTAATTCTCTGTTAGTCTATGTGTGGACAGACTGAATTAATGAACCATTGCATGAGAATTTCCAGAGTAACATCCCTTGGTATGATGAATAAGAAATGAAAGGAGGAGTTAGTAAGTATATAAACTTCAAAATCTCATAGCCTTAATGAGGGAGACTACCTTGTTGTTGAAGTATAAACAAACTGAAGAGAGCCAGCTCTTTTCTTCATCTCACCAAGAATTGCATCTTGTTTGGTTCACATGGAATTGCCTTGCTGACGAGAGATTTCAGGCATGTGGAGAAGTCATCTTGCCCCGTCTGCACTACATACCTGCCCACATTTGTACAAAATAGTTTATGCACTAACTCTTAGTAGTGCCAGATGGATTTATACATTCAGACCAACTCCACCTGCTGGAGCAACAGGCTATAAATTTTACACTTTTAGCTGTGTAGAAAAATGTGAGGCTTCAAAACAAATGATCTATTGGGAACTTTCATAGTGAGGCAGTAATGGCATTTAACATGGAGATGTCACCAGGTTTCTTTGTGCATGGGGCTGTACAGCATATGTGAGTAGATAAATGATGTTGTGATGCAAAAACCAGCATAAACTGGACAACCTCAACTTGACAGATTTCCTACTTATTTGATGGCAAATATAGCAACTGTTATACTCCTTTAGAGTGTCAGGAAGTCAAAGTGGCCGAGACACTTGTTAGAAGGGGGTATCTTTCTCTGAAGATCTTCTGTTGCCTTGCTCTTCTAATAAGAGAGTTTCCTGTTTATTTATTTATGTTACGCCATCCCAATTTTCAATTTTTGCTCATTAAAACCAAACTCAAATTTGTTTAGTTGATTTGTGACTATTACTTTAACTGATATGTGTTTATCAGTGTGCAGATCTTCCCAAAAGTGTAAAATCTTCAAAGATGCCATCCTAAATATCAGAACTGAGTTTATCAAGGGAGCTAATGGCCAGTTTTGAAGAAATGGAAGCACTGGTCCATCTGCTTAATTGATAATCAATTCTATGCACAGGCCTACTTATCTTGCAAGTGGAGGGCTCTGGTTGATTGGTTGGCTGGTTGGTTTGGGTAGTTGGTTGATTGGCTGGTTGGCTGGCTGGCTGGCTGGTTGGTTGGTGGGTGGGTGGGTAGGCAGACAAGCAAGCAGGCAGACTGGTCTGTTTAAAATGGGTTCCTTATTTGGTGAAGAAAATTTCCAAGGGCAGATTTGGTTGATAATGTGGTGGTCTTAGCAGTCCAATGGGGCACTTGCCCTTTCTAGAGACAATCCACAAATAATATATCTAACTAAAGAACATCAGGGTTGATGAAGTTATTAAAACTGTGTTCAATATATTCTGTTTGTTTTTTTTCTTCTGTTCTCACATTCCCTTCCTTTATTCTTTGTAGAATTAGTGCCATTGTCAGCCTGACCTAGCAGTAGTTCTGAGTACGTGGTTGTGAGTTTGGTATGTGACGTATCCTTTGTACCTGTCTAGGCCCTACATTGTGGCGGTGCGACATACAACCAACAGCTCTGACATCACAGGAACTCTCAATGTTCAAGTGACGGGTGACACAACAGAAGATTTAAGTCTCTTGTCTACCATCCTTGGCATAATTATCAACCCTGGCTGCCCTCTCCCTCCAGGACCAAGTGCTCAAGTGACCTTGACATTCACACCAGGTGACCAGTGTGCACTTCTCTTGTCCCATGCTGTAAATTTGATCCTCACCAAAGTCATTGGCAAGACATTTATCCCTCAGTAAAGTGGGTACCTGGCTATTGGAAGTGAGATCTGTTGTGTGGCTGATATTGAATAGCCTCTATTACATTATAAATGTTCTTCAAATTGCATCATAAAACAGCAAGAATCCAAGTTGATAATGCAATTTATGGTTAATTTTTTAAAAAATAAGAGGACTTTTTTCTCCAGTCATACATGCTTTACTTTATTTTTCCAATCCAGTTGCCACTTAAGCTTCAGTCTTTGTGCACCATCAGCGTATAAAGTGTTCTCCATGTCTGGTCTCTACGAGAGTTAGCATCAGGCATGCATGATACGTGTCCTTCTCATAAACTTTGGACCTGCAGTCACTGTGATATTTTTTATATTAATCATGTCTAGTAACTTTTACTTTTAAAGTGATGCAGTTGACAGGATTTATACATCATACAACAGCCTGTGTTAAATGGGAAGTATGTCATGTGCTCCCCAGTGAGCCGAAGAAGTCTGGCCTGCTTAGAATAATGTAAAGGAAAATGTCCAAAATAATACATGATTTTGTTCCTATGTGTCCAAATGTAGACAGGAGAACTCATGATAACTACTGCTCTGAGATTTCTGGAGCGCTATATTGTTCCTTCTAAACAAGTGAAGAAAGAAAAAAAATTAGTAAGAACACATACTGTTAAAGTGATAGCTCCTGGAAAGATGACATTCTCTCAGTGGTTTATATCAGTGGGAGGAACTGAAAGCAGCCAGTTCCTATCTTCATCTCGTTAAGAATACAATCTTGTTAAGCAGTGGATTGATTGAACAAAGATTCTTGAACATGAGCAAATGCCTGCCAGCTCCTCCATGCTCTACTGGCTTTTTGACATCTAAAACAAATTTGAAGAAAAAAAAATATTAGTGATTTTGGGTAAATTTGTTATTGTGCAGGGAGATGGGAAATGGTTGTTAGTTTTCTTGTTGATGGACTGATCCCAGCCAAGCTTTAGACCAAAGTACTCATTGTGGGGCTCCACCAACCAGTGAGCACTTTGGTCTTAGGTGAAGCCAGGATCAGTCCTTTAGACAGAAACATTGATGAGGATTCCTTTTCTCATTTATAACTTAATTATAGAGAAAACACTATTCATTACAGTCGTTTTAATTTTATCAGCTCTTCACATATTTTGATACTGGCAGTCAGCTGTGTTGCCCATGAATACTGTGGTGCCTGGTGACTTTATCCATGTAAACTCCTCAAAGCATCACTCTTGAATGTATGGAAATTGAGCATTCTCAGTGATTATGATACTTTCTCATGGCGAGTAGTTAAAAACGATTCTCTGTTGGTGCATATTCAATCATAAAAACTTGTGAGTAATCTCTCTTGACCACCTGAATGTACATGTAGTGTGCTTTTGTAATATACTTTTCTAGACATGAATAGAGTGACATAGTGTAGTAGACAAATCAAGGGGTCAAGTGTTTTAGTAGACTTTGGGATGAGGAAATCCCATCCAAGAAGTGTAAATAAACTTGCTCGAGGTTAGGAGAGAACACCTCCTCTGGTGTGAATCAGAGTAGTAAATCTGTCTATTCCAGTGTGATATATTCCCAAGTCACAAGTAAACTAAAAAGGGAATCCATAGTTCTGGACAAACAACACTTGAGATTGTATAATGAAAACTTGGTTGTTTTTATTCATCAGACAATTTGCACATTCTCTCATGAACAGGCATATCAACAGCAGCGCTCTCACATGCAGAGAATTTAACCCTTGATGCTCGGTGCCAGTACAGTATGACATTAGAGTTAAAACAAACAGTGGTTGCTGACACAGGAGGGGTTAACACCACTGCTAATGCCACCACTGAAGGGTCAGGCAGGAGGAGGCGGGCAGCAGATGTTGGCCCAGGTTAGTACATACAGGTAGTAGTAGCTTGCACGGATCTTGTGGTTGAGTGAAATTCAAAAGCCGTGGAGTTAAATCCATTTAATCTCAACTACTCAGAGGCTTTCAGAAAATTGCAATTATTAGAAATTACAATTATCCAATGTATTTTTATTTTTTAAAACTTGTGTTTTCTGTTATGTGAAATATATTGTACTTAATTGGAAGCTTTGCTAAAGTAACTGCAATTTAATGAAGTTGACTTAATAACTGCAAAAACATGGCCACCTTTCTGAGTATGTGAGACTGCATTAAAACAGATTAGCTAACTATATACTTGAACAAGACAAGGTCAGTGAATAATAGGGAACAACCCACCATATTTCCACATGGCCATTATTGAAGGGATACGGTAAAAGAGTTGTGCCATAATGTAAGAAAGTTTCTTATGGATGGCTCTCCAGTTCCAGTTAGATGGAATGTTATGTACTCTAAAACAATATTGTGGGTGAATGCAAAATGTGACATCTTAAATTATCAGGATCAGATGTAGCAACCGCACTTTGGCATCACTTTATGGCCTTGTTTTGGTTCTTTCAGAAACCATCCAGATTGATTCCATTGTACTACTGCCAGCACTTTCCAGCATGGATGGATCAACTGGATTCCAAGTGTATCTTACATCAGGTGGGCTTATTTTAAACTTGCAATGGGTCATTTTCCACAAATGCAGACTGGTGGAAAGGCAGGGAGGGGGCAAATGAGGCGGGGCAGTTTCGCCATATGTCCAAGAAGTCCAGTAGGTGACCCCATGCAGGCTGAACAAGGTCTAGTGCTTGATGAGGTGAAAGAAGGAACTGGCTCTCTTAACTTTACAGTTTGCTAGTCCTTCAAACAATATTCACAGAAAGGACGTCGCCCACATTGGGACTGTCCGTTTTGAAGTTCATGTGCTTACAACTCCCACTTTCATCCTATTCAGAATGGCAAGGAATACCACCCCAGAAATTCTCAGGCAATGGCTTAAACAGAATATTCTCGCCTGTCCGCACTCTCCCTCACTTTTCCTTTGCCCTGTCCTCAGGCCGGGCAACAGCATGCTCGCTCCACTTGTGTCTCACAGTTGTGGAAAGATCCAGCATAGCTATGAGTAAAGCCATATCTCTAAAGCCCTGACCTTGGTGGGTCCCAGGATTGGTGCACTAAACCGCAAGCCTTGCGTCCTAGTGAGGTATCCAATATGAAGTATGTTTTCGCTGTCCTGTTTTAACCCCAACAAATAAGTCCAGTTCTGTGAAGAGGCCTTTCCATAGCAGGCTTCAATACCGTAAATAAATGGGAATAATAGTCTCATAAATCAACCTCAAGGTGTGAGTAAAAGAAGGAAAGTCAAAGATCTGGCATCCTCATTTCTTTTCAGACAACCAGACAATAACTCAATCAACTTACCAGTCATGTTTACAAGAGGTGGCTTCCTTACTGACCCGTCAAAGAGCTCTGGAACAGTCCCCATGCAAGGATCTCTTCTTCTCAGTAGCAGCTGAGCTTAATGATGGAGCAAAAGGTAAGACTATGTATTGTCATTGGGCTAACATGATGCTGTGTCACCATAGAGATTTTTCCATATGCCCATAATGGTTTGTTTTTTTTAAACTCAGTTTTCATCTTCCTCAAATGTCTGTGTATATTACCAACATATCTCAACAAGAAATTTACATAGGTAGGCCTTCATTTTTTGGAAATGTGTATATTCCATGTTACCACAAACCACATGTGTTTCTGTATTATTACTGTTCTTTGTAGATAGAAAATGCCACCATTCAACCTAAGTTATTATTTTTGTTGGTAAATGCAATATCACTGCATTCAATACAAAAGCAAAATTCCAAGTACAGTATACATGAAAATGTTCCAGCACATTGTCACCTTAGTTCATGCGTCATTCTGAGAAAGATGATACAGTATTTTCGTTTTGTATGTTTTTAGATTATGGATATTAGACCACTTGTTACAAGCTGTCATTGTATGTTTTTCAGAGTGCAACTGTAATTCAGAAGGCAGTGATGTGACCTTGTCAGCATGCCAGGGCCTGGGTGGGCAATGTTCCTGCAAACCAGGTGTCTCTGGTCGTACCTGTGATGTCTGCACTCCAGGCTACTTTAACTTTACAACCAATGGCTGCACTCGTAAGTTTCCTAGGGAGGAATTCTGAATGAGATTTAACCTGCTGCTGCTGTCTGGATGAACATTAGGGTTAGGGACTTGCCTTGACTGACGCTCCTGTCTTGATAGGCATTAGGGTTAGGGTTAAGGGTATGGTTAAGGTTAGAAGTTAGGGTTAGGAATAGGGCTTGGGTTATATTAATAGGTGGGGGTTCCAGATAGGGTTTGTGAGTCTTATTCAGCATTCCTTCCATTTCCTACTACATTGTTATCATGAAGTTGTTGATTTTCAGGAATTGGCATTTGTGGGCATCCCTTGTAGTTATCAGTATGACCATAAATGTTTTCACCTCTGTGAGCATTTCTTGTGGGAATAGGAGTCAGTGGTGCCATGGAAAATTTGCTCTGGACGGCCTAACTGTCATTGTGATAAACTCTTGAGATATTTTATTGCAAAGGGTAATAATATTGAACGCCCATTGCTAGAACGAGGAGCACCTACAGAAGTTTCACAGTGACAGGAAACCTGTGGAAGTACAGGCCTAAGTGCATGTTTGCTGCATGCCACAGGGTGCAGCAATTACAGTAAAATCTTTTAGGAGCGTATAGGAGGTGGTGCAGTCTTACATTCATACAAAGTAGCAAATAATAATGGTTTCAAATACAGTGTTTCTTTAGGTGTGCTAATGCAGGAATGTTTTTCTCATTATACATGATGATTGATATCTGGGAATAAGTGAGCGGCCCAATTCTGCATTTCATGATTTTTAAAGAAAAATCAGTTTTAGACGACTGAGAAAAGCAGTTATAAGACCTAGAAATAATGGAAATGTGCATGTTTGCTCTCTGTGAGGTATTCTGAGGTAATTTCAGGTGAAATAGTCATGGTTAGATATTTTTTTGAGCTCCTTTGAATTCAGTAACTATTTTATTGAGAACATCATGAGTGACTTCTCAGTGGAATAGTGCTGAAAGTCGAAAAGAAGTGAGATGAAATTTGGGAAACCCAAAAAGGAGCATTGTGGAAAATTGCCGAAATTGTTATTTATTTGTTGCTTCAGTATTTTGTTTTACTGAAGAAGTTGAATGCACTAAATACATCAACTATGTGACAGTATCTTGATTTTGACCAAGTGTTGAATTATAAATGGAACTATCAATCCTGGTACATACTGTGGTGTATGTGTGGAAGTCCTATCTCATCGCTAATGTCTGTCTGACTGTCTGGTGTAGGAAGGGCAGGGCAGTTGTTCATGTTTGTGCTGGAACCACAGCTGTCTTGGAAAGTCCATTTAAAACAATTGTACACAATAATGAGCATTGTCAACAAATATGACATTTAATCTGAAGTGAACAATCCAGTGAATACATTGTAATTGTAACAAATGCCTTGCAACACATGTTTTAATCTGTGCTGTAAGTTGGCACTAAGATAAACATTCAAATTTGATTATACCAAACTGAAATAGGTTTTTCTTTTTTTTTTTCCAAATGACAGCATGCCCTGCCCTGCCTTGTGAAATTCCTGACACTTCCACCATTCTGCCACCTACTTCTACCACAAACACCACGGTCGTGACTGGGATTGATGGGGAAGTCATGACGCTGGAGCCAGAAATCATCGCTGTTATTGTAATTGGCATTGTCTTATTCATCTGCTTGATTTTTGTTCTCATCTACTGTCTTCGTCGGAAGAAGCAAAGGAGGAGGAAGCGTTACGGTGTCCAACACGCCCTCAGTGAATTTATAACTCAATTTGGACTGGGTAATCCCAATAGTCCTATGTACAGCTCTGACATTCATGAACGACATCAGGACTGGATACTAGGCAATAACAACAACATGCCAGCTGCACTAGAGGCAGGAAACACACTCAGCACACCAGAGCTCACCAGCGAGGCAGGCTCTGAAAGTGTGTTTGAGATTCCCACAGACTATTCTACCACTCCTGCCAAACAGCGGGCAAAGTTCTACCTCACATCTGATGAGAACGCAAGCAGCATGGATGGGCGGCGATCAGCCCCTCGTCGCGCTCTTTCATCACCTGATGATGAAAATCACACACACACGTACATGAACCCAATTATGACAAGAGAATTGCCACGTAACACCGTAAGCAATGTTGACATCTACCCAAGAAAACATTCTAGAGCAGATCAGAAGCCAAATAAACTGAGATCCAGAAGTGTTGATGTGCCATCTGGAATTCATACCAATCTCCATCCATCACGGAGTCCTTCCCCATATGATACCAATCCTCTTGGATATGGTCTAAACCAGTGGAGACCCATGTCTGATCTCAGACTGTCAGATGTAGACAAGAACAGCCCAAAGAGTGATGTAGATACATCATCATCTTCAACATTCCCTTCAACATTCAAGCCAGATCAGGCTGACCGAGTTGGTGCTAATTTAAACACAGCACCCCTTTCTTCAAAATGGGATAACCCTGGCCAATCTCCCAAGAAAATATCACCTCAGAAACCACTCCGGCAGAAAAAGGCGGCCAAAAGAGAGCCAAGCTTTGTGAATAAAATCCTGCCACCCCCAGCCATGTATGATGAGGACAGCTCAGGATTCCTGCCTGAGCCAGACTATGACACTGTGAGTGACAGCTCAGTTCTCATCCCCAAACCTGACTATCCCGGTCACCGTCACCACAGTTATGAGAATCCAGTGTTTGTACCTGAACCTGACTATCCAAGATATGCTGGCTATGATTCCTTTGATGAAATTAATGGGTCTTTAGTGTGATGGAGAGACACTGAGGAAGGTGTATAATAGTTGAGATGTTTGAGACACTTTAAAGGAATTTAAGCTGTATCACTGAGATGGCGACTTGTTATTTTCCTATGTATGAACAATGAATTCAAATGCTTTGGAGGAATCCATGTGCACTGTGTAGTTCTTCTGAGAATTGTGTAGGTCACAACTTTATGAAAGATCTACTGTTCCAGCATTCCCTACACTGTCCTCTGTGTTAGGCTGTTCTCAAGAGAATCAAACTACTGAATACAGCAGTCATCAATCATCTCTCAAGTCTCGTGCAGTATTTGATGATTTACCAGGCTATAACTGGAGAGTTTAATCCTGGAGGTACTTATTAAAGATTAGTTTGGTTACTGGAATCATGCTGAGGAGAATGCACATCCTGAGGCGCTCATGCCTTCCTTGGCTTTGATGATTCATTCCTTCTATACTGAGTATTGTGATCTTTGATCCATAGACTGCCTGTGTACAAGTTCAGCAATACAGCATATGGTAATAACCTCTGCAGATCACTTTTCCCATATGTGATGCGTTTTCTCAAAGCAGTTATTAAGTTGTAGCAGCCGAGCAGAGATTTTGATGATTTAACTCAGTTGGGTGTTCATGGTGGAAACAGATTTTGCATTATTTTGTTATACTTGATATCTGATCTGTTTGTTTCAAAAAAAGTATCAAAGTATCATAGTCACATTTTATGTCTAAGTACTTTCAATATAATAATAATTCAAGAATTTATTGAAAAAAATGTTATTTTTATAAACATTACATCACCTTTCCTATCTTTGTTCTTATTCATCTTATTTTTTTTTAAATTGGACGTGATTTAAGTACAGTCCATGCTTAATAAGTGTGCTAAATTTCAAGTCTGTAGCTTATCTAGAAATGCTCCTAACTAAGAGAGAAATGGTGATTCCCTGAAACTTGCTTAAAATCTCTGTCAGCCATTTTCTCAAAACTTGTTTTCCCACACCACCTGTCGCCCAGCATGCATATTTCAGCAATCAGTGGTATTAAATTTTGGTATCAAAATCAAAATACAGATCTTTACGAGAGCTTTTCAGTGATATAAATAACGCAATACTCTAAAATGTGACTTCATTACCAATTTGAGAAAACGGACAACATATAATGTGGAGAAATGCAGGCAAGAAGTAAAGACTAGCTCAGTCTTAAAGGAGATTGTGATTGAAGCTTGTCTGTGGGAGGAAAACCTTTCTTTATACAGTATGAAGACAGTGACATCTCTGTCTTCCTAAACCTCCCTGACAGCGTGATGCTGTTGACATAATATGACTAGGACATAACTCAAAATGTCTGCATTCCTGTAGAGATTCTTCCCTTCACTCTACCACGAGCACCACCACCATCATCACATGTAACACCTGTCATTCTGGTAAAATCACTAGTATGGATGTGAGGCTGCACTTTATTTGTCTTGCAGCCAGTCAGATTGAGGCCTAACCCCAGAAACTCTAGTGTCAAATGTTTTTGTATGTTGGGGGCAACCTGGGAATCTCTGGTGTTGAATTTATCCCCCATGTGCTGGGAAATACTAGTGTTGAATTCATATGATGCCTTAGAGTCAGGGGAGAGGCAAATTACATGACAGAATAATATGTCCTACGGTCACCTGCGTAGGTCGTGGATGCCCAGCAGTGCAAAAGTTAAATTGCTTTTTTCACTGCTTAAAGAGTGGATATCTTTTAAAAGCTTAAAATGAGTACTTTGATGAACTGAAAAACAAAATTAACCTAGCAGTCTATTGAGAGATATAGCTTTATGAAGTGACATGAGATCACCTCCATGCAGTTGTGAAAATTCTGAGAAAATCATGGTTAAAAATCAAGTTTACACAACATAACATCATGAATATAATCTTCATATGAACTCAGATACTTAACATTGGCCCATAAAAGTAATATTTTGTATCTAACTAGGATTGCACTTTCATATTGGGTAAATAGCATGAAAGTTGATTTCAGAAGGCCTAAATAACCTAAGTCTGATATCTTAGTTCCTAAACTAGCAACATAAACCTAGGCTTGACTGGCTGCAAGATATTTACTCAGCTTCTATTATATTGTAAGTGACTACTGAAGTGGTAGGAAATTTTGTAAAACTGATGTACTTTCCGAAGTTGGCTGCTGTTTCATACTTGTAACATGCAAGACTTGTATCATAGTGGGTAAAGTTGTACATTCATGTCAACCTTGGCTCTCAGTCAATGAACTCATTACATATGTTATCCCTGTGTACATAGAACAGCTCGAGTATTACTTTTTTTGTCAGCCATTTAAGAGTTTTCAGCCCAGCTGACTGCATGCACTAAATGTGAGAGCAGGATTTAGCTGCTATAACCACTCTATGCAGGATTGAAAACTGGTTTCATTTACCATGTTCTTGTCAACCAAGAGATAGGAATGACAGATTAGACCACCTGATACTACAATGCTCTGGCAGCTTGTAACCCAGCAGGGCCATTACATGGCTTAATGCCATGGCACTGCAGGCTGTTCTTCTTGTGCTACAGACTTAGTGTTATGAAAATTGATAATGATGTATTTATCAGATGCACAGAATCTACTGAGGAAACCTGCATCCCAGCTAGTAGTGTGCAATTCAGGCTCAAAATATCTGATATGGGCACAGCCATTTTTATGTACTGGCTTCTCATGCATGTGTTGATCAGAAGATGAAGGGTACCTGAAATCAGAAATACGGTATTTCCTGAGGGTTTTCAGGAAAAGCTGTTTGTTAACCTTCTTGATATATCTCAACTTAAATCTAGCATATTAATGTAGATCTTAGCTTGTGCATGAGCTCATAGTTCTAAGTAATTTTCTGATTGATAGACTGATGCAAGATCATTATTGCACATACAAGTGCTTACAAAAACTGATAGGCTTCAACGAAGACATCATTTACAAAAATGTGAATGTTTCAGTGTTTCATGACATAGGCATTCAAGACGTGCTAATCAGTTAAAGTGAGAGATAAGTTCAATGAGAGTACTTCATTTCTTCTCTACACAGCTTGCAACTGCCACCATCAAGGAGCTGAGCATGGGTCATGTGACCACACTACAGGCCAATGTCTGTGTAGGTCAAATATTGTCCTGCTGACAGATACCATCACCCCCATCACCATCACCAACAGTGACAACAGCACCACCACGGTGGCTGTAGTTGATGGCACAGGCAGACCCATAACTGTGGATGGCACTTGCAGTTTCTGCCGCCCAAACTTCTATGGGATTAACAGCGGACAGGGTTGTGCTCCCTGTGGGTGTAACGAGCAAGGGTCAACTGGTCTGCAGTGCGATGACACTGGTCAGTGTCCATGTAAGGATTCTGTCAAGGGGGTCAAATGTGATGTTTGCCGTGATGGCTTCTTCGGATTTGGGTCTGAGGGTTGCAGGTGAGCCATGCTGGGCTGTGGTTTTGTGCTTTTCTATTTCTTGTTGAGGTGACATTTTTCTTTTGCAATAATCATCAGCAACTACCTCCTACCATCATGCAAGACATGAGAAGTTTCACAGTTTCTTTATTGTTAGAAACAAACCAAATACATCAAATATACAAACACAGAAAACAGTCGCTTCCAATATCATATCATAAACTACAACATTCTGCAGCCAAAGCAACACTAGATCTAGTTCATGCATTACCAAGCCTTATCCTCCCCTTACACACACACACACACATACACACACACAAGCACAGAACTGTATGAATATTCTGATCACTCCTATTCATAAGCAAGTAGGATATGACAAGAACACATATGATTCCATCTAAAAGTTCATGAATGATATATCAGGTTTAGGACTCATCCATCCTCCTAGAGAATCTTTTGCGATTTAGAATGGTGACAGTTTTGACTTGGTCATGATTGTGTGAAAATTCATTTAAGGAATATGTTAACCGATGACAGCCCATCGGTTTTTCCTATCTGTTATTAGTTATTACTAGCATGGACACTCGTTCTGTGAATAGGATTTTAGGTGACTAAAATAGGATTGTCTGCTATATGGAGAACCTTGAATTATTATCACTGTGGTGGTGTGGCAATATAGTAAACCAGTGTGCACTCCCGCTGCATGAACAGGACACTACTAGATGATTCTATTTATAGGTTTCTTAGTTGTTATGGTGCTCCACACTGCATGGAAAGCAGAATTTAAAATTATAATCCTACCCTCAAAGAGAGTTAAATGAGGGAAGTGGCACAAACTTACGCATGCATTATTAACAGAACTTGTTTCCCCTTGAGCAGACATTGATGCTAAATCTTATTTGTGAAATTTCTTGCAGATTGATGATTCCAACAGAATTTCATGTACAGAGATTTTGGAGTTTCATGCATTCAAAAATCTTGTGCTGTGCCCCCCTTCATTCTTACAGGATAGTTTACACACTTTGTTTTTTACTGCCCCTTAAAGATTTTTCTTGCATTATGGGTATGGTTGTGGTCTGGGAATAAATGAATGTGTACCTAGGGAGAATGAATAAGTATTTTATACCTGGTAAATTGATGAGAAGTTTGTTAGGCTTTTTCTGATTTGTTCCGTTTTCCGTCTCGAAAGCTTAGAACCTGAGTAGGAATGGGTGCTATATTGTCCATATGCAATCATTACTTTTTAATGTTACTTTGCAAAGAAGAAAATGCAAATGACAGTTTCAAGTTCACTAATGTGTGTTATATGGAAGTCACAAATAATTTGCACTTGTTACTTGTAATTGTCACAAGAAACATCATCACTGCACTTCCCACATGTCCACAGGTGCTCCCATCCCCATGCCGAAACTGGTTGTCATCTGACTGAAGCCTGCAGTTTCTTCCACAACCTTTCAAAACTCCCATCTCTAGCACCTTATCGTAGAGTACCTCACTGTATAGCAGTCCGTCGCGTGGTTGCTGTCCCAGACCTTTTCTTCCTCCTACCACCAGAATTTGCGATTGACCTTATATTTTTCAGATAATTATCATTACATGATCATTACATCTTGTCCATAAACCTTGTATCTATAAACAGTACCTGCAACTGTTCTGTGGCTGGCTCCACCTCCCCATACTGCAATCTGACAACAGGCATGTGTGCTTGTAAAGTGAATGTGGAAGGAACCAAGTGTGACAGCTGTAAAACAGGACATTTCAACCTGGCTGAGTACAATCCCAGTGGGTGCCAGCCCTGTTTCTGTTACGGTCATGGAGTGAGTTGCACATCAGCTCCAGGATTCCAGTCAAAGATGTGAGTTCTCATCTATACTGGCTCCTGGTAGCAGGACGGGCTGGGATTCAGGTGGAGAGAGGAGGATGTAATAAATTAATGAAATACCCGGGTGGATACACTTTCTAAACATGCCCAAATGGTAACAGTGTTTTACTCCCAATATCTCTAGGTGTAATCCCTGCTAGAGTCATGTTGTAGATGCCTTCTAAAGGCCCTGTATTAAATTTTCTCCTCCACCTGTTTTCAGAGAAATAGAGAGAAGCTATTTTCTGGATGCGTGTTGTTCAGGCCCTGTTAAATACAAGTACTGTTTGCTTTTTCCAGAATCAAAAGAAACATTTCAGTGATAAAATCTACTGTGGAAATGGTCACATAAAGTTATATCGGTGGGCATTGTCTGAATCCAAGACATATATAGCATCGTGTCATCATCATTTTTACATCTAGTTCCATAGTGAGCTTGACTCATCAACGGTCTTGCATTGCAGCAAAGTTGGTAAAATGGATTATTACAAGGAGTATATATTTGCACTGCAACAGCAAAGTGTTAACTTGAGATTCCACTTCTACACAGTGTGCAGGCCATGAGCCCTTCCACCTCTGATCAGTATGCACCGTTGCTAGGAGACCGCCACACATCATATGGAAGGGAGGTCACCCTTTGGTTATCAGCTGGATTCATATTGGACTTACACAACGAAACTCTGATAACATTCTCAGGAAATGGTAGGTCACCAGATACAGTAGAATCCTCACTTAATATGAAATGGAGGAGACCGGCCAAATCTTGGTGGGTCAAGTGAGTTTTGGATCACCCGTTTACTGTATAATATGAAGGGAGAGAATTGTCTTTCATGATAATTGTAAGCATCATATTCAGTGTGCTTTGTTTTTAAGCTGCTGTTATTGTGAATTGCTCTATGTTGTCATCACCTTTGATAGACGTAATATTTAACATTTAACTCGACCATCAGTGGATCATGGAGGGAATACTGGAACAGAAATGTCTCATTTTTTTCCTCTCTCTGTCATTTCTCTCTCTCTTCACAGTGTAACAGTTGTCATGTTATCAAAAGTTCCCTGAAACTTATTATCAAGTTACTGAAAGTGTTTTATTGTGAACAGGAATTTGGCCAGAGTTTCCTTTCCTTCAGGTTATTTTAACCAAGGTTATGGGTAAAGTGTCTAGTTTATAACTGTGAACAGTTGGAAAGTTTTCAGGGTTCACATGCTTGAAGAATTGGTCAATAGTAGGTGGAAGTTAGGGGGGAATTCTGTGCTTCATGATTACCGCCCATGAGGGTTTGCCTATTTGACTCTCAAAATGAAGATTCAGCCTTTGCATCAGGTCATAAATTGATCTGTCTTAGGATTTATATCACAAGGCAAAAATTTGTGCACATTTATGCTTTAACCTCACATACTAATGAGCATTCTGAGACATCTTCAGAAAATGCAAAATTTTGAATATATACAAGATGACATCACTCAAGTCCTCTAGGTAAACAGTAAAGTAGTCTTGGGGCGAGCAATTGAGTAGGTTCGTTATTCGCAAGTAGTATCGCGGCGAGCGAGCTGCGAGTAGTACTGGTGCGAGTAGCGAGCAGCGAGCAGTCCTATCAAATGGTAAGGGTAGAGAGCACAGGCTAGTAAATATTAATTGTTAAATTGTTTCTGACAGAGTAACCTCCCTCTACTCGCAAATACCTAGCGAGTAACAAGTAGTTAGGGCCTACTACTCTATATGTTGACTGCTCGTAAAAAACGTACTGCGAACTGCAAACGAACTGCGAACTGCGAACATATATCGCTGTACCAATTATTTTTATAGCCTACTGAGAATACGAGCGAGCGGCTCGTTACTCGTGAATATTTCGTGCGAGCGGCTCGTTACTTGCGAGCACCAAAAGAACGAGCAGGACCCAAGCCTATAATAAAGGCCACCCCTTATGACATAAATAAGTATTGCAGATAAGTAAGGATAAACACATAGGTTCATTTTTTTAACACATCTCATGATTGCTCAATATTCCATCGTCACTGTGCGGTCATATGTAATACTATGGTTTTGTTACATGTAAAGTCCCTTGATCATGTGATGAAAATTTGAAGTTCACAGTTTACGAAAGATGTTAATTGAATAACATACGACCTCAGCATTCCAAAGCCACAGTGCTCATGCAAGTCAGCTTTTGTCTGTCTCTACTCCAATTCATGAACTGCTTGCCTGTTTTGGTGGAGAACAACATCAGACTATTGAAAATCCTGTGTTTGACACTTATGTCCCTTGTTTATTGTATGCAGGGAGGAGCTTGTACCATGTGGGCAGGAATGGCACAGTGATCTCCCCTGGCGAGGCCCTGGAATACAAAGTGTTGATACTAGAACAGAGCTGGGTGGTTGATACTGGAGAACAGAGTGTGGAACCAACTGCTCTTGACATCATGGGTAAACAGTCTTGTCTAGTGTCATCCATGGGCTTGGAGCTCAAAATGTGGACCTTGAAGAGTGTAAAACATGGCTTACAAAGTTCACCTTAAGTGCGCATGGCAGACTTTTTTTCATGTTTGTGGTGACCCAGGAAACACTAGTGTCAAATATTAGAAGTGCTGGTGTTGAAATCTTATGCTGTCATACGGTGAGGGAAGTAGCAACTTTTAAGCTGAAGTGATGAGATGGCCATTGATGGGTCATTTGATGAGGGTGTTGCATGGACCGCAGTTGTCTAGTACTCCTAGAGTTAAGTTAGAGTGTATAGGGCCTTATATTATTCATTGCCACCCATTATGATGAAACATACACCCACGCTTTAGATGTGGTCCTCGCATAAGACTTAAATTTAAATCTTGCCACCTTTCTGAAATAGCTGGGCTCTCCTGGTCTATATGATGAAAGGGAAATGGGTGGGAGGAATAGGAATGTGTCCTTCACTTATTATAGAGATGACATCAAAGCGTACTTTACCAAATAAAAACAGTTGAAAATATCAACCGAACAGTTTCATTCTCTATTGGAAGCTTACATCTCAATCAAGGAAGAAAACAAAGTAGCATGATTTAAGAAAGTAGAACGCACAAACGGTACATCGTCACGCTCATAAGATAATTGCTTAAGACATTTTTTTGGCAGAAGAAGCTGTTACCATTGGTGCAGGGATCTCAGTCAATGGCATCATTGAGTTATGTGTGATATTTACTAACTGCATTCTAAACTGCTTGACTGCTGAATTTTGCTAATAATGTTTGTGACGTTCAGTAATCAAAACAGACAGTTTTTTCTTCTTTGCTCAAAATGGCAAAAAATGACTTAGGCAATTATCTTATGAGTGTGATGACATTATGATTTCTGGCTTCTGTTATCCCAACTAATGACCTGAATATGACAATATCTGCTTTTGCCCTACATGGTATACAAAACATAACCTGAGGGAATCAAAAGTCGTACATTAAAACTATGATAAACATTATCTGTATTTGATGTTTGAGTATGTTGAGGTGAGGCTTGATCATGCCACATGAAATATTATCTCTCCACCAGAAATCTTGGCCAACCTAACTGAGGTCAGTCAGATCACCAAGTCCAACGGACAGACTATCACAGTTAGCTACTTTGGGTTAGAGACTGCAGAACTGGGAGGGGCCGGTGGTACAGATGTGAACTTTGTGGAGGAATGTGTCTGCGAGACCACAGCTCATGTGGGAGGTAATGCGTGCTTTCACTTATTCCATTGTGATGATTTTTTTAAAAATGTATTGAGGCAATATCCTGAAATTTTTTCACTTAATGCTTGGCTCTGGATTAAGGACAGGGTCAAGGATTGGATTAGGAAGGAAAAAGCATTCTATATACAGTTTATTAGTATCAAATAACTTTCACTTTCATATGTGTGTATTCTTTTCTTATTCTGCTCTTCACCCTAAGTCAGCACAAGGTGGGAAAGTTCCAGGATATTGCCTGACAAAGTATGTCCTAAATTCAATTTTCAGGGGCCAGGACTTTACTCTAGAATATTTCCTCAAATCTTACAAAGTCCTCTTTCATTAAAAAAGGGCATTAGAAGTGTCTTCAGAGTGCATTTCTCTGTTAATTCTCTCAAAAAAAAAAGTTGAGCTTAAAATCAGGATTTCTTCAAGAATTATACTCGTACCAGTACAAAGTAAATGTAAATTTGTTTTCAGCGATTCCCCTTATATATTTCCCTCTATTTCAATACCATTCAAATGATCTTTGTGTGTTCTGGGAAAGCACTGTTCAGTCTTGAGTTCATGAGGAAACCTGACATAAAAAACAAGGAATTTGGGACTACAGCATTGCAAGGATGTATGAGAATATTATTAGCACTTCAAGACTGAGATTGTGAGGTACAGTTGGGGATGAAGATGATAAAGACAGCAAAAATACTGGAATAAAACATGATAACAAGACCAAAATGATAGGAGACAACACCATAAAGGAAGAAACAAGATTAGGGAGAAGGGAGATAACAAGATTAGAGTGAAGGAAGATGATAAGACTAGCTTGAAGACAAAAACAAGACTAAAGTGAAGGAAGATAACAAGACCAGAGTGAAGGAAGATGATAAGACTAGAGTGAAGACAGAAAAAGACAAGGGTGAAGGAAGATAACAAGACTAAAGTAAGGGAAGGTAACAAGTTTGGAAAAGAAAGATTACTTTGAATTACTCAGGTAGCAAACTGGTTTCCCAAGACACATCCATACATTCCCAACCTGTTCTGACGTTCTTTCTTCCGGTAGTCATGTGATTTGTAGCTGTCCTGTGCTTTTCTCTAGCTCTGACTTAGTGACTCGATCCTGCTACTATTCTACGAATGTAGAAACATTCTTGCGTATGAGGCATTCTCATGTCCATCTGTACGGTCACTAGTTATATGATGTCAACACTGTCCAAGGGGACAATCTTTCATGTGACAGCTTGTCCTGTCAGGCAGCCAGTTCTTTCATTCCTGTGTAAACTGGAGTGAGAAGAAAGGATGGTAGAAGGGAAGGAGAAGACAAAATAAATAATGTACGGTATTGTGCAGAAGCAAATGTCGTCAGATCAAAGAAATAAAAAAAGAAATGGCAGAAAACAGAGACAGTGATTGTCTGGAACAACCCCATGAACGTGAACCGAGGTGATGAGATATGAAGGGCAAATCAGTTGTGAGGCCAGTCAGGTCACACCCCTTCCCTTCTCACCACTTCTCACACCAGCTCACCCCAACTTGCCAGAGACCAACAGGAACTGTCTTCTCTTTTCACTTTGCTGTTATTTCACTGTTTCCAGATTCATGAAGAAATGAGACTGCCCTCCTACATAGGGTTCAGTTTGCAGTTTTTAAATCTAGGATTCTGGTAACCTAAATAAGAATTGCTACCTCAGAATTCTGTATGTGGCTTTTTTTTACCAAATTCCTATTCCCTCCCACCCCACCACACCACTCCATCCTACTGGGTAAGAAAATGAATCAGTGAAACAGTAGCCTGTATGATTTTCACCCCATTTCCTCATCTCATCTACCTCCCCTCCCCCAACCCAAAACCAAACTTGTTTTGCTCAGGTCTGTCATGTGAGAGGTGTGCCACTGGCTACAGAAGGGAAAATATGACTGAAATCTCCAGTTACGACTCGTGTGTGGCCTGTGATTGTCAAGGTCGTGGTGCGACAGACCCACCAGAATGTGATGAAATGACGGGTGTGTGTCTCAACTGCAGGAACGGGACCACGGGTGATCACTGTGAGAGCTGTGCAGATTTTGTGATTGGTCCAGAGTGTGACACTTGTGAAATGCAGTACTGGGGACTTCAAGCTGATGGCTGTAGAGGTGAGCGTTGTGTCCTAGAAGGATAATAGGGTCTTAATGATGGTACTGTGCTCTAGTTGTGAGCACTACAGGGCTGTTAAGGTTTTAGTGGCAGTGCTGTGCTGTAGTGTTGAGCATAGTGTCCTAGAAAGATATGAGAGTCTTGATGATGGTACAGTGCTGTTATTGTGAGCACAGTGTCCTAGAGAGATATAAGGATCTTAGTAGTGGTGCTATGCTGTAAAGGTGAGCACAGTGTCACAGAGGAATATTAGGATCTTGGTGGTGGTGCTGTTAAAGGCAGCTCTGTCATTTCATAGAGAAGGACTGTATAAACTGAAACTACAAATTCAACTGCAAAATTGTGTGGAGACAAACAGAAACTTTACACAGCACTTCTTTAAATCAATAAACCAATGGAGCATAAAACTGGCTAACGTGAACATTATAAAAGCTGGGAGAGAATAATAAGGATGGAGAGACAGAGCACATTATACATGGAGATGCCAAAAGTTGAATTAACATCATTTGTTGTACGTGGTGTTGTAAAATGGGAGAGAGGAGTTGCATACGGTGGCTCTCATCTCCCTCATGCTGTGGCAGTCAAATCACCTCATTCCATCACAGCCAGATATTGATGGGGTGTGGGTTAATTGTTTATGTGCCTTAGAATCCTGGACAGGGGTTTCACATATTCAGTGATAGTAGGGCAGTTCTGGATAACATGAAAAAAGAAGTTGGTTTGCTTCAGTTTGCTGAAGCATCAGGACAAGATCAGTATTATGTCGCAGTTACCAGCAGGAGAAAACTGAACAAAATACTGCATATTTGATTTGGTGTCTCTGTTGTCTTTTATAAAGGAATGTATTTTTCTTTCAGCCAGTCAAAATGAGGTTTAAGTCTCCTTTTTACTACGCTAAACGAATGTACTTTCATTAGATGAAGGAAAAAGAAAATTTGATCTAGCATTATTTTGGTGTTACAGAAGTTGATGGAGAATGGATTGTCACCCCATGCACTGTAAAAACTTTTTGAGAAAATTATGATTGAGGACCAATTTTATACTACATAATTTTTTGAATATGCCTCACAAAAAATTGTTTATCCACAATTACTGACTGTTTGCCGATAATATCATTTTCTTCGGGTGTAGAGATTCTGATTTTTACCCTTGATTTCTGTAACAAACAAAATTCTGATACTGGATGACCCTATTTCCCTTTAGAGCTTGACATCTCAGTATCTGGTTTAGTGTCATAAGTCTCAAATTAACTGACTGCAAAATGACTATTTTTTTTTTCCCTCATGAACAGTACTTCAAGCCTCTCATATTATAGCAGTATCTTTATAACTCCAAATATGTGACGTAATACTGACATTGTTTATGCTGTTTAGGATAATGTGACACTGATGTGGGCAGGAAACACAGTGGGAGAAGACGAAGATGACTAACCCATGGCAAATCCTTCCTCTTTTCCAGCATGTAACTGCAGCAGCCCAGGCTCCAAGTCACCTGTGTGTAACCCAGACAGCGGTCAGTGTGACTGTGCTGACCACGTTGTTGGACGGACTTGTGATGAGTGTGAGGAAAATTTCCATGGCCTCACTGCTAGTGGATGTGTCGGTAAGCTGGACAGAATTATGAAATGCTAAAATCCAATACAGCTTGAATCCGATACAGCTAGTTTATCCATGTTAGTATTTGAGGAGAAATGATGTGGGAATATCTTTGTCATGAAAATAAGGATTTGGCATGTTTTAGTAGTGTATTCTCACCGGCACAAGAACGTTAATGTAGTGATGAAAAGTGTGTGCATGAGTGTATAGTGAAACCTCAATATAAGATATACCTTTGGTCCATGGAAATAGTATGTATCTATTATTGATGTTTACTTAAACTGAGGTTCACATGAATAATGAAATAATATAATAATGAATTTGTTCATGTGAAATTCATACTTAACAACAAAGGATACTTATTAAAAGAGCTCTCAATATTGAAGTTCCACTATATTTCATGAGAGAGTTTTCATATTATAGTAGGGACACTTAAAAGAAGGCCTCTTGGAGGGGGAGGTAGAGGGAAAGAGAGGAAGAGATAGACTAAGAAAACGATAGGAGCAGAACGTCAGAGAAAACGGATATAACAACAATATTAAAAAATGTTTGATACATAACACACTGTGCAGATATCTGAGCAGTAACATCTTGTAGAAGATACCTTGTGATAGGGGATCAAGGATAATACTGGCGTATACTGATGATTTAGGTTCAAACTTCTCTCATGATTTTTGCACAGTTTCTTTTCATATAAATTCTGCTCATTCAGTCATCATTCTATTGTTTGTCAGGTACATATCATCTAATGAAAGGCAAACCTGCAAAAATATATATATATGCACTAGCTGAGTTCCCTGAGGGAAACGGGAAGGGGAGAGGAAGGGAGGAATGACCAAACTTAGACAGTTTTCTTGTTGTGTGTGCGGGTGGGTCTCTCCATTCTCTCCGGCATAAATCGACTGCCGTTCCCACTGATGAATACCTCCAAGTACACAAATTTTGATGACATCATCCGCTAGCAAAATTTTGCTGTTTTTTTTTTACACTGGAACTGCCAGTAGCTGAATAAGGACCATAATTTTTTGTACATTATTTTTTTAAAATTCAGAGATATTAAATGGCAAAAATCGAAGGCTGTGATGATGACTGATGTATCTTTCCACACCTTCATGCCAGATTTGAGGTCTGCAGCAGTGGCAGTTTGTGATTCATGTTTCCAGGTTGTCAAATATAAAACAGATTAAATATGTTGAATTTTTATGATTCTCTTTACTTATTTCTTTATGTCCAGTGCTTAATGTTTTCAAATCACCAATTGAAATGTTGATTATTTATCACCAATGTTACCTCTGCATTTTGATTTGTTTCACTAAATGTTTTTCTGTGTCCTTTATGTGCCAGAATGTGATGCTTGCTACTCCCTGATGACGACGGAGATCTTGCCACTAAGAGAACTGAGAGACAGTATCACGTCTAACCTCACTGTGTTGGAGTTGGGGGATATGAATGATGAACTAGGACCCTTCACAGCACGGCTCAAGTCGGCAGTAGATGATACAGAGATACTTATCAATTTTGTAGGTGGTCATGTTTTGATGAGAATGAAATTGACTTGTGCTCAGACATTCAATGTTGTCATCTGTTCTGTAAAAAGAAACAGATAACAAATGGTCTGTTCACATTTCCCCCCCTGAAAAACAGAATGCACTTGAGAACTCAAATACTTTGTAATACTGTAGTATTATGATTCCAAATGTACAAATCTTTTTGCTTTATATAACTATGTATCATCAACTTCTGTGATGCAAGTCATAATTTTCATTAGCCATGCCGGGTGATCAGTAACGGAGATAAGCATCTGAGCTAAAAATTTATATTATTTTTAATAGTCCTTGATAGGTAAAGATTTTTTGCTCTGTCTTTTCATCTGACCCACTTCCATGAAAACTAGTTGGGGCCTCTGGCAAGAGAGTAAAGGTTAGCTCACTGGCAGGCCATGTCTCTTTCCAACCCTGAACTCGAAATTGTGTTGCTTTAGATAAACAGATCAGGGAAGTGACAGATGCATTAGAACAGGCCACTGCTTTGGTCACTAGGCAGGGAGAAAAAAAAAATACTTGAAATATATATAATCCAAAGCAGTAAGTACAACTCTGGTGATTTCAGTAGAAATGCATGTGTGTGACCATACCAAACCCAACAAACTGATGGATCTTCCTCCACTATTTTGATCAGGTCCCAGTTACATGCCCTGTTCTTCTTTCACTTCTGCAAGCACAACTCTTGTTTTGCTTGAAAATTTATTTTCTTCTACTTACTGTATGAAGGTCTTCAGAGTTTATTGTTTACCCCTTGTAATGCATACAACAGATCTGTGCACACTAACCCTTAATGTGAAGCCTGCGGTAGTTTGTGCCTAGTTGTTGAACAGGCAGGTGCATATGATGAATTTTTATTTTCATAGACTGACCTGAAGGATGGCAGCTTATACAGGAGACGGTAACCAACCATAACTAAGTTGTGCTTTGGGTGTATAGGATTGGGCACTCTGCTTAGCGCTACTAGTATAAATCCTTGGGAAGCTACTTAGCTGAGAATATCTTGGAATATGATGTAGGCTGGTGATAAGGAAGAGGGGAGTGTAGATGGGACAAGACGATTTCTTCATCCCAGGCAGGCCAAACAAAGGACAGTTCTTGATGAGGCAAAAAAAAAAAAAAGGCAAACCAAAAAATAAGTGGCTCTCTTCACTCTACAGTTTGCTATAACTTTGAACAATCAACCGATGTCACTGGAGGGGCATCACCCTCACTTCACTGGCTATTATCACTATATGGGTACAGGTGATTATGGGGACACGTAGTAGCTCCTTATTTGATTTTTGTTTGGCATAGCAAGGGATACAACTCCAGAAATTCCCAGGCAGGAATTCACTGAGTAGTCTAACCTTAGCCTGGCCTACCAACAATGAGAATGTTGTATTTCTTAGAGAACCATGTGAAGTCAGTCAGGAGACTGCATGAAGGGATGGGGGTGCATGCAAGCTAGCTTTGCACCACTTCATACCTTCTTCATAGCATACTATTCGCTATTTATTACCCTTTGATTTCATTGTCCTCTCTCTCCTTTCAGCTGACATCAGCTGAGCAGTCTGAGGCCCAGGTCAACTCTCAGATCTCAGCTCTCAACACCACACTTGTGTCCGTCCAGGCTCGCATGTCTGAGATTGAGCTCAACACCACAGTAGATATTGAGCAAGTCCTGGGAGAGATGGAAACTTTGCTCAACATTGCCAAGTCTCACAGAACAAATGTGGAAAACAATGTGAAAACAGTTTACTACACTATAGGTAAGTCTTTACTGTTGGATGGTAGGGATCGGCAAGATTAGAATGTAAGTAAAAATCTTTTGAGTGCCAACAGCTCCCAAATCCATCAATGCAAGAGCAAAAGAAAGCAAAGTGCAGTCAAGTAAGTAAATTTGAAAAGAATGAACCAAGAACCGCTAATATACTAATACACTCATTTGGGATATGGTAGTCAGTTCTAAGGAAGATTTGTTTGAAGATGATAAAGTCTTTACCCAAAGGTTATAAAGCAGATTACATGGCGTGCAACATCACCATAAGTGCTTTGGAGTTTCTAGGCAAAATTACATACCAAAGTGTTCAGTGGTGCATGTTTCTCCCTCATGGGTAATCTTAGTACAACTGACAAGAGTAGCAACTCCCCTTAACTCTTTCTATACCATATACCGATATATCGGTGGGCGAGTCATCGCCATTTTGACCATACACCGATGTATCAGTGTTTGTAAGTGGCCTTACAAATTGTTTCGTATTCGTATGGCTTTTATATTCGTGTGCTCATGACTTTTGCCTTCAAA
>JAWQUT010000520.1:125902-202102 GCA_033807755.1 Ellobium chinense | reverse complement strand
TCTGACCGACGGATGACTGACCGACGAAGACTTAGAGGGGTGGAAAACGCCGCGTTCACCCTTAAAACGGTTTTCTTTTCACTCGCTGTGCTAAAATAAATATCGGCTTTCAGTTCTGATTTTCGAGGTCGATATGAAGTTGTGAACTGAGCTGAAATGTAGTTAGAAAATTCCAGATCAGATCAAGATCAGATCAAGCAGCCAAAATAGGTATAGATCAGATCAAGATCAGTTCATCTAAAATAGCTGTTTAGCTCAGATCAAGTTCACGTGAACTGATCTAAAGATCACGATCTGAGATCAGATGATCTCAGATCTGCCCAACCCTGATAACATCATACCCTTTTGTCATCTTTGGGCCTTGCATTCACTCTTGAAATGGCCTAGTGTACATTTTTTCCTATAGACCAAGTATTATAGTGGTCATTACCTCATATGGCATGTGGTATAGAAAGAGTTAATGTGTATCCACTTAACAAACACCCCTATTACACATACACCAAATAATTGTTAATAGCACAATATTCCCTCCTGAAAGAATGAATGCCAACATCACTGCTGCTCACAATGGAAAATGCGGGGGGGAGGGAATGGGGAGGAAGGGAGGAGGTAATAGTGTCATGGTTCCTATGTCTCTAAAAAATGTATATTTTCTGTTTTTATAGCCAGCTTACAATCCAGTGGGAAGAGATTGAGTGATTTGGCCTCCAGCCTTCGGTCTGTCCAAGACTATCTGCAGTCTCTGGCTGATGCTTCTACAGCTGATCAGAAGATTCTGGATGATCTCAACAAACTGAATGAAACTGTCTCCAAGGCAAACCAGTTGGCTAATGAGGCACTGCAGGTGACAGCAAAACTTTGTTATTGTCTGGTGATGGGAAGACTTGAAGATAGCCAGAGCCAGTTTGAAAAGAACTGATTTTTAGTGTTCATCATCTGCCATTTTATAATAATATGGTAGTTGAAATGTTCCCATATTTTTTCTCTAGTTTGAACAGTTATCTGTTTTGTTATGGGAAAAGAGTGCAAATGCCAAACTAGGTCAGATTCATCTTTTGGCATCTTTTTATAGAGCATGATTTGGTGTATAAAGCATATTTTGACATCTTTGTATCTATAGAGCATGTTATTCTCTATCTCTTCATCTGGGTTTTTCTCCTCTAGCCTTTATAATGTTCAAGATTGCCAAATGAATCCACCATTTTGCACTGTGGTAAAATGGTAATTTTGGCCTATTTGGTCTTTATCCATTAAGTGGCAGTTTTGGAGGATGGTTTGAGGGTGTATTTATTATTGGTCTAGGTTACCGAAAAAAGAGCAGAAACTCTGGCTTCCGTTGTGATACCTTAAGAACCTAGGTTAACAAACCCACAAACCCACCATCAAAGCCCTTTCATTTACATTAAACAGTGAAAAGACCATAGTGTGCTATGTTTTGGGAGCTGTTGAAGTTGGAGGGATCTAGCTTTCCATCAGTTTCATCAAGCCTCAGAATAATCATGGTTACCGTGATATTTGCTCTTCTGGCAGCACTTGTCTTGATATGTGTATTTTTTTATCCAAATTTCCTGCTCCAGAAAGCACAAGATTCCTTAGAGATTCACCGCATCACCTCGTCCGCTCTCCTGGACCTAGAGACGAGAATAGTCATATTGGTTGCCCAGGCAACAAGGACACTAACCAGTGCCAGTAACTTAGCAACCAACAACAACAGCACCAAGAGTTCAGTGGAAAAGTTGCAGGCAAAACTGGCCCAGTTGACGACATATGTGATAGACTACACAGCCATGGCCAGCCGGACCAGCAGCGCTCAGTCTATGACCAGCTCCCTCCAGTCTCAGGTCCGTCAGTCATCGCTTGCTTACATGGTTACATTAATGTCAACTTTCCTTAGTTCATCTTTCCAAATTAGCCAGTCAGGACAATCAATCTATATTTTTCATGGCCTCAGGGTGAGGCTTGAAAATTGATTGACCATGTAATACCTTTCTTTATTCATTAACAGGTTTGTGACACCTATTAGAAGGGCAAATCACTGATTGTGTACAACCCAATTAATCCACTAATATATAAAATCCCCCTTTTTTGGAGCCCTACCAGCCAGTGTTAGGGTGTAGAAATGTGTAAAATGACCTGTGATCTAACTAAAGCATCCAATTTTAAAGTTCCAGGTACAATTTGAGCTTTCTAGGTAAAAAAATAAAATGCATAGGCCTATGTATTCGCATGCGGTCAAAACCAGCCAAATGAAAAATTGGGGACCAAATCAGAATTTGAGGTGATCTTTTTCAAAAGACATTTGTGAAAAATTTTGGGTGTTGACCCCCTTTTTCTTCCCGTTAAAAGATCGGGCAAAAGAAGTACTTTAACCTCCATGGAAGAAATTTCCCCAAGTCACAGTGGTATATTTGGAATAACACAAAATGTTAATAGGGCCAAAAGAAGAGAAAACAATAGGTGTCAAAGACCTAACAAGCATTGTCACTGAGAAACTGAGATGTAAAGTAAACAACAAGTGGGTGGAGCTAGCCTAGTTTAGCCATGTGGAGGTCTCAACTGACCTAGTTGGAAAGCTTTTTTAAGCTTTAATGGAAAGTGTATCTACATTGTGTGACTGATGCAACATTTTGTTGTCAGTTAAAAGAGTTCTGCTTCTTATTCATTCTACTTTTAAGCAATAACCTTCAATTTATCTCCCTTTTTTCTGCCACCCATTGTCTGCTTCAGACATGTTTGTCTTCTCTTCGAGTAGAAGCTTTTATCTTAACTGCAACTTCCTGGGAGCATAGCAAAAGTTGCAATTAAAAGAAATTGCAATCATCTGAGATTTTTTAACAAAGTACAGCATTTTGTAAAGTGGAAGAAGTTGCAATCAAGCAGAAATTGTGATATTCAGGACTAAGATTATATAGATTTCGCTAAACTCTAATGCCAATAGTTCAGAGCCATATGAGAGCTAGTGTCATATAGTAAGTAGAGATTCTGTCATGAAAGATTTATGAAGGCTTATCCGTGGTGGGAAGAAACATGTATTCAGGGATGAGGATTGTGAAGAAAAGAAAGTTTCATAATTATAAAATATTCGTTTTAAGAGTGGCATGGTTTATTTTGATAATGTTTCTGTTTATCTTTTCTTTTAGGTTACGGCAGAGTCAAATTTATTTTCACCATCAAATCTGAAAGCCCTAGAGAGTGTTTCAGTCGCTGATGGACTGACCAATCAAACTCAAACACTGGGATCTCAAGCAGCTGAGTGGTTGAAGAGATCTCAGGCTGCAGATCAGCGGTCCTTGGTTATACAGAATGAGGCCAATACATTATATACCTCAGCTCAGACCATCTTGGATACTGTTAGAAACTTCACTGCTAAGGCTTCTGGTAGGCACCCACTCATGTTTTCAGTCATGGTCTGTCTGGTATAACTAGCAAAGTCACCTATTCTGAGGTTTTCAGAAAAGTATCCCGTTTATCATCTCATTCATGTATGAATTCAAATGTTCAGCCATTTATGTACTCTTTCCTTCTTTCCTTCCTTCCTTCCTTCCTTCCTTCCTTCCCACTTTCATTTGATGTTTGTTTGTTTGTTTGTTTGTTTGTACATTCATTTGTTTGTTTGTTCATTCCTTCATTCATTCATTCATTCATTCATTCATTCATTCATTCATTCATTCATTCATTCATTTATCCAACCAATCCCACAACCATTAATCAATTCATTAAGTCATTCAAGCTATTGTTTATACACTTTTCTGTTCTAACTTTCCTTCCCTCCCTGTCTTGTCCTTGTGTCCCTCCCTGTCTTGTCCTTGTGTGAACTGTAGATGTACAAAGGAGAGCCAACGAATCCCTGGCCCAAGTCAAATCTGTTGGAGAACTGAGCCAACAACTCATTGAGCAGTCTGAGAACCTGACAGCCTCTCTGGTCTCCCTCAAACAAAATGCCTCGGCTGCTAAGGAGACTGCGCAGCAAGCACTGCAGATCATACAGGAGAAACAGACGGTGAGTTTTGAGAAGTTTGCTGTACATGCAGTAGCATGTTCAGTTTCGTGTGAGCTCTGAAAATCTGATCGTGGACAGAAGGATGTCAAAAAAATAAAAAGGGGGAATAAAAAAAAACAATATTTTGGGTGCAGTTCATTTTTATTCATTGTGTAATTTAATGGTGCTTATAATGGCAAATACCGATAGTTATCACTAGAATTAGTTATTTTTTCTTCAATCTAAACTTTGCAGATTCAATTCCTATAATGATCAAGGTACTTACTGTATTCCTCTGTCAGCCTGTATGTAAATTGAGTACTTGGCTATAGACAGAGAGTGCTATGATCTGGAGATTTCTGGCATCTGTTTTTGGGCTGAATAACTCTCTTGTACAACTCTATTAATCCTGTAAAATATAAAATTCAAACTTTCTTGGGCCCTGCCAGCCAATATCAAGGTGTAGAAAAATATGTAAAACAACTTATGGTCTACTTAAAGAATCCAGTTTGAAAGTTTCAGATACAATTTAAGCCTTATAATTATGAAAATAAAGTGTGTTAAATGTGTGCACATGTATTATTAACATTTAAAACCAGCATAATAAAAAATCATGGACCAAATCAGGAGGAGAGGTGTGAGTCTAAGAGGAATCTGTGCAAATTTTTGGGTCATGACACCCCTTTTTCTTCCATTAAAATAAAGGGCACTGGCAGTACTTTAATTTTTTTGGAAAGAGAATTCCAAACTATCTGTAGAACTTGTAGAAGACACATTTCATTATAGAGTCCAAAGAAGAAAACACAATAGGTGGCAGAGACATGAATTCTAGGATACCACACTTGTAAAATGGCAGTGCCACTGTATGCACCCTATGTAGTTAAGAATAAATGACCTATATTTCCTAGTTATACTCATATGAAGTGTTGGTGAAGTGAGTGGAGAAGTTATGTTGGTGAAGTGAGTGGAGAAGTTACATTCTCAGAGATTTTCACAGTAAATTGTTAAATTCAGAGACATATCTCAGCCACATGCTTTACCAAGAGGTTACTGTCTTTTCTGACAGCTTACCATACTACTGTAGGTTATGAAAAGTTGACAAGATCAGCCGAGAAATACGGTTTTATATTGTCCCAGTGTAACCGGATGGAAAGGCATATAGTATTCATTCCTTTATTATTAACAGGGAGGAATGTGAGCTCAGGCTGATAATTTTTCAGTTATTACCTATCATTTTAGGGAAGTGTGTCACCAGGGATTTTACCAAATTACTGTGAATGATTAATTTTGAGAAGAAAGACTGAAAAAAACCTGACACAAGAAAATTTCATGCCCCTGCCGGGAATTGAACCAGGGTTTCTCAGCTTGCAAGTCTGAACGTGTTACCACCACACTACAGGGACATTAACTTCACAGCAATTTAATTCTTAAACACCTGCTGTCTGAATATTGTTTTCTAACTTCCGCGTGACCCTGACATACTTCCCGACTGCTCACACTGGTTTATACACAGACTTGGCAGTTGGAGGGTTGGACTGGGTCTCAAGGTCATGAATGGCAGTAAACTGTACCATACTACATCATGGGTGAAGGGGGTGGCTGAGATAGTGGAGAGACCTGTTTGACTTTGCCTCACTCTGCTCTGACACCACTCAGGTCATAGTTATCATTATATTATCACCAGAAACTAGTTATATGTATCATCATTTTGGTACAAAGTTTTAAAATTTCACCCCATTTAGCTCTGTGATCCATGCAAAGTTCATTTTCATGAAAACAATAATGTTTTTTTGTACAAATACATAAGATTCTTTCATGTATGTCATCAATAGCACACCATATTCAGTCAGGTTTGTTCACTTCTGTAAAATGTGCCTAAATCATGCTATGCTAAAGTGGCTGTTAGGTGAAAATATGCCACAGCTTTGTACACGAAATGAGATCACATGTTTGCCTCTTCCTGTTCCCAGCACCTGATAAGCATGTCCAACCAAGTATTCATAGTACCCATTTCACATGAATTAATATAATCTACATTATTTATCAGTATCTGTCCTCAGTGTCTGGTGAGCTTGTCCAACCCAGCAGACATGGTCCCTGTTTCACATTATGCAGAATAATTTGCATTATCTGTCGATATCTGTCTCCAGCGTCTAATATCATAGGCTTGTACAACCAAGCAGACCAAGCACATGAATTAACATGATTTATGTATTTGTCACTATCTGTCCCCAGCGTCTGATGAGCTTGTCTAATCAAGCAGACATGTTGCAGACCCGGCTGAACACTGTAGAAGATGTCAGCGAACAGCGGTATATGGCACTCAACAATACCAGAGTGAATATCCTCAATCCTGCACAGGAACGCTGTGAAAGCCTCAGTCTGGACGTCACCAACTTCCGCACTCAGCTGACACTGGCTGACTCCACCACAAGCGAGACACTCCAGCAGGTCTCCAATGTGACACAGAGAGCTAATGAGTTACTGGCCTTGCTGAGAAGTGCGAGTAGTCTAGACACAGCAGCCATTCAAGCATTGTTGGAACAAGTGCGCACAGCTGAGTCTAGTGTGGACAGTACAGCACTGCGTGTCACCATCACTGATCTGCAGACCAAGAAGAATATCCAACAGGCAGAAATTGACCGTCTGAAAGGTGTGAGAGATCAGCTCAAAGTTCGCATCCAGACACTAAAGGCTATACAGGAGCAAAATGCTAACACTGCCTGAGAAGGTGTTTCAATTTGTGTTAATTGTTAAGATCATGAGGTGCTATGCTATGTTTATGCAAACTATACAGGGTGATTCAAAAAGGTTCAATCACTTTCAATCATTTTTGTCTAGGAACTCATTCTCTGGAGACCTTGAACGGTGTCTTAAAGGATCTACAGTCTGACAATATCAAACTCAAGGTTGTTTTAGAATAATGCTATAACATGACCATAATATATCTGATCACAAAGTAATTAAATTTTGAAAGTCTACAGTTCATTTTAAATCACTCTGTATAGCAGTTCATGTTGGTTTTTTTTTTTTGTTAGTATAAAAATATCTAGAAGATATTTTGTTCTTCATGAAGAGTTATTTTGAGCCTCAACCTTTTGAGAATTTATTGTATATTTGTCATTAAATACTTCTCTATGCACCAAGATTAATTAAAACATTGAATGTACGAGGGGTGGCTTAAAAGTTTTGAGCCTAACTAGGAAAGACTTTTACAGTAAACTTTATTTCTATTTATTTTTCAACATAGTCGCCTCGGAGGCTCACACACTTCTCCCAACGATGTATCAATGCTTCAACTCCGGTTAAGAAGAACTGTTCTTCAGCCACCTCAAAAAAGTCCTCAACAGCCCTTATGACGTCATCATTGCTACCAAAATGTCTGCCAGCTAATTCTTTTTTCAGGTTTGGGAAGAGATTGAAGTCTGATGGTGGAGATCAGGCGAATAAGGTGGATGATCTATGAGTTCAAAGCCACAATCATGAATGGCAGCCATTGCCACAGCCGATGTGTGGGCTGGTGCATTGTCCTGGTGAAACAACACCCCCTATGTGAGCTTTCCGGGACGTTTAGCCTTTATGGAATCTCGCAGTTGTCTGAGCTGATTGGCATAGTATTCCCCATTTATTGTCTGTCCTTGCTGAAGGTAGTCAATGAGTATGATGCCTCTGGAATCCCAGAAAACTGAAGCCATCACCTTGCCAGCTGATGGGACAGCCCTGGCCTTCTTTGGGGTTGGTGACAATGGGTGCTTCCATTGCTTCGATTGCTCCTTGGTCTCTGGCTGAAAGTGATGGACCCATGTCTCGTCCATAGTAACAAATCTTTCAAGAAACTCATCAGGATCAGCTTCAAACAGCTCCAGATTGTCACGAGACATTGTGAATCTGGCCCGCTTCTGATCTGCAGTCAGAAGACGTGGCACCCATCTAGCAGATACTTTTCTCATTCCAAGCTCATTGGAAATAATGTTCTCCACCCGCTCTTTAGAGATTCCAATAGCACCGGCAATGTATCTAGTGGTCAGTCTCCTGTCATTCATTATCATGTCGTGCACACAGTCAATGTTTTCTTGGATTGTTGCAGTGGAAGGCCTCCCTGACCGGGGGTCATCTTCGAAGCTCTCTTTTCCCCTCTTATATTCAGCAGCCCATCTCTTGACAGTGGCAAAGGAAGGAGCATCATCCCCTAAAGTATTGACCATGTCAGCATGAATGGCTGTTGGAGTTAACCCCTTCAGATGAAGATATTTGATAACAGCTCGATACCCAGTTTGTCCATTTTTGAAATGTTCTAGTAGTTACTGTCTTTCTGTATCTGCAAAATAAACTAAACATAACGTTAGTTTCATATGAATGCATATATGGAGCACTAATATATCAATGTTAATGCATGCCAAGTTTGGTCACGATTGGAAGCTTCCTTCCTAGTTAGGCTCAAAACTTTTCAGCCACCCCTCGTATAGGCAGACTGCCTCACAGACCTATTGCCTGGGAATTTCTGGAGTTGCATGCCTTGCTGAATTAGTGAAGAATCCAGCTCTGGTGGACATAAATCAGGGATGCCGTTTTTCAAAAAAGTTTGTCTGAAATGAGAGGCTGGTGGTGTCTTTCAGTGATTGCTCTTTGAAGTCAGTCTGAGAAACAGCTTACATAGAAAAATCAGTCTCTGGAAAAAAAGTGTTAATTTTATTTTGTCTCTTGTTTTTTGGTTATCTTGGACAGTTTCTTCTTAGGTTCATAAAACTGATGAGATGAAGGTATTCAATATGAATCTAGTATTTATACCCAAACAAGTCTATTTCTGAGGAGCTGTCTTTGTGTTATGTAAATGGCTGCTAATATAATGACTTACATTAGGATAGATGATATGTAAAAATAGAGAAAGTTCAGAGAGTATTCTGAAAAGGGAGTGTATCCTTGATAAACATGTCTAAAATGGTTGTCACATTGAGGGGCAATGTTGTTTTTTTTGGCATCAGTGGTGGTATATAAAAACTGAAAAACCCATCTCTGATTTCTGTGTAACCAAAATCTGCATCTTTGTTCAGAACTTAGATCAGCTGACCACAGTTTCTCAGGCATGTGGAGGGAAGGAGAAAGTACCTGCCTAAACTGCCTCTCATACCACCAGACTCACTTGATGTTGTTTGCAGGTATAAACAAATAAAAGGGCAGGCACAGCTCTCAAGATTAAACGGTTTGGGGAATTTATTTTTTAAATGATCAAGTTTTAAATGCCTTGTGAAAGCATTTCATTCACATTCCTCAGCCCACCCATCAATGAAATGGGTACTTGGCTGTAGGCATTGGCAGATATTGTAAAAATGCTTGTGATCTGGGTTAATAAATATCACTGTATGCTCCCTAGGGAGTTTTGAAGGCTGTAGAGTGATTAGGCCTGCTAAAGTTATGATAGGGAAGTAAGGTGGGTGGTCACAAGCTTTGATATGAGATTTATAAACTGCATGATCATTACTTCTAAAGATACCACAAAAAGAACGCTGCCCATCATTAGGGTTGTTACTTTAGAAGTATTCACAAACAACCTGCCTTTCAGGTTTGTGACACCTATTAGAGGGGCAAATCACTCACTATGTACAACCCAATTAATCCACTAATATATAAAATCCCTCTTTTTTGGGGCCCTGCCAGCCAGTGTCAGAGTGTAGAAATGTGTAAAATGACCTGTGATCTAAATAAAGCATCCAATATTAAAGTTTCAGGTACAATTTGAGCGCTCTAGGTAAAAAAATAGTGTGTAGGCCTATGTATTCGAACGCGGTCAAAACGAGCCAAATGAAAAATTGGGGACCAAATCAGAATTTGAGGTGATCTTTTTCGAAAGACATTTGTGAAAACTTTTGGATGTTGACCCCCCTTTTTCTTCCCGTTAAGAGATCGGGCAAAAGAAGTACTTTAACCTCCATGGAGGAAATTTCCCGAAATCATAGTGGTATATGTGGAATAACACAAAATGTTAATAGGGCCAAAAGAAGAAAAAACAATAGGTGTCAAAGACCTTCATTCTATCTGATTTAGCAAGGTACGCCACTCTAGATATTCCCAGGCAATGGCACAGTGAGTTAGCCCATCTACACTTAACAATAACATATTGCCAATGTAGTGTTTCTTTTGTGGGAGGAAAAGAAAGAGAAGAAAAGGGAGGAGAAAGAAGTAAGTAAAAAACACTAGGCATGGATTTCATCAGTTTGTTAGTTGTCCAGTGCCACTTACTGCACTGTCAGCTTTACCCCTCCTCAATCAGTTCCATTTAATCCCAAACATTATAGATAAGACAAGTCATTGGTCTGTTTTCATTTTTGTTTGTTTTAAATATAATGAGCATTTTTTAAATACATATTTAACTTACACAGAACTTAAAGGGATGCCATGCTGAGTTCTTCTATATAATATATATAGTGTCTCGTTTTACCAGTGTGTTAATTTTGTTGCGCATCACATTAACCGCAATAGGTGAAAGTACCACTAATGAAGCAGAGACCTTGATTAGCAGCACTTCTTGACCAGCCCATGAAATCTCCTTGCTTTCGATGAGTTTTTTTGTGAGGCCACTCCACATTTGGCTGTAGGGGTGTCCAGGTTCTTCTTTATCCCTTTAATCAGTGAATAGAGCAGAGAAAATTTGAGGGGTATCAGGTTCTGAACGTGGGTCAAAGTAAGAATGGGCCTGACAAAGAGCAAATAAATAGGATTTGGCGGTGTTCTTGTTAACTTGTCGCGAAGGCCAAGGTCGATCAAAGGCATTTTCGGCTGGTAATCAGTGATTATTTGATTATACGGACCCCTTGCCCCTGACCTCACCTCTTCTGTAGTGATGTAAACACCCATTCTCTTTATTAATTTACCCTCTGTCCCTCCTCAACTTCACTTACCAGTTAGTTTTCCAGTCAGGAATTCTAGCAACTGACTTTTCATTACATGTCATATGAAGTTTGCTTATCCTCTCCACGTTGCTGTAAATAATTTACTTTCAAGATTTGTCTCTTCAAGACTGTGCACCCTGTTTTCTTTTCTATGAACTCAGCTCTAGCTGCTGAGAGACTTTAAAATTTGGGCATTTGGGCTGAATGGGTTCTTAAGTGAACTGAACACGAGGCAAGTAGTTTAGTTTCTGAGATCTTTTTGATGCAGATCAACATCATATTTCTTGATAGTTGAAAATGTCTTCTTTTTTTTATAGACAAAAAAGTATGTCTTTTCATATTTTCATGATTTCCTTAATTCTTTCCTCCCTGATCTATCAAGTGAATTTCCTCTTTTAGTTATTTCTATTTTGTAACTATATTGTCCTTTACATATAGCATTACCCTATGTAAGCTATAGCTACATTCCTACCGATTTGTTGTGAAATATCTAAGTTTTAATGTTTGTTTATTTACAGTTTCTTGTGATGTTAAACCCATTTATGCTGAGGAACAAAGTGTACATAGACATTTTTCTTTCTTACATCTTTCTTGTTTACATGTCCTTTAACATCATTTTCAAAATTGTTGCTTATGATAGTTGTTAGTCTTTATTACTGCACTTTTCTTGCACCTAGTGATAGACTAGATAATCTTGAAAAAAGAAGTCTTTTGCAATTGCGATAAATCTGTTAATGAAGTTGGTCAAGGAAGTTTTGAGTTTTTTTTTAAATACTGTATATTTACACAAAAATAGAGGGTGATACAATCTTTTAAGATAAAACTCCACAGTTGGGGCAGTGCAATAGAGCACCATGAGCTTATGGGTCATTTATTGATTTGTAACCGCAACACTTTCTTTACTGTACAGTATTTGATGTCAATAGACAATTAACATGGGAGGTAGAAGGAGGAAATAACTCCTGTGTCCTTCTTAACCAGTGTATGACACAGTGGCCAGATAAACATTCTTGTTATATGCCCACAACAAATTCATTGTGTACCTGTCACACAGAACTATCGCTGTAACAGGTAACAGTCACTTGTAGCTTTGCATATGTATTATACTTTCGGCATAGCAAAGTTGTATAGAATATAAACTTATGTCTAGATGACAACAATTTGAAGTGATATAACTTTCTGAAATTCTTCCTGCAAACAGTGGGCAAGAAATGAAACAACATGGTTTACAACACTTTAACCTGCCCATCTTTAATATTCACATGAAAAATCATATAATTCTGAGCAACATTCCACCATGTAATTCAGGGCCATGAATTTAAAAGGCTGTAGGAACAATATAGGCAAAACAATGATAGATAAAGTTTCATTCTTCCTATATTCGCAGTACCCCTACGGAGTCTACCCATGGCGCATGGGCTGATGATGTGTATGCACAGTGATATCATAAGTGATCTGTGTTAATATTCTATTATGTTTATAATATCTAGAGATCCTTTTCTTTCTTCTTCTTTGTTCTTGATCTAATATAACCCACACTAGTCTAAATTTGTATGCACGTTATTGATGTCATGTACGACAGTGTTGCTATAACATGCAATATTTTACTGCCGCATACTTTCATAAATGACATCTGCAGGTTCCTCACTCCTAAGAATATTTTCCTCTTGAGACAACTGGAAACCCATTTTACAAGAACCGCCTTACAAGAACTTTTGCAGTGACCATTCACACTCACATTTGCATAGGCAAAACTTTCTTGCACATATGGCCACATCTACAGCACTGAAATATCCACAGAGTCATGATTCATTTAAAAAATTTATGGAGCATCATGGCAAAAGGACAATGGCATTGGTTCAAGATCTAAAGATTAGGGGTTTGATCTCTGTCATGGTCATGTTATAATTACCTTGGGATACCATTTCTTTCACTGTTTGTAAATGAGTACCTGGCTATTTTCAAGGCAGTGAAAAACACTGTCCTAATAGGCAGTAAAAAACACTGTCCTAATACTAAAGACCAGTACTTGTAAAATGCTGGATGCTTCACAGGGAGGTGAGAAATTTGTTGAGTGTGTTGTTGTGTGAGGATGTATTGACCTGAATATTAAATTTATGAACCTCATTACTGTTAATACCTTGAAATAATGCAAAATAAACTACAACAGTGCTCACCTTTATCATTCTTCACAAATATAATCTGCATCAATACTCACCGCACTGATACGTTCATGTCTTGTTAAACTGAATAGTTTGATTACCATGTCTTTATTCAGAATCACAGATTTTATGGAATGTTAGGTCAAGCCATTTACAAAGTAGGTATAGGAAAAATAAAAACCATTTATTCAGATGTTAAGCGGGCATATAGAAATAATATTCCAGCGAAATCTTTTTCATTATTCTGTAGTGTATTGAATAAATGAATGAATGTATGAATGAACGAACAAACAAACAAATGAATGAACACATGAATGAATGAATGAATGAATGAATGAATGAATGAATGAATGAATGAATGAATGACACTGGGCAAAGAAGAAAGGAGGTCAGTTCTATCCTTTTACACAACAAAAGTTCAAAATTACTAAGCAAAGCTTTGCCTTTGAATCCCCTTATTCTAACAGAGTATCTTCATTACTTACCTTACAGACTGTCCGAACCCTGTTGTTTAATGTCACAGGGAGGGAAAATGCATGATGGAAGTTGGCACTAACCTACATGCCATAAAGTAAACAAGACTAAGTGGTATCAATAGTCTGGCAGGGATAGCTTGGGTTAATATAGAATAAAAATGACACAGACATGCAATTAAATACTGGTTTCCTTGATTTTCATTCAGATTATTGAGGCATTACACAATATAAATATTTACATGGGTACCTCCTGTTTTCAAGTCCAGATTTGGATTAGTGATCACATTTATATATAAAGACTAAATGAACGATGAGTTTAGTTAGATGGTTTCTGGTTTCTTGGAGTCCTGATTAACAAGATATGATTATGTCAGTATCGTTCAATTAGGAGTGTGGAACCTTCAGCTGTTTCTGTTACGTTATTCAGAGTTACTGTGAATGTGCAAGACTGTGCTATGTAACATTGCCTTCAGGTTCATGCTGACAGAATTGGCAACTGATACACAAGACTATTGCTAGATAGATATTATGTACTGGACATCTCTGCTCCCACCCCCCTCCACCACATCTCCTTTTCCTATCTGCCCTTCCCCTTCCTGTTTAGGAAAATTGTCACCCTCATCTTTGATACTGAAATAAATAGAACATATCCAATGACACCTTATTTTTTTTTTTTATTAGTGTAAAGGTGCACTAGATAGCATTCATTGAATTTTAAAACAAAATAGGAGCTGGGAAAATGTTGTAACACAGCACCTTGCATTTTACAGTTTTTGTCTAATCAGTATTTTCAGACGTGCCAGTACAGCCTAGTGCTTGTAAAAGCCTTGTTTGTATGCTTAAACTACATGTGCCTCAGTGCAATCAGGGGGAAACTATCTATGCAATTTTTGATGATGCCTATTACATGCATTATGAATTGGAGAAAATAGTCAGTGAAATGTAATTTACTTTGAATACAGCTACATGTATCATGAATTGGAGAAAGTTGTCAGTGAAATGTCATCTTGGAGAAAGTTGTCAGTGAAGTCATTTATTTTGCATATAGTCTAGCTACATACATTATGAATTGGAGAAAGAAGTCAGTTGAAGGTTGTCTATTTCAAGTAAAACCTATGTGCAATATGAATAGGAGAATGTGAAATGTTGTTATTTCAAATATAGCTATTTGCATTATGAATTGGAGGAAGGAGTCAGTGAAATGTCATTTATTTTGAGTACCGGTATAGCTATATATATTATGAAATGGAGAAAGTAGGCAAGGAAATGTAATCTATTTCAAGCATAGCTACATGCATTAAATTGGAGAAAGCAGTTAGTGATATGTCATGAAGCTATGGCTCCATGGTTTGTACAGTTGTTGTTTTTTTTTTTGTTTGTGGAATGACTAAGTGAGCCCATGGGTAATTAATGGGCTTCATGTATTGAAATATATAACGGAATCCAGTTGGGGTTTGTCCCAAGGGATGACACAACATCCCACATGGGCATATACATTATTTAAGAGCATTGTCTGACAAACATATGAGCAAACCTGAATCCCAACTGGTCACTCCGGAACTGAAATAGATCCTTCTAACTCAGTCAACTTTTGAATAAATCAGTGTTGAATTTAACCAGCATTCTAAACTGTTTGATGATGTGCTTTTACCATAAAATCTAAATAATGAGTTCTTCTGTGGTTCTGCATATAAAATAAGGAGTGTGAATTTTGTAGAGATTATCCAAAAGCTGTAAGATCAGTGTTGGCAGGAGATCCATTTAGGTAACAACCAGATTATTATATGGTAACATGCCAGCCAATTCCCTGATGAAACTAAACAAAACTCATATGGGTTCCAAATGAATCCTGGATACTGTTTGCTTGAGAAGATGGGCAGTGCTGGATGAGATCCTGGTTGGGTAAACTGATTGTGAGTGAGTTTTCAGAATTGATTTGGTGTTGTCGGTGGAACAGTCATTATAAAGGCTTATCTCATATCTGTCTCTTTAATTTTCGTGAGCATGTTGAAAACATGGAAATTCAGTGGAACCCTTCAGATTGAGCTGTTGAAAGTGTGGCATCAGAAAGACATGTTAACCAGAATGTTTTATGTAAGGATCAAGATAAACGTGACTTTTTAATAGAAGACTACTAAGAAGGTGGTTGTGCTAAGCCATGATTGTGTGTTAACAGATATATGCTTTACAACTTCAGTCCTCACTGTGCATGTCCATTCCTCCACAGGAAGTGGACTAAACTTACATTATACTCCATGGATTTCACAGTGGAGTTGCTCCCTTAGGCCCTAAAACGCAGTCCAGGTCACAGATGCACTTTTGATTATCTGAAAGCAAATTTTTACCTAGGACAGTGAGTTTTAACAGAGCTGTGTTTCAGGACCAAAGAAAGCAGCTTGATGCAGTGCTGCAAAATCCTCAGGATAGCTGACCTGTCTTCTCTGGAAAAGCTGCAAATACTTGTAAAATTGTAGCCCAGGGTTCCACTGTATTTTGAAACTTTGCCTTGTCATCTGAATAATGATGAGAAGTCCTTCAGAAATGAATGTTTCTTGCTGGATGATTTCCAAAATTAGCTGTGCATGTTTTGGAAAAGTTCACCATAGATGATGGTAAATACCGTTTCATGACTCCTTCAAGATCAAGTGAATGAGGGATAGACTATGTCTTTATATCCTTGTAAACACATTCCTTACTAACACCGAATATCGCCTGCTTTGCTCAATATCCAACGAATTCAATGCTCAGTTTGAAACAATTCATTGTATTTAAGAAGAGGTTTTACTCGTATTTATCCTTTCTATGCAGATTTAGCAGTTTATGAATTTTTCTCTTTTCATGAAATAAATTATTCGTTTTCTGTTCTGAATGAAAGTTGTATTCCATATATGCAGTTAACTTTTTGCTACGTCATGTTTTGCAAGTGCTGATATAATCATGTTGCCATGATTTCATTAGCTTATACATTGTGATTTACACAAAAAATTCGTGGTCAGTGTTTGTTCAAGCAGACCTAATAATTCCTAGACATAGTGCTTTTCTACAAGGGTGATGGGCTCACAATTAGATTATGCCATTTGTTATTTTTAAGACTTTTAAATGTTGGCAGAAGATGTTATTTATCAGATGACTTACAAGGTTCATACATTATCACTACACACTACAACATTACATTACATTACAACAATCCAAGTGAAACAGCCGTGAACTCCAGAGGTTAGCCCTAACAATTAAAAAGTGCCACAGGGCAACAAAACATTGCTTAATTTTAATTTGCTATCATTAGGAACCTAGCTTTCTCAATGGCGGCTTTGCAGATATTCACACGTAACACCTTTGGGTATGTCTGATAGGTACAAGGGAACATTGTATTCTTAAAATGCACTGCTGCCTCTAAGAACTGTATGCAACAAAAGGGAAGTCATTTGTGGTAAAGGAGTTAATAAGGATTGCCTTTTCTTCTTTAGTAGAGAGGGGTGGGGATGTGAGGTCCTATTTTGGTTTGTCATTGTATATTAGTGGTGGGCCGATCTCTCATTTTGAAAAGTCAACTCGGTTGATCTTTTGGTGGCCTGGATCGTTAGGACTGATTAAAGCTCGATCTTTTAAACTCGAGCTTTTTCAGTACGGGAGGGAATCCCGCGGAAAGAAAGTCCACGGTAAAGGCTGGTAATGCAGCCATAAGATCGACTAAAGATCGAGTATAGTGGCTCACAGTTGCATTAGCGATCTGTGTCATCATAAATTACCTTCCTCGTGGATGGGTCTTTCTACTCTCAACATTCTCACGTGCTCCTCTATTCTCCCCCACTACTGCTACCGCCCTGCCTACCGTAGTTTCACAGTTCTTATTTTGCCCTCCTTTCCCTCATCCTCAAACCCCTTCCAAAAATAACAAAAAAAGCAACGTAAGTACGCGTGCAAGTAGCATGGCATTGTTTTCTTTGGGCCTTCTTTTGACTTTTGGGGGCCGTTTCATTTTTACTTCAGGGTCTTTTTTTTTGCAGTCATTCATTTATTGTTTCATTTTATTAGAAAGAACTTAAGAAGCATATTAGTGATAAAACTCATATGAAACATAAAAGAGTGTTTACATATATTGCAATATAAATTGCATGATTTAACAATGCACATGCCTTCTCTGGCATCATAAATTGGAAACAGAACTCAGTGGATGATGATCAGGCTATATCAACATGAAATGAGTTAATCTCATCTGGCACCCTAAATGTTCACATTCATATAAACACATACACAAACGTCCACACACACACTCACACACATAGTATCTCACAAATCAGAGCCCTTTGTTACCCAATTAGCATCGACAGTATCAAATCAAACTAATGCTTAGTCACGATCCCTCTCCTTCCAGTCCATTCCTGCTGTTACTGCTATCCCATTTTCCCTTCCTTAAATAAACAATCTCAATTAAATCTAATTAGATTGTAGGAGGTGACACTGCCGCTGTAATTTCGCACTGACCGTGTAGCTCGATTTATGTTGAGTCGAGCCGGATTAATAAAGCTACATAAAAAGATCGGAGCAAAACTCGATTTTTTTTTCTTGAGTCGAACTCACTGACTCGATCAATTGAGCCGCAGGTAAAGATTGACTTGGCTCGGTCTTCTGAATCAAGCTACCCAGCTTTACTGTATATGTCCGCATACACACAAACACACCAACATTTAGTCTGCCTCTCCCTCTTTTCTCCAACTGAAAGTCCACAAAGAAGTCACTGAAATGTTTCACAGGTATGGCCAGTTTATTAGGTAAAATGCCTCAAAAATGTGCACCAAATAACAACACAGGGATTAAATATAATGGTAGAAATAGCTCGGTCATCACAGCTCTAAAACAATCACATTAAATAAACGGTAAAAATCAGAGCAAAAAAGAACCAACAGTGAAATGCAAGAACTCTGATGGGAGTTGAGTCATACAAAAGACAACCAGGAGATTGCGACGCAGTGTGACCTATTCTTAAAACTCCAGAAAGGATGCGAAAAGGGCAACTGTGAAAATATATTGTACATGCAATCATATTATTATCAACACAGCATGATAACTGTTTCATCAAGAACTGAAAGCTGACATCTATATCAACAGAAATACAAACATTGCAGGCTTGCTCATTTGTTTCATCTACTGAGAAAATGAAAATGCAGTATGTACTATGTGGCAACTTCAGATGCCAGGGGCAAATAGAAGAACCAAATGACTTCTATTCTTCCACAAGCTGGCATATCATAACCTCCATCTCTTGGAAATCTTGTGCACTGATCTGCCAAGATTCCGTCTTTGACATTCACTCACCCCACATCTCCCACACTGTAAGATAGAGCAATGACTAGAAAAGAAAAAAAAAAACCCTGTCTATTCATACATTAACAAAACCAATGCCTCTGCTCCAAGGTACAAAGATTTTACTCAAAGCTTCACTGTCCACAACAAAACTGGCCCCTACCATGCTCATAATAATAAATATTTTAAACTAGACTTTGACTTAGAAACTGGCCAATGATCATAAAAACACGAAGTGAATATAGGCCTACAGTGGAACCTCGATATTAAGTACTCCTTTAGTAAATACACCTTGTTATTGAGTATGAATTTCACATGCACGCATTATTGTTCTATCAAGTTATCACTCTAGATGACCTCGATATTAAGTATACTTTTGTATACTGTATACTTTTGCCATACAACAAGGTTCAATAATAAAAATTATATACTTTTTTCCATGCACCAAACCATACTTTACATCGATATTCTACTGTATGTCATATATAAAGCTACACATATATTGGTTTCAGTGAATAAAATATCTATGATATAATGGAGTCACAAAGGTAAACAACCCTGGAAGCCACACCCTTAACAGTCAGAGTTGTAATGGTAAGCCAATTTATCTAACACTGTCTAAACTCCCTCCCCCCCCCCCCCNCCCCTTGTGTTGTTCAGTGTTTTTTTTTCCAGGACATACAAGTTGGGGGAGACATTCCTCAGTTGTCATAAAAATTGGAGAAGGGATTTGTAAATTTTTTGAGACATTTGTGATTTAGGTTTAGTTTTCTTAAGTAATGCAAACTTTGGAGTCTAGGAGAGAAGGGGAGATTGGCATGCATTTACTGTATTTTGGAAGATTTTGAAATTTAAGAGGCAAATCGCACGATCACGCAGTGTGGGAAAAAACACTTGATTGTTTAAACAGCCTTTTCTGATAGAACAGGAAGAGCAAAAATCTGGCTGTTACAGCATAACTGCTGCCCTCATGTTTGCATATTAAATGGGGTGGTCTGAGAGCCACTGCATGGGTGAAATTGTCTTGATCAGTGTGTATAGGCTGACTCCTGAGAACTATCATGGGTTACATCAGTGGCTGACAGTAACAGTATGATAGCATCACCAACATGAAGTCTGCATGTGCACACATGAACCATGAGAACATCAGTATTCAGATGACATTTGGAGTTTGCAGGTCTCAATTCAAGAATAACAGGGTACAGTAATGACAGTTAAATTTTGGAACTCTCAACTTCCATTATTACTGATTCTTATGATTCTACTGTATATGGCAGTGCATTCCAACACAATATTCTACAGGGAGTGTTTAGAAGGATAGGGGTGACGGAAAGGCACTGGACAGTGGTACATTTTCTCACAATCCTCCATGCTGCAACAAGGCATTTCTCCTACGGAAAGGGGTGAGTAAATGCCAGGCTAATTTGTCCAGGAGATCATGAACAGTTGTGCAAGACGTACTTTTGTTTAAGTTAGTTGATGGTTATCCATTGTGGTGTGGATATAGGATATGTTAGATGTGACCACTGTCCACAGCTGATGCCTATGCTGGATTATCCCACTAGACTTGCATCAGTTGAGAGAAGTCATGATGGACTACCTTGCTTGAAATCCAAGGAATAAGCTGGCAGCGTACTCAGCACGGCATTAACATGGCGTAATCAACAGATGTAGCCAGGTGCTCTCAGGGTGGTGCATAGTGTTGTGAGAGTTTAAGACATTCCTGCCTTCCGAGACAAATTTTCTTGGCATTAGCTGTCCCCTAGGTCATCTAAGAGATGGCTTATTTGGGCACGGAAGGTCATATTATTTGGCAGAAGTGACAGATTTCCAACTTTGCTGAAATACATGTACTACAACCCAAAGCAAAATTACCCTGACAGTTTTGGATAAAAAATACAGCAGTCCACAGATCAGAAAAGCAGGTACAGTACAGTATATAATTTGACTTTAAATATGAAATTGCTGCAGCCACTTGTCTAATTGATCTAGAAACACTTGACTGGTAGTTGGTCAGCATACGACTCCCAATATTACAGTAGGAAGGATTGTAAGGGCTGAGATCCCAACTATTTCATCCATTTTTCCCTCTCCTGTTTTGATGACAAAACAAAACATCATTTTCTCATATATTCACTTAGAATGTTAGACAAAACAAAGTGAATAGTCTCTAGGATGGCTTGGAATATCAGTGTCAAGCATAAATTTCCAACTTCATACGATCTGGTCTTTTAACTTTCATAGCATGAGGCTCCTTGGGTCCAGACTCCTGCTGCTAGTATGACTACTGTTGTGAATAATGACCATTGTCTGCTGCCCCATCAGCTAACACCGGCCTGCAAACTTCGACTATCATGCCCAGCGCTCAGCAAGGAGATGCGTATCATCTATTCTATTGACGCATTCAAGTGTTGCAAGCTGACAGTAGAGCAACGTCGAGTACAGCATTACGAGGATAACTACACTGTAATTTACTACTGTACTTACACAAAGAGATTAAACTGACAATCTCCAAAACAGTGGCAACAGTCACATACTTGACTTGAAAGCATATTAAGTCGTTTCTCTTTGGAGTTCAGGAAGAGGGGTAGTTGGAATGAGGTNAAAGGTATAGTATTTGAAGCCTGCCTTGAAGGAATCAACAACTCAACAATTTTTCCCTCTCCTGTTTTGAACCTGGAGGTGAAAACCAACAAACAATGGATTTCACTACCCTGATATTGTGGAGGGAAATATAAGTGGTTAAGCATTATAAGCGTGTTGTGCTAACTGGGGTCAGCTCTGTGAAATCAGAAATGCTTACCAAGCTGTATGAGTATGTCAAGTAATATGAGACAAAGCTAAATTTGATAATATTTTCATCCAGAGTTGCAAATAATGCTCACGAGTATTTAAGCTTCCATATGTAGTATTGATATAGGCCTATTGATAAAACAGCTGCAACCACAGCATCTTAGCTATGACTGTAATGTGCAGATACTTACAACAACATGAAACATCTCAGTGCTCATCATAACTACTAGGTGGCCTTGTCTAAGAAGCCTGCATGCTCATGAATTATATATGTGGACATTACAGACGTGCATAATCACATAAAATGACTAGTTAAGAGCAAGAAGAGAGTATTGCTATTATGAATATATGAATAGGAAATCATAGTAACAAAAGGTGTACATAATGAGCAAAATAAATTAAACTTATCAACATCACTAGTTAATGTTATACAACTGACCTCACTCCCATATGATCAGATGACAGTTTGGTAAGATACATGTCTTTAACCAACTCTTCCCTTTATTGTACAAGACTGCCACTTCTTTGGGAACCCCTTAAAATCTGAGACTATTTGTCTTTACCAAGATGACCATACAATGAGAGTCCAAGAAACTCCTCTTCAGACACTTAGAGAGTCAAAAGAACTCTGTGTGAAGTACAGAACTTTCTTTGATCATGTCCCCTTATGTTGAACTGTCAGTGGATAACACATAAAACATGTAACCCGTAAAGATTTGGCCAGTCCTTCCAATCTCATGTTTACAGGGTTCTACTGTATTTTACAGACAATAAAATCCAATGAGAGCTGATGTAAAGAAGCTGCACGTAAAGATTCAAGAAAGGGACTCAAAAGTTTTACACTGGACTTCTTCATGTCAATTTTAGCTCAATGACTCCCCCAAGCCGGATTTTCCGGCTCAAGCCGAAACCTGTTTGGGACCGCAAGCCGGAAAATCCAGCTCACTATTTAACAATATATTCTTCGAAAGAACGAAAAGCCGAAGGTATGAAAATGTCTGCGCATGCGTGAGTTTATTATCGACACTTCCTTCCACGAGATTCGATCTTAAAAAGTTATATATGCTTTTTAGTAAGGTGCATGCTGAATTTACTGTGATTCCGAAAACAGCATGGGTCCGTTGGTGAAAATCCTATGGGGAGTCAGAGAGTTAATAGCTGATTAAAAACCTAAGTGCAGTGTCGCCCAAACAGGTATATACAGTACAGTATCTAGCTGGCCTTTTTCTCTATAAAATGGCTGAGGTGGACAAAGAGGTCATGAGTAACATTCTCTTTGAATACTAGACTGTCAACAAATTGTTCACCTTGTAATACAGTAAAACCTCAATGTTAAGTACTCATTTATGAAGTTATCTTGTAATTCAATATGAATTTTGCATGCATGGATTGTCTGTATTATTCAACAATTTTATGATACAGGCGTACGTTGATATTAAGTAAACCTTGTTTTTATGCATCCTCTTTTTATGCACAAAGGCATACTGTATACTGTATATCTAGGTTCTTCTGTATTAAGAAAGGAACAGTTGGTAAAAAGAGTACAAGAACAGGACACACAATCAGACATGCAAAACAAATAAAATCAAAATGATGTAGTTGTTCCCCCTACTGATATCACACTTACTCAAAAGAAAACAAATTAAGAATCAGTCCAGGTCTGCTACATCAAACTCAAACCTCAAGGTCTCTCAAAGATGTCTAAATACTTAAATCATGGCTGCAAATTTTAAACTTTAATGGACATGTGTGATTTAATTCATATGCAGTGGAATAGGTTAAAATAACACTGCAGAAATTAGCATCTCTGTATGAAGCCTTGCTGCACCTGCACCAGATATGCAAGCTCTACTTACTGTCTATAGCTGATACAGGTGTTTGGTCATCCCTTCATACTCTGCCTTATCAAGAGATGCCCATCAAGGACCAATCGCTCTGGTATCCACGCGATCAGTTAGCAATTTACACAACAGGGCAATACCAAGATGTTATCAAGTGAGGTCGTCCTGAACTTCCAACACTCATACAGAATAAGGCATAATGTAACAAGGGGTACAGTATTTCACACCAAAGGAAGTGTCCAGAATTTGCTGTAGCTTTCTCAAAGGAAGGCAACAGTTAACAAACAAGGAGTGCCTATGATTGCAGCTCCTATCACATAGAGCCTTGCACAAAAGTTTACATCTTTTTGCTTAAGATTTATAAGAAAGACACAATACATCTCGGTGTACATGTATGTAAACAATCATGTTTACCAGCAAGTTGCACAGCTTATTCAGAAATCACTAGATCAAGCCAAATGCCAGTGATGACATTTTGATGACACAAGATTTAAGTCAGTTCCATTTTTTTGTATTGCATAAAGAGCTTGCCAATAATGTGCAGGAAGTCTTGGGAAGCTTTGGAACTTCTTGGACCAAAAGATGTTTTAATGAACAAGGGTCAGTTCAACTGATTCTCACTGGATGATAGTATCATGAGTTGATGGGATAGTGACAAACTATGCTGAGATAGAAATACAGCAAGCTGTATCAGCTGATCCTAATCAATGAGCTTCTAATCTAACATCTAACTGAAAGCTTGCAGTTCTTTATGATACTGTTTGTAAAGTCTGAATCAGATCAACTTATAATATGAGCTCCCTTAGTCCCCAGAGATTCTCTAACAGTAGCCTCTGTGGGACAATAATCATATCTTTTTCACTTTGCCAGGAGGGTAGCAGTTTTCTACTGTCATGAACTTCACCATGATAAGAAATACTTTTTATAATTATCATTCTTGAGCATATGCCTATTCCAGCAAAAATAATCTCAAAAATTTTCTTGGAACAGAATTACCCATTTTCGTAATGAGACATGTCTTTTTTGCATGTTCATAACATTCACATCTGACCCAAACTGTTGATACATTTCTTTGAAAGTGAAAATAAGAAACTATTCACCCCACCATATCCAGCAAACACTTGGGATAAAGTAAGATTCCACAACTACACTCCTCAGCACTACAAGATGCCTTGAGCGCTTCTGATAGTCCATACTTTCATTCATTTGTTTTGGGTTGATATTCTTGGCACAGTCTAGATATCAAAACCCAGTTGAAAATGAACAAACTTAGGGTGTTTCGTTTCAAAATACCCAAATTTGAGGTCTCTCAAGATTCAGTCTTTGTCATGATATTTCCATGGTCAGGTAATATTTTTATCTCTTGTTAATCTGGAGGAACTATAAACCCAACAACTAAAGGTTTGGTTGTTTTCACAATTTTAACTTCTGTGTGAATTCCTGAACTTCCAACAGTTGTTTCTTCGTGTTTTTCTGCATCGCAGTTTCCAGATTCATCAGAGTGTTCGTGAAGACGTTCACAAGAACCCTCCTCACCATTGACTAGCTCCTGAGTCTCCAGATAATTGATGTGGTTGCAGATTTCATTCACAAATTCGTTGACATCATCTTGGTTGTCTGTTTCACCCACAGACTGACTGACAGCACCAGGACTGCCTGAACCATTCACAGATGGTGCATTTCTTTGGACGCTGTCAGGTTGGACATTAACTGCACTTGATGGAATCTCTTCATATTCAACATCCCCCTCTTCGGAGTTCAGCCTTTTAGCTTCTTTATTTTTTGCCAAGGCAAGAGTCTTTTCATTTTCATCAGCAGTATTATAAGCATCACTACTTATGGCCTCTGTCAAGTTTATGTTTTCAGCAACCATTGATTCAGCTACACCATCTATCACTTGTGAAGCAGGCCGGGAACTGGTCCCAGGCTTGGGGGTTCGAATCAGTGTCGGCAGTCTGGAGGACATGGATCTACCAGGTGACACTTTGTCCATCTTGGCTGTTCTCATTTGCACAGTGTCCACTGAACTTTTCCCTGAACTGGGTGATACATAATCCCTGCCTGCTCCCGACTTCTGTTGGTGTGAGAATAGAAGTTTCAACTTTGAACTTGCTTGTGGTAAACTAGATGACTCATGCCCTTTCACCTCTCCTGATTTCTTTGGTGTTTGATCTCTCAGCCCACTTGTTTGTTTGGCGCCGTTTACAGCTGTCGGTTCATCTTCAATCTTTTCATCATCTTCTCTTTGTCCATTACAAGAAACTGTGGCCTCTTGAGTTTCCTGTGCTGCTCCATCTCCATGGCCCAGTTTTGGCTTTGTTTTTATTCTCACACCGCTTAGTCTGCTTTCTTTAGGAGTTGACACCATTGTATGTGTAAGGGCATTCTCTTTCTTTTCTCTAGAGCTTGAGTGTAACAGACTTGGTCTTCCTGCTGTCCCCCTTATCTGGGTCTTCTCTTTGCCCCTCTGGGCATCCACTGGTGGGGGTCCTTTGGTACCTGTGCTTGTATTCTTCTTCTGGCCTTCAGAGGTTCTTGCTGAAGTTCTGCGGCTTTTCTCAGAACTTGCATCCCTCACACTAGTGCGAGGTCTTGAGGTTGCTGTGGTTACCGTCCTAGCAGTGGTTGGGGTCACAGCACTATGGGGTCTTTGTTTGTTGGCAGCAGAGCCATACTTTGTCTTACTCTGAATCTGTGGTCTAGGTTTGGGGTCGGGAAGATCCCCTAAGTATAAGTAGGCAGAGGTTTCCAATATCCGAGACTGGGTTGGTTTTGGGAGCTGTGCCCACTGTTTGGACCTCATGACTTGGTGTATGTGGGTCCGAAAGAATTTCTCACATCGTTTGATCATGGAATCCAGCAAGCCAAGCACATCTGGGTCAGGGTTATCTGGGTCAGAATGGAAGATCTGGAGCCGTAACAATGTCTCAAATACCAGACATGCAGTGTCCACTGGTAAAGAATCAATCACAGAATTGAATATTTCTTCCAGAACGCTGGCTTTCCAGGATGCCACAATGGCCCACTGGAGAAACTCAGGAGTTTTAATGACCTCCAAGAAGTTTGCTGAGGTGAATTCTATAGCTGAATCCATCAGCTGAGTGAGAAGGAAGAGCACATTTTCTGTCCACTTGATGCGTGGGAGGCTTGCTGTGAGCTTGTGGCACTCCATGATAACATCCAGAACATTCTTGGCCGTCATCTGCTCCACTATTGCATCAGCACTTAGCTGATGGAGAGTGTCTGGTAGGGAGGCAAAATTTTTTGTAGGCCAAATTTTTGTGAAGTATTTTCCCACCCACCTGAGACAGCGGGTCTGTAATTCCTCTAGGTTGAAGTTGTGACAGAGAGATACCGCCTCTGGTGCCGTGGTTGTACACATCTGACACGGTTTGTGGAAGAAATGACACAAATCCTTCTTGATGTAGAAAGACAGGACAGTCTTTAGGGTGAGAACCCCGTACATGTCTGCCACCACAAACAATTCAGTCATGTCACATGACGCGCACAGCTCCATCACACCACCATACAGAAACAACAGTAGCTGTTCAACAGCTGGTGCAGACACACCTTCCAGGTTGACCACCGCCATCTTGCTCTCAGACCACCGACCCCCAAACATGGCCAGGAAATAGTCACTGCGGGCTGATAGTAAACACTTGTGAGCCATAAAGTGGACACCGTCCACTGACAGGCAACAGTCACACTCCACTTCCTGTAAATGCATCTGGAGCAGATCTGTTCCAAGAGAACTACAAGTTTCATATGGCACTGAGAAAGAGTAAGACGCTTTTATTGCTTCACTTATGGACATGTTCTCATCCTGTTGTGTTTCTTTTGTTATATCACAATATTTCTCTGTAACAGAGTCTCCCTGCACCAAGTGTGACACTTCATTCTGAGGAGATTTCTCCCTCTTATCTTCACTAACACTGTTCTCATCAAATGGCATGGAGCTACCCTTGTAGTCCGTCTCAGTCTCTATTTCATTTTCCATGTTTTTCATCTCCTCATGTGTGAGACAGTCTGCTGAACTATCCACAGATTCTTGAGATGGTGCATCAACATGGACACTGGAATCCATGCTGTTCCTGTCCGCTTGGTAATTGTCAGTGAATGCATCTGTGACCACAGCTACTTCTGCTGGGGATGACAAATGCTGATCTGTTTCTGAACTACTGTTTATACCATCTTGCTGACTGGTAGCATCACTGTGTTGAGAATGAGTGTCTGAGCAAGTCTGAGGATGATCACACTCATCGCTTCCAATATCCCTGCCTTGTGCAGCATCATCACACACTTCCATCAAGTCTGGTTGGAACTCCTCAGCTTCATTACTGTCTCTCTGAGTATTCATGCTGTCAACTGCTCTGTCACTGTCAGTTGTCATGTCATTAGTACTATCAGCTGGTGTGTCACTAGTCCTGTCAGCTGTCATGTCACTGTCAGATGTTATGTCATAAGTACTATCAGCTGCTTTGTCACTAAGACTGTCAGCTACTATCTCATGTGCGACACCCTCTGTCCCATTATCGAAACTGAAACTGTGAGAGGACTTATCCAACTCTTGTTGCTGATTGACATGAGATGTCTTGTTATTGTTATCTGCGATATCAGCAGCCATGTCACCTACATTATTCTCCTGTATACTGTCCACAATATCAACATCACAACTCTGTGTTACAGCATCACAGACTTGATCTGGATGTGCCAAGGATGATTCATGTTCCACACAGACATCACTGTTGATCTCATCTCTGATTTCCTCCATGCCGTTTGTCCCGCCAACATGACAACTCCCTGAAGTGTCAGTTCCAGATACTTGCAACTCCCTATCCCCCTCATTCCCATGATTCCCTACCAACCTCTCCAATGCATCAGCATCATGGTCCCCACCCTGGCTCAAACTTTCATCAAGTTCTCTGGCTTTGAAATCCTGATTATCTTCAGCTTCTAAGTCCTGTTTGTCATCTACCTCCATGATGTCTTGGTATTCATTCCCAGCTACAAATTCAGCTTTTGTAAGTGTTTCGGAATCTTGATCTACTCCAGCTTCTACCTTTCTTTCCTCTGGAGTTTTCACTTGAACTGTGCACTCATCATTCACAATTGTTTCAGAGTCTTGATCCTCTCCAGTTTTTGGCTTTTCTTCATCACCAGGCATCATGCTGTCTTGACATGCATCTCGTGTTGCCAGTGTTGCTCCTGTGGTGTATTCATACCCTGGAAGGTTAGGTAAATATTCCTCCACAAGCTGGGCAGAGTCACTCACTGTGTACAATTGTCTGTGAAAAATTTTTAAAGAAAAAACATTATCTTATGCTGAACAATGGCGAGGCAATAAAACAAAGCAATAGACGGAATTCAAAAACATTAAAAGTTACCTCCCCTAAATATCAAAGAATATTATCACTACAGCTTAATGAAGTGTATCTGATGACATCATAATAAAATGCCACAAGTAACAAATTCCTTACAGCTCAGTGATTGGATTAGAGTTAAGAAGACCCACTGCCCTTCTAGTTTAGATTATAGTGCATTACTGTGATGTGCATTGTCCTTTTCTGATTCGGTCGTGTTTTGCATGCAAGATTGTGTGCGAAAGTGCCACATGATGTGATTTTATCCCTTCTGGGTGATAACCTTGGGAACCCTATATCTCATGAAACAGATGTTACTTCATCATCAGATTTCACACTTGCATCTAAGAACCACTAATGCACCTATTCACAGAGGCAAGTTACTTCTGTAAGTTTAATTCTCATTATAACTCTTTGAAAAACAACTTTTTCTCTTTATTCCACAAAACTTATCCTTGAGACACAAATACCAAAATGCCATCTATTAAGTCTGAGCATTAATGTGTCACGAATGCATGTGTGGTATTTGGTGGTGAAGGAACAACTGGTAAATGTTTCCTAAGGTCAAGACCAACAAATTACAAAGAGAATAGAGTGCTAACTCAGCTGTGCAATTTTGCATGTAAAAATGACTGAATTAGAAAAGGGCAGTGTGCATCACGGTAAAGCACTATAATCTAAACTAGAAAGGTAATGGATTTCCTTAAATGAACAAATGCGACCACCACATTATGTGGGGAGACACTAATTATTCCAGAGACTGTAATGCAGACAACATGGTGTACAACTCACAACAATCAGTGCATAGGAACTTCGGTGCAAAATTGCACACAAAGTGCTAGGCAGTGCAGTTTTGCACACAAACTCCAAAGCGTTTACTGTGGTGAGTTGTGCACCATGATGTCTGCATTACAACCTCTGGGAAAGGACCGAGTCTCCCATTAACGAAAACACCATATCTGGAATTTACTGTGTAGTAGCTGAATATTCCAAACATATGGCTGCGAGAAACATGAATCAGAAAATGACAATGCATTAGACAGTTGTCCACCAAGCTATGATCCATAAGTATTAACCCTAACCATTCTTGCAATTAGGAGCAACTTTGCTGTGTCATACTTTAAGCACTGATAGCAACATCCAACGCTGTCCCTTAGCCTAAATAAAGCGTTGTGTGACAGAGTACCAAAATACTGTAAGTAAAGATAAGGATGTGTACATCATATCTGGTGAGAAGGAAAGAGTAGAAACTTTCTCAATCCTCCAATGCACTTAATAAGAATTTATTTTTTGTGACATGTATCCATGCCATGCCCCTACCTGACACTTCAGAGAGAATTTCGTAGCTTCCTAAAATGCATGGTGAGTATAACGCTTCCACTTCACAGATGCTGATAACCAACATTAAGAGAACAGCTTTCTCTACTTCTTGCCAAGTATAGACTACAAATTACAGATGGTATACTAAAACAGTATCAAAGGAGTGGTTTCTCAAACAATGTTAATAACATGACAGAGATGGGACTCGAACCCATGACCGGCTGTTCTCAGGTCCTCAGCCAAAAATTGGCGATGCTGCTCCACATCCATCTTTAGAGTAAATGGGCAAAGAAAATGTGAGAACAGATTTGACAGCTGCAGGTACCTGAGAAAATCTTCCATCTCCATGTGAGTAAGACCAGACAAGTGTACACAATCCACCTCCTCTCCGTCCTCATCCAGGATTTGTGTCAACCAGCTCTCCTGCCATAGGTGTTTGAACCTGGGGGTCCAAATCAGACAGAAGGATAATAAATGACTTGACAGTAAGGAAGACGATGTAAACACATGAAAGAAAGGAGGCAAAGAGGCAGGGCAATAAAAAAGAAAGGAGAAAAGGAAAGGAAAGGAAAGGAAAGGAAAGGAAAGGAAAGGAAAGGAAAGGAAAGGAAAAGGAAAGGAAAGGAAAGGAAAGGAAAGGAAAGGAAAGGAAAGGAAAGGAAAGGAAAAGAAAAGAAAAGAAAGTAAAAGAATAAATGGACGGAAGAGAGGCAGCAAGGAATGACAAACAAGATAAGGTGAGGTGAAGTGAGGTGAAGAGAGATGAGATGAAGTAGTGAGATGAGGTGAGGTCCGATGAGATGAGGTGAGTAAGGTAAATTTCATACAAAAATTACTGGAATCAAATGAACCATTTGTCTTCTAGTTATAGCAAGAAATGATGCAAAATCCAAACAGACTGTTACAATGATAATATTTAATGAGAATATTGCTAGGTTTGGCCATTAAATGCAAAGTGAAAGCATAATTAGCCACACCTCACACAAACTGCTGAATAACATATGAGCTGCTGTCTTTACCTAGTCATAACAAGTTGTATATCTTTCAAGTATGACACTGTGAGGAAAAATGTCAAACCACTCAATACTTTACGATGGTACTTGCCACTACCGACACCCCTAAAAGTACTTGTACTGAGTTTTCGACACCAATACCTGTCCTGCATTACTCCTGACTGATAGCCATATTATACTAATGTGACAAAAATATAAAATACCAAAAAGGACAGGTCATGAAGATGTATGTATAATGTTTGTAGTCAATCAAAGCTCCATAAATGAGCACCTGTGCCAGTGATTGGGATAATCAGATCTCTTTGTCAAGTTATGCCCACTTCCAGCAGCCAGCCATGGCATTCTTTCTCATCATTTCACACATAAAACAACGTAAAGAAAATCATGGCATAAGATGATAATCAACTGATGGATCTGTAACTCCATAAAGACCAGTCCAAGATAGCTATACAACAAAGAAAGACTGAGTAAATGGAACTTAGAAAGAAAGACAAGATTAAAGATCTAAATTTAAGAAAAGAAATAGAGAAAACTCCAAGCCTGCAACCAGTCTACATTTAAGCCGGGACACCACAGGGAAAGATTATTCTTATTTTGCCTATCTAGATGAATACCCATTTTGTCGGTCCCTCTTCTGATAGAGGTTACTACTGTTGTGAGGAATGAAAAATGTTCACCACCGACAGATTTGACTGTGATTATGTTCACAATATTTATGCTCATAGTTGTGACATGTGTTACTTCAGCAATACCTGACTTTGACAATACACTTGTGGGCCCTCACTGTGTCTGTGCCGTTGGTGATCACAAGATCTGTGTGCATCTCGTCCTCCAACATGCTGGAAGGATAAACAAACAAAGCACATTTATACATGAATCATTCCAAACAGCTGATCAAACTGTTTGGTGTAAATAGTTCTCAGTGTTACACAATAAAATGTCCAGTTTACCAAAAGACCTGCATTTTATTTTCTTCAACTGTGTTTACCATACGAAAAAGACTGCAATCCCCAACAGGGGCTGAGAGACTTTTCTTTTCATCAGTGATAGCTGTAAGAATCAGCTCAAGGTCAGGTCATCTGTGACACTGATAACTTTCATGGTATAAATTTCAACTCATCTGTTATCGTGTTCTCAGCAAATCTGTTAAATTTTGGACAGACAAAATTTTAATTAACTTTATAGTTCACAGAATTTTATTTTATTTATTATTCTCTAAAACTGGAAAGTACAAAATCTTAAAAGAATGAGTTCAAGCCTGATATTTATTATTTCTTCAAAATAACTGCCAAATCCAATTTATAAAGTATAAGGACAAACTTTTCAGAATGGCTCACAAGTACATCAGATATATGAACAGAAGTACTAAAAAGTAAATAGGAAACTCTCTTACTCAGAAAACGAGGTAACAGAAGAGGTAATCTTCACAGGAACATTTCTCCCCTCCCCNTACTACTGTATTAATAGGAGATTGGTGACTTATAAACGGACAAGCATGTTGTATTAGCACAGACAGTGGCACTTTGGTGCACATGAAAAGTTCGAGAATAGATTATGCTGGCCACTTCAAGTTCCCTCTTATACCATATGAGTCTACACTATATGAACTATCATACTAGTCCTTGGAACACTGAACAGCTGAAAAATTGTTGGCATTTTCACTTTGCTACATAACATGTTTTTCTAAAAAGCATGTGTGGACACACAGAATGGTTGTGCTACCAAACATAGGCTCAGATTGATTGATTGATTGAGTTCGTGTTACGGCGTGTCAGCACGATTACGGCTATATTACTCCCTCATGGTTATTGTGAACGTTTTTTAGTAGAATTTTCCTATCAATTTTGCTTGGACAGCGGCCGCTAGGCCTACTCATAGGCTCAGAAGCTATGTTGTTAGCAATGATGAAAAATGAAGCCGCCCTGAGACAATGAAATTGGACTCTGAAAAGCAAGCTACAAGGATTTGTCATCAAGGTTCATTTCATTCCAAATGATTGTTTCTCCTGGGTATTTCCAACATGCCTTCTCTCAAAACTGCTAGTGCTCTTGAAATATTTTAAACTTAGTGCGTGTGTTAAAGCAAGTTAGCATGCTTGGTGTTGAGAATGACTCATACACTTACCAACATTATACTGTAAGCTTACCTCAACATGTTATCTTTAAGACTCTGAGTATACTTCACTGTCTCATCTTTCAGATTCTGAGCCCATCTCATCATGTCATCTTTTAGACTCTAAGCTTACTTCGTCATGTCATCTTTTGACTCTGAGTGAGCTGACTTCATTATGTCATCTTTCAAACTCTGAACTTACCTCATCATATCATCTTTCAGACTCTGAACTTATCTTATCATATGATGTGGTATGTATCATATTTTAGGCTCTGAGTTTACCTTATCATGTCATCTTTCAGACTCTGAGCGACATTCTCCCTTAGTTTCTCCAGCTCTGACTTGGACTTCTCATGAAAGGCTGCACTCATCTCCACAGTGGGGATTCCCTTCTCTCTTGATTTGGCCATGGTCACAGGAAGATGAATGCCAGCCCTCTGATAAAAAAATATGTACATTATTATATGAACTCATGATTAGAATATTTCCAATACCAGACATTACACACTTATAAGCATATTAACCCTCGTGATGCGGTGATGGTATATATACTACCATGCTTTCGCTACCGTTCAGTGTGGCAATAGTATATATATGCGCATTGCTCCACCAACCTCTACCTGCGGCGATTGTATTTATGCAGCCGCTGTAACCGTCAGGCAATATGCGCTGATTCACAATAATACTGGTAAAACTAGGTCACATAGCCAGCTAGCATAGCACGTGGTCAGCTAGCACTACTAGTGTTAAAATTTCATTTAGGTTCCTGTCACTTAAGACCCCTCTATAATCAGTTGAACTGATCAGTTGATAAACCAAAAGTTACACTCCTTAATCAGTGTTTAGAATTCTCAACATTACATTTTACAATGAACATGTCCACCTAAAAAAATTTGTTCTTCAATTTATACGCACTCAAAAGGAACTTGATACAGCTGGTACACTGACTGGCCAATTTCCAACCAAGCAAGTAAGTTGAAATAAGATTTAACAAAAAATATCTAGCCCATAACTCATTTACATAGACACTCAGAACCCAGTCGTAAATTTTGTCTCTCATAACGTCATGTAACACGAGACTACTAAGCAGCATCACTAGATTGTGTCACATGTGTTGTAAAAGCTTCGCTGTGTACGATGCCAGCTGGCTGTTTTGATTCCAGACCTGCTTGCCCCATATAATATGTGTTTCTCTCAGCTGGGGCACAACTTGGTAAGATAATTTGACACTCACATAAGCTGTAGAACTAGAGTTGGTGGACTAAGATATGAACGGCCAATGCATTTACAAACACCTAGTCCAAACAGTTAGTCTAGTCATGACGATGTTTATGCATTGGTCCTTAAGGGGGATCCCGGGTGAGAATTTGATCAATTTTGCATCAAATTTTCAATTTTTCGTTTTTGTCAAACCTGAAAATTGTAACATCCCTTGAAAATCCTGATGTAGGTCAAGTATGCAAAAAAACATCTCTAAGAAGGTGTAAATCACTCCTAAAGAGACCACCCATCCTGAAAATGACAAGATTTGGTAGATTTTGACGTGGCTTAATTATGTAAATTCAATATGGCTGCCATTTCCATGGCAACAAGTAAAAAAATGAAAAAAAAAAAAATAAAAATCTTTATGTTTAGTCATATCTGACCTTAATATAAAGTTTCAGCCCTCTAGGTTAAGAAATAACGAAATTGAAAATTTCACCCTCGATCCCCCTTAAATGTAAACTGTATAAGGAGGAATTCTCAGTGAACTTCATACTTAACAAAAAGTTAACAAAAACCCTTTTTTTTTCACTAACCATGGTAATTTTACATCTCTTTCTAAGAATTCTGATGACCAAAAAAAACCATGTCACTACCCATATTGAAGGACACTTTCAAGACGTCAAACCGGAGAGACGCATCTGGAGAGAAGGTCACTGTTCTTGTCAGAATAGTTGGTTAAAATCACAGACATGAAAAATACATGGACGATTTTTGGAAGCGGAAAAGTATTTTTTTTCTGTGCTAAAAAGTCACAAGTAAGGAAAAAAGTCACATCCTGTGTTTTCTATATATGCAGCAAAGATTGTGTTCATCTAGTCTCTTTGCCATTCTTAACCTTCTACAATCCACTCCCTACACTTTAATGCAATAATAGACTTAAATATATATCTTCTTGCATAGCGCTGGGTGCGATGATCGAAATCTGCAGCCTATGTCAGGTGACCGGCCAGCAGACAACATGTGCAATGACCATTATCCGTAGCAATGGTCACACAGCCAGCAGGAGGTTGAACCCAAGGTGCACTGCGCTACATAAGTTGATTAAGCAGACTAATAGTAATAATGAAGATGAAAAATAACCCACTTTTCAGATACAAAAACTGCAAGCATATGAGTGCATGGGCACTTGTGTTCGTGCATATTTACATTTTACAAGCTCAATTTAAAGTGAGGAAAGCAGAAACTGTATTATGTTGTTGCTTAGCATGGAGCTTCTGTGAGGTGGAATTAGTTTTCTTTTTTCAGGTTCTCTTTTATTTTTTTACCTTGCAAAGAATAACTAATAAAAAGTAACTATTTCAAATGCTTGGTTCCTCAGGAAGCACTCTGCCAGATGTTTCTATTACTTATGAAGTGGAGCTCAGGGGTAGTAGCATATATATAACTAATCTAATTGAACTGGCTTCATTTTTGCAATGAGTTTAATGTTAACATTTTATCCTGACTGAGGTTCTGCAGCAGTCAATAAAAGTGAGAAATCATTTTTAATTTTCACAGTTGAAATGTAGGTAATATTCCATGTGAGTTATTCATCATGTGGCTTTTTATTTGTGTGACTTCTTTCCATGTGATTTCTTATCCTAGGAAAAAAAAGAATATTAGACTATAATATCTATGACTCTTTTTCTGTGTGATTCTTTTCTGGGGTTCATATTAGAGAGCATGAGTTCCTGATCCTGATTTTTTACCAGCTCATAATAGTCCATGGATATTTCATTATTTGCACACCAGAAAATGTTACTGAGTCAGAATTGCCTCAAAAATAATTTGGAGGTTTGCTCAGTGCAGTGGTTCAGCGCTGGATTACTATGCAAACAGATTGTTTTGGTTCCGCCATGTCCTCATAAATTTCCTCATGTTAGCGGTGTTCAGCTTACTTGGAAATCTTTTCATAGACTAGACATCTAATCTAGATTAGAATACAGAATAGTTACTGTGTAGTACAGATCTGGCTCCGTTGCAGTGGCACAAGAGTTAAACATCACACGAACATTATACTCCAACTTACTGAAACAATTTTTATATTAGTCTTCATTACATCGTCACAAGCATCTGGAGACATAGACTAATATATTTAGATCTATATGGCCTACATCTATAGTGTAGATCTAACGAGCAACCAGATCAAGTCAAAAATAGTCTGATCAATCCAACAATAATAGTCAATACTGTGAATGTGATACGGTCGTTAGATTGAATTGTTTCTCCCGGCAGTCGAGCACTCACTGCATCCCATATTCACATACCTTGTGGTCAACGACCTTCAACAGTTCCTGCTGCCGGCGTTAAAAGTCGAAAATATCAGTTGGAAGACGTTTTACAACTGGGATTGAGCCCTTTGATTCATATTTCTTATAATTTATTCACAACACCAGCCATCCTATATTTTTCGTGTTTCGTAAACCTGTTCACCTTTGATACTAACTTTTAATGTTTTACATGGACTCTTTTGTTACAAAAAAATAATAATGCTTGCCTAAAACTACTCTGCCTAAATTGCCAAGTTGGCCGCTTTATCGTCGGCTCGGAAATTGGCGACGCGTGACATAATCAAAGATACACTATTATAAGATCATAATATTACAGAGTATCGTTAGGATATAATCCAAAGTTGGCCTAATTTTATAGGTCATCAAGCAGAGACACAGCGCTCACAGATATAATAAACATTATTATAAAAGTACAGACTAAGGGAAAATGTTGCAATGCAGTTCTGTTGAATTTATGACAAACATTATTTTAGACTGTCCCCGGTAGAGTATATATGTTTTTCCATACATTCTGCCAGTAGAAGCCATACCAATTTCACACCCCCTCTTTCCCCTCTTATTGATCACTTATGACATATCCACGAACTCTCCTATCCTCTGCTTGGTACAGAGTAAGGATGTGCAATATTAGGACAGAAAGAGTGCACCGCTAAGGAGCACGTGTTCCTAGATAACGATAATGTCTAGGGACTGTTCCAATGATTTTCCCCATCACTAGTCCATAACTTGAGCTTGACCGTGATCCTAAAATATTGATGCACTAGATGGAAGAGTGCTTGGATATTGCTACCATATAATTCTTGCAGATTATTCATTTTTAATTTTCAAGTCAGGCTGCAAATTCAGTTCAGCAGAATGCAAAATTTTCACACTGTATGTTGATATACTACTGAAATACAGTTTGTACATAATAACAACGAAGTAGCCAGAAGTACAGTTTTATTATATTGTAGCTCATTTTCACAATGTGCTTGATGCCTTTTACAGAGAGAACAAAATGGCAGGGTACACATCCACCGGCGCCCCATTACCCACACACACACACCCGCACGCGCGTGCACACATACACACATATAGGCTACACATACATCACACGCATATATACAGAGAGAGAGAGAAAGAAAGAAAGAAAGGCGAGTCTGCGCGTGACGTCAAAAAGCGAGAGGCCTTGTTATGCGAAGATAATAATCCNGAGAGAGAGAGAGAGAGAGAGAGAGAGAGAGAGAGCGAGAGCGAGAGATCTGCTTCACACTCTTAAAAATCAACATCATGTTTTCATAATTTTTCACCCCCGCACACGTTTCCTTCGCCTGAGCGCTGAGAAAATGCATTTTGAAAGTCGGGATTTTCACCCCGTGCGAGCTGCCATGACTGTAATCGTCCATTAACGCGAGTCTGCGCGTGACGTCAAAAAGCGAGAGGCCTTGTTATGCGAAGATAATAATCCACACGTGGAAACTTTTCTTCTTGTTATATCCTCTTGTCATTTGTTCGCTCCTGTAAGCTTGGAAGAAGAAGGATAAATATTTGGGGGAAAAAAAGGAATATCTGTCTGACCACAGTTTGAATCACTTTATTAATGTATGCAAAACCTTTGTATGGCTGTCTGCTGAGTGGCTTAGTGAGCTCTTGTTGGCCTAAGATCCTGACAATATAAAATGATCACTTTCAGCACTTTCAGAATTTTAATGACAGTTAACCATAGTCTGTGGTCAAATTCTCTGGGCTGAGGAACGGTTCTAGTTGAGTCACTAGTCATAAATCAATCAACAGATTTTCAAGAGCCAGCCAAAAAGGGGGCACATCGACGTTAGAATCATTTTGACACTCTTGTACTGGTCAGAGATGACCACGGGTGCATTTTATAGAATACCCCTGAAAACTTTTAATGTTTTGAAAGAAGGAATCGGTCTTCACATCAGTGAGGGGAATAAGATGGATCCTAATGTGGGTTGGGTGAACTCAATATGGCAAATCCATGCTAATTGCTATGGTCCATTTCATTCTTCTCTTTGATCGTGAAGACCGGTTCTTCTTTCAAAACAGTAAAAGAGTTCACAAGTATTCTTCAAAATATTATTTTGGACATCTCTGGCCAACAGATAGGGGTGCCACACTATTCTCGCATAGAAATGCCAGTTTTTTTACTGGTTCTTCATAGCATATTGACTGATAATAAATGACTAAAGATGCATCTAGCACCACCCCTAAGCGCAGAAAACACTGCCCGAACTGTCAATCAAATCCTGTCCTGCTGTGCAACGTCTTAATAATCTAAATGTACTCCTCGGCCAAATCATAAATACCGGTATAGACAATTTATCAGAAACGTTTAATCAATGAGTGCTCACTAAACAATACAATGAAGAAACAAAGGCACAGGCAACCATCCATAGGTTATGCATACATTACTAAAGCGACTAGTAGTCATAGCTCATACAAAAGCTCCTTCTATGAAATATTTATCCTGCCTTCCCATTGCCATCTAAGTCGAGCAGTTGTTCACAGTCTTCAGCAAAAGACTTCTCTTGATAACACATGTATATGAAAAGCATAAAATTTAGCACCAAAGAGGTTATGTATATATGGATAACTGTCTTCGCACAACAAATTATGCTAGCTTGCCTCTCACTTTTTTTTTTTTATTAAGACGAGATGACTGGACGACCAGATATGGAGGCCCGCGCAGTGTGAAGATCCCGACTTTCAAGCTGCATTTTCTCGGAAGCGCTCAGGCCAAAAAAACATAGGTTGTAAATTTCTTTAGTGCCCGTTTCTGATACTAAAGATGGTAAAAAGACTTTGTTCCCACTTCTGGATTCCACATGCCCTATTTGATGGATCTTGATAATATCCTTATATGCTGTGTTCGTCAGTTGAGATATTTTTCATGCAAACTATTTGTTTTACTGGTTAGTTTTGCACTGTCCTACGGCGGAGACTAACCAAAGACTCTTTATGAGATTTTGAGCACAGCTTCATTGCACACAAAATAAACATATTATTATTATTTTATTTGGTCTCCTCCCTCTCTCCATTTGTCAATAATTTGGCTGCTTAACCCGTGACCGATCTGTCAAACCCGGGAAACACAAGTCAACAAAGTGACCGTGTGTGTGTAGGCCTAACAGTATCATCTTTTTGTTTGTTTCCCAAGAATAGGGCATACATTTGTAGAAATAATAATAGGTGAATGAAAGACTTTCCTATTTCATTCTTCAACAAGCTACCGACTTGACCTGGTGTACCTGTGCAGTATGAGGACATTATAAAACTGGCAAAATCCTGGGACGATCTCTCACTCTCAACTTGGGCAGGGCAGCTCAACTCAAAAGATCGAGTTGAGTTGATTTTTACTTGCGGCCCGATTAATCGACTCAGCGAGTCACGCCCGAGTCTTAAGATCAGGTTCTTCAAGCTTGAATTTTAGTTCCAATCCAATCTTTGTGAATCGCTAAAATCTGGCTCGACTAGACTAAATAAATGTTTAAAAAAATCAAGGAAGGATTTCCAAACGGCATTTCACAGCCAACAGTGACTGAGTGGAGATTGAGGCATTCTCTAACAACTGCACCGATTCATTGGATATAATTTTCGATATCATATATAGCATTTGATCGACATTGAGTACTTTCAATTACCAAAACATGGCTTGTTGTGTCATTTTGATTTGAAGGCAAGGACTTGCAGGTGATGTGTGCTGCTCACCACACAGTCGAGCCAGGCCATTCATTAAACGGAGACGTACATTCCCAAGGCTAGTCCCATCTTTGTCCCTCGCAGGCCTGCGCACGGCACTAGCCGAACGTCTTCGTTTTGCTTCACGTTTCCCGCTGGCTCATCTCTCCGCTACCCGTCCCCGTTGCTTTGTGACAAATAGTAGTACCAGACATCGCTAGTTCCAAGCACTGTCCGCTGGAGCACAGGCGATCCTGACTTTCTTACTGATAAAACAATAGTGGCAGTACGCATCTAAGTTCCCGGAAATGCAATTCATTTAGTCATCTGCCCCAGTCACCCTAATATTACTCCAACGACAGCACCGCCAATCTTCACGCATCTTTCCCGGGAATGCAATTCATTTAGTCATCCGCCCCAGTCATCCTATATTACTCCTAGCTATCGGTGCCCTCGTTAGAGTAATGTATTAGTCCAACGACAGCACCACCGATCTTCACGCAACTTTACCTTAACTTTTCCCCCCCAAAAAACCAAGCCCCATTTCTTTTCTATTGTTGTCCCCAAAAGAAAAACCCTTTTCTCTCTTTCAGATACTACTGTTACAGGGGAATTTTTCATTTCGTCTCCCTATATATTACTCCAATGACAGCACCAGTCTCAGAAAAAACAATGACTTTTACACAGCGCGAAGAGAGCAAAATCGCGGCAATCGGTGCTGTCGCTAGAGTAATGGGTTAGTCCAACGACAACACTGATGTCAGAAAAACAAGGACTTTTTAATTGAGCGAAGAGAGCAAAATCTTAGCTATCAGTGCTGTTGTTGGAGTAATATAAGACAGTCGGACATTGGGGACTGCGTGCTGCGGGGAGGCGAGGCGTACGACTAAATGAATTGCATCGATCGATAAAGACACTTGAGCACGCGAGCCGACAGAGGAGGTGGGGCGTAGTACATGGTTACAAGTACTAGTATCGAAATTAAATATAGAACAAAAATATAAATTATTATATCGCAATCGATATTTTCGACTAAATCGGTGCGGTTGTTAGAGAAAGCTGAGATTGAACCCTGAGAAAGAATTCCACAGGAGTCTCACACCCTAACCAGAGCTTATAAATGCTTACCATTACAGACCCAAAGCTAACCCTAATCCTGATCCTATCCTTAACCCTAACCCTTAGGCTCGTTGATACAGAAACAATTCAGTGCGAGGTTGGCGTAGCGCAGGCTGTACAGCCTATATAATGCAAATTAGGGAAGTTATTTATGTAAAAATAGTAGGGATGGGAAGAAGGAAATGGGTTAGCAGTTGAAGAAGGGATGTGCTTGGGAGGAGGGGTGCATAGTAAATTATATATGGCATGGTGACACGCACAGTGCACCATGAAGTTTGGCATGTTACCATCACTGCTAATTGGTTGACAAAGGGCTCTGTTTATGAGCCACCGTCTGTCTCTGTATGTGCATTTTTTTATGAGTATGAGTGTGGGAATAATTATGGAGCCACATGTAATTCAATTACAGAAGAACAGCAACCTAATCCTAGCATTCTAGAATTCTAGCATAGTTTTCATTATAATTTTGCTTTTAAAATGCTGTCAAATTACACTGTATTATATTTCTCATATGATTTTGTGATTTGTTTCTTATGTCCTTAATAAAAGGAGAATGATAAGCAAAATGAAAAAAAATCGTTTAAATTAAATGAAATGCTCCTAAAAACTGACAAGAAAATAATGGCAGCCCTGAGCAGGGTGATTTATGTTGACGACACTGTATAAACTGGTCATCATAGAGTTGATAGTTGATATTCCCGATCTTTAGTTAGTTGATCTTATGGCTGCATTACTAGCCTTTAAAAAAAGTTCACTGAGGACTTTCTTTCCCTCACAAACTGAAAAAGCTTGAGTTCAAAAGATCAAGCTTTAATTGATCCTTATGATCCTTACTGCCAAAAGATATATATAGCAGAGTCGACTTTTCAAAATAAGGGATCGGCCTACCACTACTCTCAGTGTCATCTCACCCTAGTCTCTCTACTCATGCTAGATCTAAATTCTAATCTAGATTTTTCCAATAAGGCTGTATCTCATGATGACAGGATGGGCATTTGGTATTAACTGTGTTCGTTTTCAGTTAGATGGCAAAAATGTGGGGTTTAAAATGAACAGCAGTTCAGTACTTAGGGGTAAAATTTACCGTTAGCTAGAATCAGTAGAATGGCATCCCGCATAGGCAGTAATCCCTAACACTAACAGGCTAACCCTAATCTCTAACTGAACCCTAATGAGCCTAATGGCATGCCCATCAATATGGGGTCTGAACCACCAAGTCTATCAAGAAGGGTCCCTAACTCTAAATGTCCATAAAAACTATAGCTGCTGAAAGTAAATTGAGCACATTCTGGTATTTTCAGTTCCATCACATGTCCAGGGATTGTCCTCGGTTGATTTGTTTACATGCTCTGAACATGCATTGCTGCCTGCCACTACTGCCAGGCAGTCTTCTTTAGAAGCATGGAAATAATCTAGGAACAGAACCAGTTTGGTGGCTAATTTGTACTAAATAACTATATTGATGGAAAAACAGTTCTGTCCTGAGAGATAGCCGAAACATTGTCTTGATTAATTTTTCAATATTTTCATCATGCATAATCAGCACTGATCTAACTGATTATTGTATTCTAAATTTGGAAACTGGGAAGATTTTATGGAACATCCAAAGGAGCCATTTTTGTGTTTGGAAGTCAAACCTGACAGGTCTGCCGACTGTTATGGCTGTGTTCTTCTCCTCAGTTTTCCCAGACTTGTGAGATACTGAGTAATAAGAATAAGATACTGAGTTATCAGTATCGATTAGATGAAAATATTGAAAAATTAGTTGGGACCACACTTCTGATGCATTGTTGCTTGCTATTCATCAAAAGCAACCCATCATACCCAGAGCATATTTATAAATATTAATCAATATGTGGGTGGGCACCAAGCCTTTGGTCACAGGACAGAACTAAAGATACTTAATAATGATTATAATCTAGATTTAGATTTAGATCTACATATACTGTCCAAAAAAAGTAACGCATACTTTTGTAATAGGTGAAATAAAGTCATGCAGTACAAAAGCATGAACAGACATGCAAAAAAAAAAGTCAAATGAACATCCATTTATTACCTTTTTTGCTGTTGACTGAGCAGACCTGGTTGAAGACTAGCATGTCACAGGTCTCAGGGAGAATTTAAAGGTCAATATCTCATATGATCCCCATTTGCAATGATGGCTGCCTGGCATCTTCAATTTGGTACAGTTTGGTCAGATATTCTCCTTTGGCCAGGAAGTGTCGGGGCTGTCGATGATGTTCATAGAAAGCGATTCCTGAAGTGACACAGATAAACAAAGCGAACTGACTGAGTTGTCGCCTTTGGCCTCCCGCTTCTAAGATGATCTGCTGTCAAACTGGTTGCATTAAATGAGTTATCACTACAGCTAATCGTTGACAGAGATACAGTGTGCTGCAACATGATCCTGCCATTTGCTGACCTGTACACGGTCAATAGTCTGGCATCTTTATTGTTGAGTTAAATGGGAAATTGCATTTTCAGCAAAACTAATGACTACCCAAAGCTCTGATCATCTCATTTTATACCCTGCCTTGGTACTCACTCACATGCAAAATTATGTGAAGTTGTCATGAGTAGTCACTGTGTCTTGAACTGTTACATATCCATTTCAGGTTCATTTTAAACTTGCTCATGTGTGGTCATTTTTACAGTAAGCGGCATGCAACTCTCTGACAATATTAACTGTTTATTTAATTTATACAAAGACCAACCCATAAAACATTTTCCCCTCTTTCATATCATATTGAAACATTGAGAGGTATTAGGGTAATAAAACAGGTGTTCTTTTTCTTGGACAGTATATGAAGAAAAAAGGCACTGTCTCGATCAAAATCTAGACTAGAGAAAACTTATTAAGAGAACCTTACAGTATAATAATTAATATTGTGGAATCCTCGCGTCAAGTCCAGATTCCAGATACTTTTTAATACTTAGTTTAGATTTAAGTGCTCGTAAGGTGCACAGTTAGGGATAGGGTTAGGGAAACAAAGTACTCTTAGAGCAGTTACTATTATCACAGTCTTGGAACTCTGTCATAGTATGCTTTTTCTATTCTATTTTAAACCTGCTTCTAACCCTGTAGAAACGAAACCAACCAAATACTATGTACCAAGAACCCATTAAACAAAATTACATTGTTAAGGAAAGGGGTATAGTGAGGATCTAGTTCAAGCATCAGAGAAAAAAAAACTTTTAGCCCCTATTTTTGTTGTTGTTAAACCAGCTGACCAGATCTGTGTTATGTGACTCACAGAGAGTAAATTCTGCATAAGCTTCTTCCTCCCAACTCTTAATTCTCTCTTCTTAAATCTTATTTCTGAACATTGCAGGTAACCATGGAAGGGGCTGATGCAGTCATCAAGTACATGGACCTCTTACTGAAAGCCAACAATCAAAAGTTATCTGTGATTGTTGCAGCTCTGACGGCGCTGATGGAACTGTTGGACAAAGATGGAGAGAACATACTGAAGAAGGCGGCTGTCATGTTGGGGCTGCACAAGAGTCTGATCGCAATACTGGACAAACCAAGTACATATTGGGAATGGGATATTGAACTGATCCCCATCCCAGAGGAGGCTTCGTGTAGGGAGTCCGGTTCTTCAGATGCAGTCAAATCAGCTGGACAGGCATCTCACTCTCTTGTTGTGGATGACCAAAATACAATGCATCCGCTAGTTCACCTCCTGGCTATGAAGTGCCTTAACTCCATATCCACCCTCCATCAGGTTAACTATTCATTGTTTGTGGACAAAAGCTTCATTCATTCCCTTCTCCGCTATCTTGCTATTCACCACCCTCCACCACTGCTCAGCACAAACCACTTTTATCAGTTCGGACCTAGATTCACCTCAAAACTCAAGGATATAGTCACCTCTTGTCAGGGCAGAGTTGCTGTCAAATTTGGACCTGGCTCTAATAGTAATCAAGAAATCCTGGGACAGTTTTATTTCTATGAACCTCAGTATTTCCGAGAGGCAAACTTCCAGAGCAGTTGGCCGGAAATTCCACTCTGCTCTCTAAGGATGGAATTATGTAGTAGGGTGATAAATGTTGCTGAGGAATTAGTCTCTGAGAATGTGGCATGGGGGCCATGTTCACAACTGAAGCAAGAACAAGAAACTTCAGAGGAGAAGGATAGCAGGAAAGCAAAAGGAAAGAAAAAACACAAAGAGGAAGCCCAGCCAAAGGAGACGTGGGCTGAAGCTTGTGTAACACAGGTACTGAGAGGAAACTTTCTGTGGATGCAGGTTGGAGAGGATTGTCTTAGAGCTGCTGACAGGATGGCGGAATCGCTTCAGGCCAGACGTTCCAGACTGCTGAAAGTGAAACCCAACAAGGGTGACAGCGTGGCCGTTCAGATTCTGACTGGCAAACATTGGGAGGTTATCCGTGCCAAGGTAGTCTCTGTGACAGCTGGGATCATCACTGTGATAGACGTGGACACTGGTCAGTTACACAAGGTCTCTGTTCACTCTGCCTTCTCTCTCCCGCTAGACCTCAGCTTGGCTGAAATCCCTGCGCTGGCAACTCTAGTTTGCCTGGATGGTAAGATGTCTTCATATCATATAATCCTTGCTGTACTTTTATTAGATTAGCATTCATTGGTCATTAAGTCATTTTCACCGTGGCTGGTTACTAGTGTTTCCTTTAAAAGTATGAATTATAAATCTTTGGTATTTTCTCACTTTTTTTTTTGCTGATACTATGGTGGGCATGGCTTGTCAACACAATTATTAAAGGTAGTAAAAGTCATAGCACTTTTTTTTATTAGCGGTAGTTGTGGTAGTAATACAGTAGCAGTAGTCATGTGACATCAGTAGTAAAAGTGGGCAATTCCATAGTAACTGAGATAGCACCCGCCCAGTTTTGGATCTTTTATGGATGCTTTTTTTCATCAAGGGCTATTTACAGAGTCCACCTTTTTTTCAAATCATTCATCTCTTAAAATGCAATGCAGTTTGTGTCCCAGAAATAACTACACAACATTAAACAGTCAGTCACTACCTGCTTGTTCTGCAGTTGTTGCCTTCGCCTAATATCCTGACTCACTACTGAGACTTCAGGACTGTGGAACCCGTCTGTAACAAATTTGGTAGTAATAGGATTCCAGTTGTTTTGGGTAAAGTCTCAATCCGTGTTTACCCCTCCTCTTTGGTCTTGTTAAAATAGCCTTTCCTAATGGGTCTGAAGGAGTGAAATTCTGGCAAAACAGTCCCACCCCTGTGCGGCACTTTTTGTGCATGAATAATTTAACAGCTGATGCTTTGGTGAAATCGTCTCACTTGGTGTTTATAGGCTGACTATAAAAAGCTGTCATGCGTCAGTCAGTGGAGGTTGCAGGAGCCAAATTGTAAAAGCCGTTTTAAGCCATTTAATGAAAGTTTCTTCTTGAACCACAGGAATGTTCCAAGATGGCCAAGGCTAGTCTGCAGGTCTGGTGCCGTCACTGTACTGAAATCAAATACTGTTTACAGTGGGGGGAGGGGGGGGGGGGGGGGGGGGGGGTTGTTTCATTTATATTTAAATTTAGATGAAAAGGGGTAAAAAATTGGGCAGTTTGGAGACTACAGGACGACACAAAAAAATCCATTGAGGCTATCGAGAAACACTGCCTGCAACAATAATTTTTTTTACAAATTCAGGACTGAATTTCACCACTTTTGCAGTATGGTGTCATGTTATACAGATTATTTCTGCACCATCTGTCCAAAGGATAGATTTTAAACCATGCTATTATCAACTCTAATAGTCCAATTTTTTTTACCAGTTAGGCTCCTGCAACCTGGAGGCAATGTAGTCATGTGGTTTGTGAGTTGTACTTTGAAACTGAAGACTGTCAGGACTAAAGTTTGTGTGTTGGGAGGTCTGTGTTATAGTGTTCATGGGATGGAAACTTCATTCCCTTTCTCCATTAAACTCAGGTGTAAATGAGTACCTGGCTTTAGAGCAGGTGGGACCAGGGTGCAACGTCACGGACAACCAGCAATGACAGTGTCATGTATTTCATTTGTGTATTATATGTATTTTCATGTATGATGTGTATTGTTCTATATGACATTAATAGTAGGGGTAAATAAAAGTAATACAGTTAACCTTGGATCTAACGAGGTTGCCGAGGTCTCGTTGAACGCAAGGTCTCTGCAAGTCATGTGAATACTGGTCTATCTCTAGCGAGAAGTTTAGCTGAAAGGATACTTAACTTTCCACTTCAAAAGTATCGCTGGTTGCTACCCTTGACTCCAGACACCATCGGCGTGACATCATTGCGAGCTGATACATGTCCTGATTTATTTTTGAAAAAAAATTTCTTTTTGTAGACAAAGCAGTGTAAATGTCAACAAACGAATGGTTTCAGTCACCATCTCATCATCCAAACAGAAAGCTTGACCAATCAGCCGAGCATATTATTCCATCATTCCATTGTCCATTCCCCTCGCCCTTGCATTGCAGAGACTTCAAGGGCTTCAATTACTCTTCCACTCTCTTCCTGCTGATTGCCCAGATGGTCCTATCTCTTTCCTCCGTCCCCTCCCTCCCTCCCTGCTCTGCTCCTTTGCAGACGCAAACTATTACCAGTAACCTTTCATGTTTACTCAGTCTCATAAGTTGTAGACTGTTGTTAGCAATTGTTACGTAAACCTTTGCGAGTTGCTCACTGCTGACAGTATTATTGCAGGTGAAAAGGATGTGCGACGGTTTAACTTGAAGTCGATGAAAAATTAGAGCCGAGGTTGTTAGAATTTTATATTCATTGGATCAGAAGTACATTTACTATTACAATACAGATAAGGCAAAAATATGGGGATTTTCATTTTTCTTGTTGAATGCGAGGTCTTGAAGAATCCGAGCTTGTTGTATTCGAGGTTCACTGTATTTTCATTAATTTTGCAACTTTCATTTTCATTTTCGTTGTGGTTAATAGTGATTGCATGTCATCGCTATGACCAAGTCTGCATGTTAACTTATTCTCATAAGAATACAGTTGTCATAATTTCTCTTGTCTCCGTACCCAAATCTCCTTGTAATGGGGCAAGTCAATAATTTTGAAAGTACTGACCATCCTGTTTGTACTGTAATCCACTTATGATCTCAACATGTGAACTCTTTCATGGCAGGAGTGTTGCCCAAGCCACTGGATGTAGGTGTGGTAGAGATGGCAGCTTCCTCACTCTCTGCTGTCTGCAGGTAAAGTGCAGGTTAACAAGGGGAATGGGGAAGAGGACAGAAAGAGACAGGAATGACACTCCTCTGAGATCTCTCTGAGTAGGCTCTTTGATCTTTATGTCTCCTTTCTTGTTAAATCTTGCCAGTCTCTCTCTCTCTCTCTCTCTCTCTCTCTCTCTCTCTCTCCCCCTCCCTCCCTTTCTCTCTCTCTCTCTGTCTGTCTGTCTGTCTCTCTCTCTCTCTCTCCCTCCCTCCCTTTCTCTCTCTCTGTCTCTCTCTGTCTGTCTGTCTGTCTGTCTCTCTCTCTCTCTCTCTGTCTCTGTCTTCTGTCTCTGTGTTACATCTTTTAGTTTTTTCATAATTTACAGTGTTTTTTTTCAGGTCTTTGAGTTGAGGGTGACTTCCCCTCCTGTCATAAATTTGGATGGGGGATTTGTAGCTTGTGAGGGGGATTTTAGAGGTTCCTCAAATTCTTTTCAGTTTCAGGGCAGGAAAATATGGGTGTGGAGGGATCAGAAAATATTCAGTTAATTTTGGAGGATTTGAAATTTAAAGGGGGAATGATATCTTTTGGAGAAAACATTGATTTTAAATTTATGTGATTTCAGTATGTCGGGATCTTGTCTTCATTGGTTCTCAGCATGTTATTCAAAAGGGAATAGCAAGGAACAGGGATTCTCAAAAGTCTGAACCAAAAAAAACAAGGGCTTGCTTTCGCCGTTTTTAAGATCTTCTTGTTGACGTATATGATATGAAATCCGGAAAATGTAACGTTGACAATAGTATCTCTTCCACTCTGACAGGTTTAGTGTACCAGCTGCCGTCATGGTGAGAGAGAGTGGTATTCTGAATAACCTGCCTGACTTGATTGTGTGTCCTGAACCTGAAGTAGCCAGTCAGTGTCTTCGTCTGGCTGCCAATGTGCTGCTAAGGAAGAGATTTAAGTGTGACTCCTTGTGGCTGCGCATTATCATGGCCACTCTGGGTAATAGAACTTTCTTGTAGCCTACATGATTGATCTCTTTCATTGCAGAATTTCTTTACTCAGAAAGACACCATATTAACCATATGCTTAAACTGCCTGCTTATTATTGTATGTGCAATTAAACATAGTGCAGTGAGACTGGGCAAACATGTCAGTCACCCTGGGACAGGGAGAGTGTTTTGGAGTAGTGTTAGATTCATGTTTAGGACTCCCATTGTAACATTGTTTGAGGACTTGAATTTTAGGCACAATCAGACAGTAGGTGTCTACATGCCTTAATATAATATAATCTTATGTTTTACACTTCATCACTAGTGTGGCACAAGGGCATAGGCAGGATCCCCCCCATATGCTGTACTGTGGAAATAATACTCACCTCAGGTACAGATGGTTGCTGGTGAATGTCATTACAGAGGACCGAGCTACCATCTGCGCTTGAGACAAGCATTTTATTTGTGACATAGGATGGAGGTGAACACTACTTACACCCCTATCCATACCAGGGATGATTTGATAACATGACAGAATTTGTAATGAATATTTTATTTTCAGAGACCATGAACAAGTGTGTAGAAAGAACTTTGAAAGAGAAAGCCGCTGAGAGAAGCAATAAAAAAACACAAGGAGGTAAAACACGGGATTCAACTGGCAGAGACACAGTCCGGGTGGTGTCTCCAAGAAATCCAATCCAGAAGACCTTGGAGAAAACCTCTGCCTCAAAACAGATGTCTTCCAGCAAAGATCAGGCTGCTGCCAGCAGTTCTGTAGGTCACAAATCTGGTGCCTCACCTGGTAGTGATAAAGGTACTGTCATAGGTAGTTTAGTATAAATGTGACATTCAGTTGAACAATGTTAAAAGGTAAACATATGCCATGTTAGTTTTTATACTTCCCAAAGGTGAATAAGCGCTGAGAAATAATGGAAGACAAGTGAATGAATCAGAGATCACAAAATGCTGAAACTTTTAGGAAAACTGATAATTAGATCTGTATAATGGAGTGATTGAACAAGAAAATGCAGTAGAATAAATGACAAAGCAGCTTCCATGTTGAGGAAAGATCTTTATGCTGATCTTGGTTTCTAAAAATTTTGATATCGGCTTCTGCAGTCCATGATCAGTACAGTCATCAGAATTCACATGGTGCCACATGATACTGTTCTGCCTGCTCTAGTTCACAGGATACATCTAATCAAAGTCAGCCTCATTCACAGCCATGTCTGTCTCTCCAAACTACATTCACCTAACTATGTACAAGGCAGAAGACGACCCATTCATACATGCATTGTAAGGAATGGAGTCACCCGATTAGTTTAATGATACACTACTGTAACAAAACATCATTAGGATAACAGTTTTTAGATTTGCCATGAAAGTTTATCTTCTCATGTTTGATAGAAGTTCTTACATCGCGCACTTCTATCTTAGTCATCCATTCAGGCTTTGCCACAGATCTGGGAATTTTGGGAAAATGATGGAAAACTGCCCTTTGTATGCCAGGGTCTGGTATCAACAAAATGGTCGGCGCTTATGAAAAAAATTAGAAAAACCAATAAGGTCAGAGTCATTCTTTCATCTGAATCAGCTCTCCTGTGTGTTGATTAGAGTGAAATGTAAAAAAAAAAAAAACCCTGGTCGCTGATGGTATCATGTTCTTCATCACTAAGTAATAGTTACATATGCGGCAAAATTTTGCATCCCTGAAACTGAACTTCTCCATGGAAAACACTCACACATTAAGTAACATTCATTAAACATCAAAATCTTCGTTTCCTGTTGTGAAATCAGCTGTCTCGGAAACACATTCTGTTTTTGTAGGGAAATGTTAACGTAATGGAGATCAGAACTAAGTTCCTCAGACGTGGAATGGGATGAATGGGATGAAGTTTGATCGTCTCAGCTGAACGGGGAGCAGAATGCAGTTCTCCAATTTGGCACTGATGGGGAACGGAACACAGTTCCTCATTTTTTGTGAACATGTCCAACCTTGATAATTATATCAAAAAGTGACTTCCGCCTCTTAATGACAGGCTTCAAGACATATACAGGAAACCTCAAGATAAGGAATGCCCTTGGTGCATAGAGAAACTTATTATACTTTGGAGGTATACTCATGAAGATCCATCTGAATATTGAAATGATGGAATAATAATGAATTCATGCATGTGAAATTCCCATTTCATAACAAGGTATCCTTATTAAAGAAGTACTTGATATTGAGGTTTGCTGTACATATAATATAAATTTGCAGTGGGTTCTGACAAGGCCAAGAGGAACCCTCCAGGGGACTCCTCCAGGCCCAGTTCACCTAGTGTTGGCGAGGTCAAGGTCAGCAAGGCTCGGAACAAAACTCTGATCTCCTCCTGTCTTCTGCTGCTGATCAACCGACTGCACATGTCCAGGGAGGCCAAGGATTTCTTCTATCACCTGAGAGGTTGGTAGAGCAAGATTGACACTCTTTAGAGAATTCTCTGAAATTTGTGAGGGGATGGTGTCTTTCACTTTCAGAGATTTTTAATGTTAAGCTGGGAAATGTTTTTTATAGTGGAATCAAAATATAAGAAAGTTTTCATTTGTCTTTTTCACCTGCAGTGTGCTGTTTGAGCAACGACACAATAACAAGACATTTTTAATATTTGTACTTACATCTCATCACTGCCGTGGATCATTAGCTAAGACCCCAGTCTGGCTGTGTTCATACTAATCTTGTCTGCCAAGCGCTGGAATGTTAACTAGGGCCTGCTGTATATAGAACAATACTTAATTCAGAAACTCACTGTTTCTAGTAGCAACTTAGAGTATAAGATGAAGATGTCTCATCAAAAGACTGACAAGTGATACACATGAAAGGTTTGTCTTTATATGCCTGAACTCTGTATTCACACCATGTCATTAGCACTTTTAATCTTTTGAGTGCTGACATAAAATTGTCCATGTTTTGAGAATATGTAGGTAAAATAGTGAGAATTTAGACAAATCTCGTATATGGTTTAAAATATTTTGTTTTGATTATTTGATCTGAAATAAATGTGAAGACATATTATGCATTTTGCAAGTTGTGCTGAGTTTTCGTGCAGTAATTACCAAGTTTGACCAAAATTTGATCACCTTAATGGTTCATCACATTCTATCACTTACCCACGTTCATGCTTAGTACATGTAAAGAGTTAATTGTTTGGATAAATTATACATTCTTTTCTGCGGAGCGGGTATAACTGGTCCCCTTGTTGGCTTTTCAGACATCAGAAATCCTTCCTATACTTGGCCTATGTACCCATCCACCCTTATCTTATCCAACTGCAGGTCTAGAGTCGGTGATCCGTGCCTACCTGCTCCACTACAAAAACCACTATGTCCGCACTAGTTCTATTCAGGTTCTGTGCAACTTTGTGTACACCACTCAGTCCATGCAACCACAAAAGTCTATTGTGACCTCAAGTTCGGCCGTAGGGTGAGTATCTTAACCCTTGTGATGTGGTTATAGTAAATATACTACCGTGCGCTAGCTACCATTCAGTGCAGCAGTAGTATATACACATTGCTCAACCAACCTCTACCTGTGGCAGTCGTATTTTTGCAGCCATGTATCATGGCAATGGGTCTTAACCGTCAGGCAATATGCCCTGATTCGCTATAACATTGGTAAAATTAGGTCACACAGCCAGCGAGCTGCATAGTGCATGGATCATAGTTACTTTGGGACATACAGTAGAGCTTCACTATAAAAGAACAATATGAAACACTGATGGATGTAAAGAACACTTTGACTGGCTAGGACTTATTCACTGAACTACTGGGCAGATGAGCCATTCCAACAAATTTGTCTTCATAATTGGGACATGACAGTTACATAACACACGGACCCATTCTTTCAAGATTTTGTTTATTCCACTTTAAGGAGGTATGAATGAAATTCTTTGTACAATAAAACTAATTAAAATTTTGTCATTGTGAAATTGATTGCCTGAGTGCAAATTTTAAACAATGAATTAAAAATTCTCCTTCATGTTGTGAAAGTTATCTGTGTGACATGTACCACAACAGAGAACTGAATCATGCCGCTATCACTAATAGAAAAAAACCATTCAGACTGCACTGAGAGTAGCTGTCCCTTTTAGATGATGGGCACTGATGTAAAGAGGAGATGCAAATTTCTGAGATAAAAAAGAGATAACTTGTCTTAACAAACTGTTAGATCAGCTTTTTGGAATGGCTCAGATGGGTATAAAGTACTCCTCTTTCAGAGAACTGAATGTTTTGCCTCGGCTGTGTTCTGTTTATAAATGTTTTACTGTAGTTAACTGCTCAGTATGTAGAAACACCCAGGTAACTCGCATAATTTTGCTGTAGATTTTAAATCAAAGGCTCCACTTTGTGGAATTCTGCTGTTGGTGTCAGTTTTGTAAAATAATGTTGCTTTGCTTACTTCAGTTTAACTTAGTATGCATAAGTGTACTTCTAAGAGGTAAGAAATAAATTGATCCAAGTGCTTGCACATTTCATTTTGTAAAAAATTTTGTTACATTCAAAGTTTTGACAGTAGAACAGCACTGTAACAAATGCTGATAAAGTCTAACCAGCGTACCCTTATGGACTGTAGAATTTAAGACTCTTTGTTATACAGTCTATGCAAATATGTCCTCAGGCAGCAGGAAACAGCAGCAGCATTATCATCATCTTCTTCATCGTCTTCATCATCATCTCTTGCTTTATCATCGTCATCATTGTCGTTAGACCAGGGAGGGGATGACTCGTCAGTGCCACGAGTTCTGTCCAGTGTGTTGAAAAAGAAGGATCAGGTTGTGCTTGGCATTGGCTACGAGGTGAGAATAGCTTGTGACGGGCTTGGAACCTGGGATGCTAATATTCCGCAAAATCCTGGATTTGCAGAAATTTTACGGTGACTGGAAAGTGTGAGAAGGGCCAGGGATAAATAATAATATAAACAAAAACAGGATTTAAAAAAAAAAACCACCACATTATCAGCGACTAGATCTACCCAATCACAAGTGTGGTGTGCATGCCAATGTAGCAGCTTTGAACTCGTCCACTAACTTTGTGTGTGAGAATACAGTAACATTACATGTGTGAGTGAATGAGGAGAAAAGGTCTGTAGCAAACATAATGTTACTCAACCAGAGCAGAATTTAATATGCATTTCATGTATTTAGATTGTTTCCGATTGGACAGTCCTATAACTTAGCCCATAAGGCCTTGTTATGATATGAACCTAATCATGGTATGCATTTTGTATGCCTCAAAGTATTACTGCAGTAGTCCTGTAATGTAGGCCGTATAGTGGCATCTATCATATATTTGTTATATATATAATATATGTGTGACCTACATTTACAGTGAGCAAAGGGGTGAGGGTGCGGGTTAAGGTGACTTACCTTTACTGTAATACCAGTTCATGTAGATCAAACTGCATTGGCTTTCATTATGAAGATTTCATTTTGCAGTAAATGCAGATAGTACATGAGCTTGTTGTGATGAGAATGGTTGAGTGTATGTTTTATCAGGAGTGTGCCTTGAGATTTTGAGAACATTTGATATGCTGACAGTATCCAACCACAGAAGACGTGCATCTATTATACCATAGTATCAAGCCAAAGAGCTCAAATTACCACTGGGCTGGGGAAGTAAGATAACACAAGAGGAGTGTTCGTTGCTGGGAATGTGAATGTGGAGTCCCAAGTATGTAGCACTTTTTATGGTGGACATGTTTGAAATATGGAAACCTTCACTGAAGAGTTGTCTGTCTTTGCAGGAGGACAGTGAAGATGATGAATCTACAGAGGATGATGAGGATTACAACAGAGACGATTTACTAGTCAGTTGCTTTACAGGTAAGCATGTTTAACACTCATTTTATCACAGACATTGTGAGCTGCAGTCTCAGAGATTTCATATTGCTGAAAAGTGAAGATGTGTTTGTGCATCCCCAACCGTGCACCTGCCAAGAACTAACAGCGTGCAATGACAGCATCTTTCTCATACATGGCATGGCTGAAGACTAACTGTGTACTTAGACTTTGATGTTCTGCACATTCACTGGACCAGTACTATTCTCTCATGCTTTATGACCTCAAGTATTCTTGGAAAATGTATACATTGAATGTGATATGTAAATATAGTCCAGCCCTCAGTGAGTTAAGGGGATCCACTCCCCTTTCCCTGTAGATTAAAGTGTTTTTCTGTGGTGCACACTGCTTTTTTTCTAATTCAGTTCATTTTGTATGCAGCAAAAATGTGCACTAAAGTGGTAAGCACTGCATTTTTGTATTTTATTGTGTTTTGGGTAGTAATAATAGGAAAACTTGACCTTAAAATAGTCTTTATTTCACTAACAAGATTTTTACAAGTGCCTCCAAGTCACATTATTGCATTATATATGATATGTTAGAGGGGTATTTGATGTTTGTGTCTCAAGAATAGATTACAAAAAAACTAATGGAAAGGGCTGTCTCTGAGCTCTAAATGATATAGACTGATCAGAATTAAGTCAACATAGGAAAAAAAAAAGTCTCACATTTGTGACAGTGACATTGCTGCAGAGAAGACACAGAGAACAGTGAAAATTTCACAGAAGATGTGTCATTTGTAGTTGTGTCTTTTGCATGATTGGCAAATTACTGGATCATAAGTTTAGACAAAAATTCAAAGATAGGAACATAAATTTGAAATGACTACTGTGTTTACCATGTTAACACAATGTGTACTGCGTCATACACACTAGGTCTGTGAAGAAATTGAAAGAGTGAACCTGATACCTGATATCTTCATGACATGATGGCTGCATAATCGGCCTACTACTAAATACCTAGTACTATGATGTTTCTTTTATTGACCCTAAATATCTACCTATTGCTGCTAACTTCTCCGACCTGTTCATTAAATCTAAAGAGAGTTGCACTATAGTTGCACACTGAAGTATGTTCATTGCAAAGTAATGAGAAAAAAAAAAATCAACAATACAGTTTGCCTTGATCATTCCAGTCACAAAATATTTAATTATATGAAATAGTAAGTAATAAAGTCCAGAATGTCAGATGGTGTGCGGTCGTCAGATCTTCAGCTGTAACATGAAAGTTGTGATGTCATACTCAATAAAATCTTGCATGGTTCCATTCATAAATTGGTGAAAGGGTCATAAAATCATATCCTGCTGATGTGCTTATCAGAATGCAATTTGTGTTTTATAATAGCGCCCCCTCTCCTTCCCCCTTCCCCTTCTCAACCCATTTTGATTGAGAATGCATTTTTAAATTGAGAATATGCATTTTGACATTTTGTTGTGTCAGGCCGCAGATCCAGTGTGGAGATGTCTGGAACCGAAGCTGAGAAAGAGAACGGTTCTGAAGATGGAGACTTAAAGCGACATTATGTCAGAGGTGAGATTGTGGGGGGTTCACTAGTATTAGAGATAGCAGTTTTCAAGAAAACTAGGGTGTTTTGCCATTGTATTATTGGTGATGTAGATTGACGAAATACGTCTTTGATTCTAAATTAGTGTGACAGGGCTTTAAAATTATCCTTCTGGTGAAATAGCCATTTGTTCTCTTTGGTAGATGCTTCAATTCTTTCAGCACATTGTTACTCCATGTGCCTGGATGAGTTGATAAACAGATGTAGTGTGTGAAGGTCTGGGCTGTGTTAAATTTCACAAAATTTTATGATTTAATGGATTAGTAGAATAATAAGGAACCATTTCTTTTTTGGGGTAAATTTTTATTTAACCCTGTGTATTTCTTTTCATAGCTTTCAGTAATATGAATCATTGTATACTTGGTATGAAATAAAAGAACATGGAGTTTACTTCGAGAAGAATGTTTTTTAATCCTCGCTGACAAAATATGGAATTTGGAAAAGTTATTACCGTTAGTTTGAAGAGATTTGGGCATAAAGTCTGGGCAGTCTTGAAGAGCAATGAGTTAACGGAGCTGGTTTTACATGCCACGTATGGATTTGCCCTTTGAGCCATTAAACTTTTTTTTCCTGAAGCCATTTATAAACTTACTGCAGTAATGGAGAGATTTTGGATAGTTTCAGCATCCACTGAGCTTATAGAAGTGTTATTCAAAGTGCAGTTTTTCTCACTTATTGAACTGAAGCATTGTGGATGAAATGAGCATGAGAGATGAATTTTTTTTTAGTCGTAGTTCTCTACACAAGTGCATTCCTGGGGTGGTGAATAAGATGTAAAACGTCATAATAATTTCATAGAATTGCAAAAGGTTGCACAGTAGTCTGTGGTCAGGTACTCTCAGGAAACTAATGGTTACAGCGTTGGACTCAAGCTCGTAAGGTCGTGAGTTCGATTCCCGACCACGGTCATGTTACAAGTGCCTTGGGAAAGCATTTCATTCTCATTTTCCTCAGTCCACCCGTCTGTAAAATGGGTACCTGGCTTTAGGCAGTGAAAGATATTGTCAGAATGCTAGTGATCAGCGCCTATAAATGGCAGCGGCACTGTATGTTCCCTAGGGAGTCGAGAACGTCCTAGAGTGATCAGGCCTGTTGGGGTAATGATATTGTGAAGTCACGTTAGCGGACATTAGCCTGGATACGAGACTTCTAGACCGCATTATTATTATAATTATTATTATTATTATTACTTGCATCAATATCACTAATGTTCAGGCTTTTCTTCAGAACACGCTCTGATTTACTTCTTAAATTTTGAGAACACCCCCCCTCCCCCCCCATAAAAATGCATTGAATGTGCACCAATCTCCCCCCCTTTCCTGCACTTTAAAGTTTGTATTACTTGAGAAACATCTAAAATCTCTCTAAAAATCTACAAATTCCCCTTTTAGATTTATAACGAGGAGGGAATGTCTTCTCTCAACTCATATGACCGGGAGAAAATACTGACTGTTGTTTGTCTTGCAGGATCCCATGTGCCTTTCAAAGCAGATTCTCAGCATGAGCTCTACCAGACCACCCAGCTGAGTGCAGAGACTATGGCCAGCATCATCTGTGGCATGCTCAACAATGGTAATACTTCAACAGTGGTGTACCTGTTCAAAAAAATCCACCAGATGTCGCAGACCAAGTTTTGGCGTTAGGTGCATAACAAAAGTGATTTTTGTGGTCAAAGTTGACAAGGAGTATTTTTTTCACTATCACATTAATCAACATTCTATCCACCTCCTCTAGAAGTTTCTCTTTGTACTTCTGTATATAAATGCATTTATTATTTCCCATCTGTTTGGAAATGCATTTAGGATATTGGTTTGCCTGTTTTAAAGCCATTTTTTTTTTCAAATATAAGATTTGTCACTTCCGGAATTCAAAACATGCTCATCTCAGGGATGCTAATTTTCTGGCTGTAGCTGGATTTTTTTTTGTTTATTTTTGGGTGGTTTGAAAGTTTCAGGCTGTTGCCAACATCACTGGCTGGTGGGCATGCTGGTCAGTCAGTAACCCTAGCTTCCTTGCTAGACGTTGAAGTGATTCTTAAATTAGGTGAAAAAAATGTTAACACTGACCGTTTATGAGCGGGGAGAACTGAAAATAGTCTTGCTTGTGCATGCCTCATCTTTGTGTTTTCACAATTTTAGATTCCAGAACAAGAGAGGTTGGGCTTATTTATCAAATCCACATGGCATTCCCATTATCTCAGCTTCTACTAAAGATAAAAACTTGAAATGAAAAGCATACTCTTTAGAAACAAATGAGGAATAAAGTAATCTCTAAAATTTCGAAAATCTGACACTTTGAAGGGTTTTCCTAGACTGCCACACATATATTAGTAATATGTTGATTATTTATCTGAATTCTCATTTATTTCTTTTTTTGAATTCTCAGTCATTTATCAGAAAAAAGCTGATGCATATTTGGGTCATTCACGTTGTTGTCTAGCAATAAAATATATCTGTGGAACATGGTCGGAGAAAGATGTTCATCTAAACATTCCCTGAAAAGGGTCTTTTGGCCAAAGATTTGGTTTTTAGTGTCCAGTGATTTTTACCTGTATACTATTCTGTTTTATCATTCTCTTTTCTTCTGTTTTCTTAGATGGGTTTTTATATTCTGTGGGATCTCCACTTTTTTTATTACCCAGTACAGTTCATATTCTGGAACTGAAGCATGAAGGTTGTACTTTACCTGAGAGAACCTGAGCCAGTATCACTTGTTTCCTCAGGTCGGGAGGGAAGAATCTACCTGGGCATAGAGGAAGATGGCACTGTCAAAGGGGAGCGACTCTCCCATAATATCAGAGATGAAATCCGCCTGGGTCTTGACCAGATCATGATGTCCCGTCTGGTCCCGTCCGTCCTCCACTCCCAGTTTCATGTCAGCTTCATCCCAGTGGTGGAATTAACCGTCAGGGAGGGCCAGAAACATCTCATTCACTATGCTGACTTGTATGTTGTGGGTAAGTTGGAACTCGGAGGCTCTTAAATCTCTCGTAACACTATGGTAGAACTAGATCTCATCTTCATACTACTATGCTAGGTGTGATGGTCAAATTAATTCTTATACCGGTGCCAGCCATGTGAGTCAGTGGTCAAATTTTGCAGCCAGGTGTCAGCTGAATAAATGGCAGACTGCATGTGGAATGCATAACATCTGTAAAACTGGGTCACGCAGGTAGTGGGCAGCTGGACGCATGGTAGCTTATGTTATGGATCAGCGCAAGCAACTCTTGCTACCATCCCGCTGGATATATTCTTCTCACAGGTACTCTGGCCACTGGATGACTAAACAAATGATTCACATTTTGATATGATGCTCACTGGCTTTTTACTTCATAGTATCTTCAGTAAAAGGGTTATGACATTTGTGCTCTGGAATTTTAACCTCATCCTCACGCAGTATGGGACACAGTACAAACTTGCTCATATGTTATTTACGGAATTTTGTGGTGGACTTAGCTGACCATGCCCTATGTCCTCTCTGTCTCATTATGGTGCTGCAGAATTTCCGGACAGCAATTTGGGGTGTATTGCAGTGGAAAATTATCTTCCCTGTCCTCTTCCACTCTTATAATGTAGATTGATGTGCGAAGCCACCTGATAAAATGAGGCAGGTTGGTATTATTGAGATACTGATATCATCAAACAAGTTGGCCAAAGCCCTTTCTTTTAATGTAAAAAAAAATGTAGCTCTAACTTAATTAGTTGAAAAGATATGATTTTTCAAAAGCAGGAAATAAGATAACCACAATTTTGAGATAAACACTGTTAAAATTTAAGCTCAGATATAGGTCAAGGCCACCTAACTAACCATCGGGATAATATATTGATGTAATAACTTTTTCCCTGGCAGATTGGTCATATGTCTATGAGCAAATGACATTGTGAAAAATTTAAACCCAAGTGCGGTGAAATCATAGAAAATATTTGGATCATACCCCAGAAAATCAGTCACTTGACAGAATGCTTTGTAAACTCCATTGTCATCAAAATTATTCATGATGACTTGATTCAAAGTCAGTTTTAAGGCCATTTCTCATCTTGTGCAACATTACAGTTTGAAATAGATCAAACTTTTCATATACAGTTATGTTTTGTTAATCCAAACCTTTGGGTTCTTAGGCATTTGTTTGGTTATCAAGTTTTCCAGATTATTGGGATGAGCCATTTACAAAGCAGTAAAGGAGAAAAGTACTAAGAGCTGTTATTTGACATGATGACCGGGCAGCTGAGAGACAACATTTAGATGAATGGAATGAATGAATGAATGAATGAATGAATGAATGAATGAATGAATGAATGAATGAATGAATGAATGAATGAATGAATGAGTGAGTGAGTGGGTGAGAGAGAGAAAGAGAGAATGAACAACACAACAGAGGGGGAAGAGGGTGTAAAATCTGTCCTTTTACATTACTAAAGATCAAGATTGGTTCTCTGATTGCCTTTTGAATTCTCTTAAATCTGTAACTTATCTTGTAGGCTACTGAATTGTTTTGTTTGTTTGTTGTCACAGGCAGGGCTGACAGTGTCGTGAGAGTCCATGCTGACAGACTCATGCCATCATATAAATTAAGACCAGTGGCGGTCATGCATAACCATACGTTAATTGATGTATTGTGTTAGCCACAATGAACACTACTTGTGTTTTGGGAGTTTCCCGTGGTTACCGCAGTGTGTTAACTAAAGTAAGGATTATGCATACGGCCACAGGTGGTGTCATTGGTCGGACAGGAGTTGTCTAGCTTGTTACAATAGGCTTATAACATTGATATGGACACATGATCAAACAGCAGGATCCATAATATTCATTTGAATTAATGAAGCATAATACAACAAAAATAGATATTGACACTTTCACTTTTCATGTTTGGATTCGGAAGCATGAATATCCAGATTACACATATAGAAAAAAGTTGAAGAGCGTTTTTCCAAAAGGCACTAAGTCCACTTTCGTTGAAAATTTAGCTGTGTTTCACACCAAGGCATTCCTACTCTCTTTTCACCCTGTGATTTGCTGATGCTTCAAGACAAGCTTAGTCCACATTAACCAAGCTGGTAAAATATTGCCGTTTTTTCTAAAGGGGTTAAGTCAAAGCTCTCTGGCTTTCCAAACCGCGATTAGTCCTCTCGCATGCGCCGTGTCGGTCACTTCCTCGGACGTTAAAGGTTGGTATCGAGTCGGAGTTTAACTGTAGGATCATCTTGTTGTGAGGATGTTAATTAATTTTTGAGGCTTGGAATACTCTGAATTTAAGAAAATAATTGACAGACATAGTATGTTTATCTTAGAATGCAGATATTTAAATTTATTTTGAATATAAAGAGGGCGACTTTTTGCATCTGGTTCGCCCATTTTTACAGGATTTGGTCCCTTTTAAAAGATCACTTATTTTAGTAAAACTAAAACCTGACATTTTGTTGAATAGAACCTGTCTGTCTGTTTTCAATGATTACTGCACAAGCTTTACTTTTTTTTGTTTGTTTGTTGTAATTGTTAATTGTACATTTTTTAAAATCTAAATGTAGTAGATCCACACACATACTATTTCTCTCTCACGCTCTCCCATTCACACACACACTCACTCTCTCATACATATGCACACATCAGTCAATTAATTCAATTTCAAATATATTTTATTACAAGACAATGCCATCAGTGAACAAAAGATTTTCCTCAGTAATGTCAATGTTTCAGAAGGAGCTAAGTCCATGGACTTGGAGCGTTTTGCAGAATCGCACAATTTGTCAACAACATTATTTAATGTATGAATTTACAAAGATCTCATTTAAGATGTCTCTAAAGTTACTCTTAAAATACTCTTACTTTATGTGGAGAGAGGAATTTGATATTTAATTCCATCTGTCTTTCACTTAAAATTTGTTTCTACTGACAAAAAATGTAAATTGGACCTAGTGCCTTCTGGAATAACGCTCTTCAATTGTGTTCCAGCATGGTGTGTCAGATTAAGTAAGGTTTCTTTTTCCTGCAGACTGGATTAACAAGACATGAATGTATACGCAGTACTGAAATAAAAAATTTCACTCCGTGGTGCCTTTTGATGATTTTTTTCCTATTTTGATTGTGCCAGAAAGTGCCTCATTTTCCGGGGTGGCTACACATATAGACAGCCAACTGACTGCTGAAGTTGACATGGTACTTCTACTGGATTTATGCCATCTTGTTGAACATGAATGCTACTTGTTTCAAGGGGCACTTCTTTTGATTGTATATCATGCAAGCATAGGATCGAATGCCTAGAAAATCATGGGCAATCACCATTAGCACCTCCAGGTCACAAAGTACTGTGAATCAGCATAACTGAGCAGCTTTCATGGAAAATTTGAATCAGTAGTTTATTTTTTTTTTTAATTTTAAACAACCGTAGAACTCTGTCAACATGAAACTGATCGGACTGGCCGAATTGTCATGAGTTAAATAAGTTTAGTGTTATCTACAGATTAGGGAAAATGAACAAGGGAATGTCAGATGGCATTGTTTCAAGGTGATGGCTTTGACAGCCTTAACTGGTTAAAGTTTGTTTGTTGTTGAGGATCACCTTATGTTATCATCATCTTTGACAGACACAATCTTCCCCATGTGCCTGACCTCATCTCCAAGGGCCAGACCACTAATGGACAAAGGAAAGAAAATGTTCTACATTTTTCTCCTGTCTCCATCACTTTAACCTCTCTCACCAATGTATTACATATTGGGTTATTAAATGTTTTCTGAAATGGGTCATTGGGTTAATCGTAAAATTTTTTGAGGAATAACGAAAGAGAAAGTCTTTTGGCTGCGATTTTCTTTTCTGTTGGGTTGGCCGAGTTGCGGGTAAAACACTGTCTTGTTAAGTGAGTTTTACTGTACTCTCCCATGTGTCAGCCAGATTTTTCTGTGATCTTTTTCCATTTGTGACAATGTTTGAACTGGAAAAACTGGAATATGCTCAACGGCTCCTCTATTCATGTGTATTTGATGTGTGTGTGTTTTCAGAGATTTTCTGTAGCCCAGTGCCCAAAGTGCTGTACTGTTGTAATGGAGGTCAGTGCTATTACAGGGTGGGCTCCAAGAACATGTTCCTTCAACCACAGGTAAGACATAGGAGACGCTGTGTCACACTGACAGTGTTTCATTATGAGCATTTTTAGAATAACTGATTACCATTGTTTTTACTATATTTATTACAGTCAACTCCACTTAACTGCAACTCCTCAGGAGCACAGAAGATGTTGCAATTAAAACGAATTGCGATTATCCAGAGACTTTTGTTCAGAAACAACATTTTGTTAACGTTGTGATTGAGCATAAGTTGCCATTATCCGAATAGCAATGAAGTGGAATAAACTATAAACAGAACTTGAGTCTGATGGGTTGTATCTTCTTTTCAGGATATCCGTCATATGATAGTGATAGAGGAGGAAGGCTGGCACAAACAACAGATCACAGAGTTGAGGAGGGAAGTGCAAGCACTCAGGCAAGAATATGAACAGCTTCAGTCTCAACCAACTTGAGGGATTTTTTTTGTGGGTTGCTGTTGTTTGCTTTGTTGTTTTTACCAATAGAATCAGTTATTTTTATCAAGTCTGTGAATGGGTTAAAATTTGCATTACTGAAATTATGTTCATCTTGTTGATGCAGTGGGATGGTTCTGTGGGCGTAATTTGTTCATTCATGTGAGATGTTCCCTGAACATCATCTGTTCTTTCATTTGAGATGTTTCCCTGAATGTGGTCTGTTCATTTGTGAGATGGTTCTCTGCAATCTGATTGTCAGTGTGGATTCGACACAAAGGTAGGGGGAGCAGCAGTGTGAAAGCTGTCAGTCAGCGTGATGAATAGACAGATACAGTAGAACCTCAGATATACAACATTCACTAATGACGACACTACCCAAAATCTCAGTTAACTCAAACAGTAACATCCCCATCTTAAGACCGTCTTCATCCATTTTAAAATACTTTCAGTAACTCAGTAATGAGTTTCAGGGAACCTTTGCTAACATGTCCATTGTTGTGCCGCCAGGAGGAGAAAAAAACCAGAGCTACTGCTGTCACAATTGATTGTCAGTCACGTGGAGATTATTTTAAATACTGTGTTAATCAAAGGTGAAGACAATATACAGAGATCTCTGACAACATGCAATTTGAAATCAACAACAAACAAAATTTAGTGTTGGGGACTATTATGAAAGACTGCCACTTTGGCTTACGTTATATACCGTAAATGGATTACACAGAACTTGTTTAATCCACAAGAGCTTGGTGGTGTCTTAGCAGACTCTTGTTAAGTTTGAACTTCATATGCATGGATTCATCAATACGTCATCATTTCATTATTCAGATGGATGTCAGTATTTAGTATACTCAATAATAAGTGTACTCATTCCATGCATCAAAGCCATACTTTGAAAGGAGATTCCACTGTATGTGCAAGATGACATGGTCAAGCGATGTGGATTCTTCATTGTCAATCCAAACTATAGAATACAGACATCCTTTGCGGCCACATTGTTTTGTTCATGGTAATAGTGACCATATTTGTCAACCAGCCAATGTGGTTGCAGTCTAGCTGAGATATCCATGGAAAAAGAAAGTTTTTTTTATTTGGAGGTAAAAAACATTATCTTCCAATAAAGAATTTCTTTATAATTTGAAACAATTTTTTTTTATTTGGAGGTAAAAAACATTATCTTCCAATAAAATAATTTCTTTATAATTTGAAACAATCTTAATCTGTCCTCACAAGTCCCGTTGCTGTTCTTGAGAAAGACTGGAATGGCCATCTAGATTAGTCAAGCTTTTCTGCACTTGAGTTAATTGATTATACATTATTGTGGAACTCACAGTTGAACTGGGCAGTCCTACACATGGCTTAGTATTCTAATGCTCACTTATTCACCGAATGCACCAAGGTGTGCAAACCTACATACTGTTGCACCACAGCAGAAATAAAATACTCTCTCCTTGTAACCATTTTTCTGGTCACAACTGATCTTTGAGCTTGAGGAAATGGTGATTGGGAACTCTGAGAAATAGTTTTTGTTCCTCCTGTAGATATGTTCATTCTGTTGGTTAGAACACTAACTGTGGTTAAAAAAAATGAAACTTCAGAATAATTGTATGAATTGCCGACTACTGCATATTTGTGATTATTTCTATCCCAGACCCTGAAGAAGTTTGTACCCTAAAATCTCTGCTCAAGCTTTGAAGGGAACCAAAATCCATACTCTTTAACTGTAACGTGGAGAAAAGTTTTTGGTCAGATTTGGTAGTGATCTCCACTGATTGCTGTCAGTCATAATCAGTTTGAGATGTTTATTTCTGTGGTCATCCAGCTACAAATCAACATTATTCTATATGGGCTTCTATGACATTGTGTACCCCAGTTTGAGATGTTTATTTCTGTTGTCATCCAGCAACAAGTCAACATTATTCTATATTGGCTTTAGTGAGTTCTATGACATTGTGTAGATTGTGGATGCATCTGAAGAGTGGGTGTGTTGTCAGGGTTCAATTGTCATTACCTTTGTTTATTTAGTTTCTGCTGGTATCATTATTATAATTTTCTGTCACTTCCAATCTTCCTGCTAAATGCATCCACTATCGTACCTAAAAGGTTACCATCAATTACCAAGCTTGTGGAACCCACATTTAGGCTCCCATTTTGGGAAGTAATAACGGGAACAATATTTTGGTCCGACTGATGCACAGTCTGATCTTTCATACATGGGTATATATTATTCTGACACACAAGGGACACACACACAACACGCTAAATTCTCGTTGACAACAGATAGCTATAAGTGTGTGCTGGTATTTAACTTTCGGAACAGCAGGTGTTATGATCAGGAACTCTGCTGTCTGATTTTTACACACCGCTGCATTCGAATCTGGCATAAAAATAAAACAAGTCACACACAACACTTGTCTCCGTACAATGAATACACAAGTGTTATTGTCCCTTGCATACAAAAACATACAACATTGGGACGTTACGGACCTGTATGAATCAAAAGCTCGCCTCCTATGTTCTATGGTGTTATGAAAAGGTCCTGACTTAAGACTACAACTTGGTAATGCATGCTATCGCCATCTTGGGTTTCAAGTCTATTGAAACAAAATCTGGATCCGACTGGAAAAAATGGGACATTGAGCGTGCACAGTGGATATGCCACCTACATATAATTTTGCCCAGCTTTTTACTTTTATCTCTGTAGGTGGCATGCCACCTCTGAAGACACTTCCTTATCTTATTTGGGCTTCAGTGACTTCTATGACATTGTGTAGCTCAGTTTGAGATGTTTCTTTCTGTTTCATCCAGCAACAACAAGTCAACATTATCTTATGTGGGCTTTAGTGAGTTCGATGACATTGTGTAGATTGTGGAGGCATTCAGCCTTTGTGTGTTTATCGTTGAAAGGGTTAAAGAGAGTTTTAATGACAATCATAAAACCAGAATTCCACTTGAACCAGAGTAGGTTTCATCACTGTGGAAAGACTTGCTCAAAATGTCAGTTAAATGGCTGAATTACTCATAAGCTCAGGGAGATCAGTACTACCAGGACACTCACTCTGCCTGACTGCGAGACATAGAAATGAAAAGAAACAAATTCTTGTTCCCATGATATTACAATTTATTATTATAGACTAAATATTAAAATTTGTAAGAGATAATTCTTCACATCAGCAAGTAGCAGAGTAAACCTTCATGAAGACATACCAATAATAACATGGATGTGTTTGTTATGAACATGTTCTTTGCCAGACCTGCTCAATGGAATGTCTAGTCTACAGACTGTTTGAACCATACTGTAGTACTGGAATTTCCACAGTATAATTTCTCACTGACCTGCATCAGTATCTTTGCTGGAAATGACATTACATCATTTTATGGACATGCAGCTTTGCAAGAAGTCAAATCCTGGGCATGTAATAACAGAATTCTTGCCGCCAGTTACATATCATTTTCCAGCTAATACAGTCGAGTCCGCTTAACTCAAATTCGCTGGGACCACCCCAACGAGTTTAAGTAATCAGAATTCGACTCACGATTTCCAAGGCGAGTCAACCGTATGCAAGTGAGCGAGCACACTGGGGAGGTCACGAGGGCAGCCTTTTTATATACCATCACCATGCATATGCCAGATGCCTTAATGTACACACTGCTGCCGAGATGCTTGATTATCAATTGATTTTTCGACATCGTCAAGCCCTAGTGCATTCTCTTCCAGAGTTGCCCTCTCTCACGAACTGTTCGTGAGACTCAAGAAAAATCGCCGAATCTCACGCACTTACGAAAAATGCGGTAATTTCACGAAATATCCGCCGGCGTTAAATGAAAAAAAATTCTTGGCACACAAAACAAAGTTGACTCACAATTCCCGCTTTCTTGTCTTTCTTGTCTTTGTTTAGTCAGGCCAATGTGCCATATGCTCAGTGCTTTGCATTGAACTTAGGCCTAGGCCTACCTTCTCATTCAAATCGACCGCAAGTTGAATCGCATGTGTGTTAGCCTACAAGAATTTTGCATTGGACTTTTAAAGTTAGACCTAATTTAGATAGAGATCTTGACAAGTTATTATTCTTATTATCTAGATCTATTAAATTCCAGAACACGTGTGTCAGTGTGGACAGTTTTAAGAATTGTAGAATTTAGCGTTTTTCCTTGATTCTAGATTAGATCGGCCATATTATTAGATCGCGTATCGCTTGATTGCTGACTCTGTGTGTGATAGCCATGCTGAAGTGTAGCTTTATTTCAATATTTTCTTTTATCTAGACCCAAACGTATACCCAGAAAACAAGGCTAAGTGAGTGACTCAGGATCTGATTCTGAGAGCAAAAGGAGCACATTATGTCATGAGTTTTTTTTTGTTTTTTTGTTGTTTTTTTTGCGGATAAGCTGTCTCCCCCAAAAAATTCAAATCTCACTAAAAAATTGTGCAAATCTTACTAAAAAAAATTTTTTTTAGGTTGGCAACTCTGCTCTTCTGCCCACTGTCTTATCAGCGGTGGTGTAATACACCCGCCCTACTCATTGTGCTGCGGCTAGTGGCACTTGCAGTGTCCAGTTTTATTGCATCTCTCTATCCACGGCACTGTCTCAATTGTTTTACAAGCTGTCGGCATTGTTTGGCACCATGCGGGGGGTGGTTTTGTCTCTGGGACAGCACTGGGCAATTTGAGTAATCAGAAATAGGCGTTAATTACTTCTTGTTATGCAAAGGCAATTAATAGACGCAAAGAAGGAAAAAAAAAACTATTTCTTTTTCTTTCAACTAATAAGAAATTTGAGGTATCCGAATCGACAAACATGGACTCGACTGTATATTTCCAGGAATGTGACTGTTCACACTGGGATCACTTTCTTTGTAGTAATTGTAGCACCGTCTGTTGCACTGTCTGTTGGCCGTATGGGCACAAAACCGAATGCACCAAGGTGTGCAAACCTACATACTGTTGCACCACAGCAGAAATAAAATATATACTCTCTCCTTGTAACCATTTTTCTGGTCACAACTGATCTTTGAGCTTGAGGAAATGGTGATTGGGAACTCTGAGAAATAGTTTTTGTTCCTCCTGTAGATATGTTCATTCTGTTGGTTAGAACACTAACTGTGGTTAAAAAAAATGAAACTATGACATTGTGTAGATTGTGGATGCATCTGAAGAGTGGGTGTGTTATCAGGGTTCAATTGTCATTACCTTTGTTTATTTAGTTTCTGCTGGTATCATTATAGTTTTCTGCCATTTTTAATCTTCATGCTAAATGTATCCACCATCGTACCTAAAAGGTTACCATCAATTACCAAGCTTGTGGAACCCACATTTAGGCTCCCATTTTGGGAAGTAATAACGGGAACAATATTTTGGTCCGACTGATGCACAGTCTGATCTTTCATACATGGGTAGATATTATTCTGACACACAAGGGACACACACACAACACGCTAAATTCTCGTTGACAACAGATAGCTATAAGTGTGTGCTGGTATTTAACTTTCGGAACAGCAGGTGTTATGATCAGGAACTCTGCTGTCTGATTTTTACACACCGCTGCATTCGAATCTGGCATAAAAATAAAACAAGTCACACACAACACTTGTCTCCGTACAATGAATACACAAGTGTTATTGTCCCTTGCATACAAAAACATACAACATTGGGACGTTACGGACCTGTATGAATCAAAAGCTCGCCTCCTATGTTCTATGGTGTTATGAAAAGGTCCTGACTTAAGACTACAACTTGGTAATGCATGCTATCGCCATCTTGGGTTTCAAGTCTATTGAAACAAAATCTGGATCCGACTGGAAAAAATGGGACATTGAGCGTGCACAGTGGATATGCCACCTACATATAATTTTGCCCAGCTTTTTACTTTTATCTCTGTAGGTGGCATGCCACCTCGGAAGACACTTCCTTATCTTATTTGGGCTTCAGTGACTTCTATGACATTGTGTACCCCAGTTTGAGATGTTTCTTTCTGTTTCATCCAGCAACAAGTCAACATTATCTTATGTGGGCTTTAGTGAGTTCGATGACATTGTGTAGATTGTGGAGGCATTCAGCCTTTGTGTGTTTATCGTTGAAAGGGTTAAAGAGAGTTTTAATGACAATCATAAAACCAGAATTCCACTTGAACCAGAGTAGGTTTCATCACTGTGGAAAGACTTGCTCAAAATGTAAGTTAAATGGCTGAATCACTCATTAGCTCAGGGAGATCAGTACTACCAGGACACTCACTCTGCCCGACTGCGTGACATATAGAAATGAAAAGAAACAAATTCTTGTTCCCATGACATTACAATTTATTATTATAGACTAAATATTAAAATTTCTAAGAGATAATTCTTCACATCAGCAAGTAGCAGAGTAAACCTTCATGAAGACATACCAATAATAACATGGATGTGTTTGTTATGAACATGTTCTTTGCCAGACCTGCTCAATGGAATGTCTAGTCTACAGACTGTTTGAACCATACTGTAGTACTGGAATTTCCACAGTATAATTTCTCACTGACCTGCATCAGTATCTTTGCTGGAAATGACATTACATCATTTTATGGACATGCAGCTTTGCAAGAAGTCAAATCCTGGGCATGTAATAACAGAATTCTTGCCGCCAGTTACATATCATTTTCCAGCTAATACACAGTCGAGTCCGCTTAACTCAAATTCGCTGGGACCACCCCAACGAATTTAAGTAATCAGAATTCGACTCACGATTTCCAAGGCGAGTCAACCGTATGCAAGTGAGCGAGCACACTGGGGAGGTCACGAGGGCAGCCTCTTTATATACCATCACCGTGCATATGCCAGATGCCTTAATGTACACACTGCTGCCGAGATGCTTGATTATCAATTGATTTTTCGACATCGTCAAGCCCTAGTGCATTCTCTTCCAGAGTTGCCCTCTCTCACGAACTGTTCGTGAGACTCACGAAAAATCGCCGAATCTCACGCACTTACGAAAAATGCGGTAATTTCACGAAATATCCGCCGGCGTTAAATGAAAAAACATTCTTGGCACACAAAACAAAGTTGACTCACAATTCCCGCTTTCTTGTCTTTCTTGTCTTTGTTTAGTCAGGCCAATGTGCCATATGCTCAGTGCTTTGCATTGAACTTAGGCCTAGGCCTACCTTCTCATTCAAATCGACCGCAAGTTGAATCGCATGTGTGTTAGCCTACAAGAATTTTGCATTGGACTTTTAAAGTTAGACCTAATTTAGATAGAGATCTTGACAAGTTATTATTCTTATTATCTAGATCTATTAAATTCCAGAACACGTGTGTCAGTGTGGACAGTTTTAAGAATTGTAGAATTTAGTGTTTTTCCTTGATTCTAGATTAGATCGGCCATATTATTAGATCGCGTATCGCTTGATCGCTNATATTAAAATTTGTAAGAGATAATTCTTCACATCAGCAAGTAGCAGAGTAAACCTTCATGAAGACATACCAATAATAACATGGATGTGTTTGTTATGAACATGTTCTTTGCCAGACCTGCTCAATGGAATGTCTAGTCTACAGACTGTTTGAACCATACTGTAGTACTGGAATTTCCACAGTATAATTTCTCACTGACCTGCATCAGTATCTTTGCTGGAAATGACATTACATCATTTTATGGACATGCAGCTTTGCAAGAAGTCAAATCCTGGGCATGTAATAACAGAATTCTTGCCGCCAGTTACATATCATTTTCCAGCTAATACAGTCGAGTCCGCTTAACTCAAATTCGCTGGGACCACCCCAACGAGTTTAAGTAATCAGAATTCGACTCACGATTTCCAAGGCGAGTCAACCGTATGCAAGTGAGCGAGCACACTGGGGAGGTCACGAGGGCAGCCTCTTTATATACCATCACCGTGCATATGCCAGATGCCTTAATGTACACACTGCTGCCGAGATGCTTGATTATCAATTGATTTTTCGACATCGTCAAGCCCTCGTGCATTCTCTTCTGCCCACTGTCTTATCAGCGGTGGTGTAATACACCCGCCCTACTCATTGTGCTGCGGCTAGTGGCACTTGTAGTGTCCAGTTTTATTGCCTCTCTCTATCCACGGCACCGTCTCAATTATTTTATAAGCTGTCGGCATTGTTTGGCACCACGCGGGGGATGGTTTTGTCTCTGAGACAGCACTGGGCAATTTGAGTAATCAGAAATCGGCGTTAATTACTTCTTGTTATGCAAAGGCAGTTAATAGATGCAAAGAAGGAAAAAAAAAAGTATTTCTTTTCTTTCAACTAATAAGAAATTTGAGGTATCCGAATCGACATACATGGACTCGACTGTATATTTCCAGGAATATGACTGTTCACACTGGGAGCACTTTCTTTGTAGCACTGTCTGTTGGCCGTATGGTCACAAAACTTTTTTTTTCTTCTGACAACAATAATTCTCTATGCCCCTCGAGGAGGACATTACACATTTCAGGATATTTAGCCTCTAAAACACATTCCATGAGAATTCCAGGAGGATGTCTGAACCTTGCATTAGAAACCTCTGCCACTCAGCCAATGGGCAATGACAATGAAAAGAGTTGGGAATGAGCCTTCACGATGGATGCTCCGAGATAAGACCCTCTCTCTCATTTACAACTTCATCTCAGTTACGACCTAAAATCTCTGGACACATCGATTTTTCAACCTCCGAATAGCAACTCCCTCCGAAATCCGACTCTGAAACTTTACTTTGTCACCCTGCCACTCTGAATTGTGACCTGCTTGCATGATTCGAACATGTGTAGTCATGCCTCATGACATAATGCCAGCGTGAGCCGCCTGAGCCTCGTTGATTCGGTTCACGACTGACAGGCTAGGCTGGGTAGGCCTAGGCTAGGCCTACAGTGAAAATTTCCGTATGAACAGGCTGGCGGCAATATTACGTCGGCTACTCGAATATGACACAGGAAATCATGTTGCCCAAAGTAGGCCAATGACAGACCGTATGATATTTGTGTTTTTTTCCTCACTGTGTCTTTTGCACTTGGGTGGCCATTCATTCGTTCTAATGCTGTCATCGAATGCGCATCAGGCCATAACATAAGCTTTATCTAGACCTTGGCTACACACATTAACTCAGATCTGCGACAATATAAATGCAAGAGAAAAGCACTCATATTAGAGGAGCGAGATAAGCTTATAAAGAGAAGCAAGGCCAGAAAGACTACAAAGCATACTGCAGAGACATTACGCGTGAGCAAAACTCACGATTCAGACTATATAAAAACGTGTGGGTATATGTGTGGAGGAGAACTGGTAAATTGGGGTTATTTTACAACATATATTTATGCAATAATACTATTAATAGCCAAATAAATTTGGTAATCATCCTGCGCTAATATTGGTGTGAACTTCTCAGTTCAGACTCCCTCCCAGTTAAGATCTTTTCCACAAACATTTACAAAGGTCTTATCTCGGAGGGTCCGTTGTATAAAGCTAGAAAATTACTAATCAAATGAAAGATAATTGATAAAGCTTTTGATCGGTAGTGGATGTCATCAGTGTCTGATGTGCTGACTTTGAACTGCAGTGACGAAAAGACATCAATATTAAGGCTGTTACTGCCCTCTTTTCATGGCATGCAAATTCAGTCATTTGAGCTGGCAGAGAGTACTCTCAAGTCCTGTATTCCTGTAGTTACATTTCTTTTCATAAGTCAAAACTTCTGAGCTTACGGTACAAAGGCTTCAAATCATGATACTGTTTTCACAGTTTCAAAATTCCACGTTATTCAGAAGCTGACTAATTTTAATAATGCAATTTTTGTTTCAATGAGCTATAAGACATTGACTTCATTACCCCAATTTCAATGTCCTTACAGGATAAGAGATTTGTCATGAAATCCGCTAATAAACAATAATTTGCAAGCAAGGCCTTGTTAGACTGAATTCCGCTTTTACATGAAGACACATACCGTATATTATGATTATTGCACAAAGCATAATAAATAAAATAATTAAGACAGGCAGTACATGCATGGAATCCTGCAATATTGAAGGATACTTTGAATCATTCTTACAACCAGGGATGAAATGTAACATAACATAATAATTATATAAAGAAGGCAATAATATTAATAAATAAAGCACCATAACAGTGGAATGAAGAAAAATAACTCATAACATCATTATCATGAAATGTTGAGTGCAGAAATCGTTTACAGTATGTGGAGATACAGTCCATTACTAAACTTCCTCCATACATTGTGAATCTATAGACTAGGATCCAGGACCTGTATAAAAAGTTTCTAATTATCTGATTTTTAAAACTTTTCATTGAAGTTCAAAGTATTCCTCTTTTACACCAGTGCTCAGAGGATATCTACCCTTAGTCTTATGTCCAGGATCTAATTGACATCACACATTCCAAGTGTAGTTTAAGGCCGGCCTTCCATAGGACGGCACACGGCACACAACGCACCTCACACGTGAAAACAAAAATGGGCACAAAGATTTAGAGTACCGCCTTACATAGGACGACACGGCACAGTGGTAACGAAAACTGCTTGTGTTGAAAAGTCGACTTGTTCACTTTTTGTGAGGTGTGTGGCAGGTGTACTCGAGATGGATAACTACAATAGGAAAGCTTATTGAGCTTGTGAGAGCCCGGTCACTTATTTGGGACCCCAAAAATGCAGACTATCATAACATTAACAAGGAACAGGGAAGATATTGATTGTAAATTTCCACCAGGTGAGTTTATTGTACTGTGCAAAGTCCCCCCCGTTTACGGTGTTCAATTAATTTTGATATAAACCGGTTTCACAGTCAAAATGGTTAACATTTCAGCATGACCCATTTATTTCCATTCAATGTGAAACATTTCTGAACACAGGATTGTTTTGCCATTCTACAGATCCGCTTGGGTCACTGCCTATGCTGTTCCGACTTGTCACATGTCGCGTCTCCTATGTGGGGGGGTGTCAAGACCTGTCGCACGTCGCGTGCCGACATGTCGTGAGCCGTGTGCCGTCCTTTGGAAGGCTGGCCTAAGAGTGTAAGGTCTGTCAGACACTAGGACACATGCCATGTTCAGATTTAGGTGAAGTACAGAAAAGATTAAAAAAAAAGACCACCCTTGGACAGAATATTTCCAACAGCATTTTTCATGACAATATTTAAAAAAATTAGAGCATATTCTTGACAAGTCAGTGGTGAGACTGAGTAAACTGGCGACTGGCTGGAGGCAAGATTTCTACACATATCTACAGTCCCACACAGAAACTTACATTTTTAAATGTTTGTTCATGGCACTTTTCAAGTTCAGTCTGGTGAAGGTACAGAAAACTTAACAAAGAGCAAACAGATAATACGCCGTAATAAAAGAAATGATTCGCAAGCTGAACAATTTTTTTTTTTTCTTTGCGATGCAGTTACTAGCTCACTATTTGTGGAACAGATGCTGGGGACGACATTAATAGTAAAATACTGTAGACAGCCGGATTTTTATGACCATAAATCACCAGAAAAAAATTGCGGTCTGTCAGGGAGTGGTTCAGACTTTGGAAAATATTTCTGCCTAGAT
>JAWQUT010000520.1:113592-125647 GCA_033807755.1 Ellobium chinense | reverse complement strand
AGTACAGTCAAACCTCGATAATAAGTATACGCTGGTGCATAGCTGCTTTATACTTAATATCGAGGTATACTTATTATCAGGGTTTGTACTTTTTTTTACATGCTTCATCCAATATGCTGATTTAGCATCACCACAAACAAAAACATACACTAAACACCTTACACAGGGTTTGGAGAAAGAATAACAAATGGATTTTACATTCCAATATGTATTATAAAATGAATTCAAAAGAATTTTCTGATGTCAGATTGTACAGTCTTGGTGGCGATGCCATGCTTTCTCGCGATGTCAGCCTTGTTGACACCGCTGCCGCCGCGCTCTACATCTCTGATGATGTCGAGTTTTTTTTTTTCTAGCGAAATGTCAGTCCTTTTACGTTTGTTGCTTTCCATAGATCTACTGAAACGAGACTTACGGTTCTAATTTTCTAAATCTTCTGGCCTCGGGTCACAATCTTTAAGAGTAATAAGAGCGAAGGCTTGCTTACAGCACACTACACACTGCTGATCACATAATCAAGAGTGCGTGGCTGTCCAGTCACTGGCCGAAGTGTGCTATTTTTAGAAATTCGTCAGACGGGCGAGCCCGCAAACTAGGCTATCGCAAGCGCACCGTGCCGAAGATGGGTGTACTAGACTGCCTCGGCAGGCTAACCTAGATTCCAGTCTAGGCTACCGTACGTTTTATCGAGGTAAAATTCCACGCGGTCACCTCAGATGCATACGTATTATCGAGTTTATACGTATTAAGTATACGTATAATCGAGGCCATTTTAACAAAGACAAAGAAGGGAAAAATCCGTGCACAGCATACGTATGCGCATTACCGAGGTATACGTTTTATCGAGGTGCGTAATACCAAGGTCCGACTGTACTTTACCTAGCCGGTTCCCCGTCCCCTCAAACGGGCGTGGGTGCAGGTGGGTGGGGGATGGGGGGGATAACTGCAACAACATGAAAGAAGTAAGACGAGGCGGGACCACTCGGAGTCCCCCCGCAGACTTTACATGCCACAAGGAGCCTACGGTTTGTTGTAGAAAATGTACTTACAACTGGGGGCCCCGCGATTATTTTTAGTTTTGTTTCGAAGGACAGACATTTTCTCTTCCTCGAATCCATCATTGACAGGTGTAAACAAAGCAATGCAAATGTTGAGAGTCGAGAAACGAATAACTGACTGATCATAATCACCGTTTCTGCGATTGTTAGGCCTATGACGTTATGATTGAAATCAAAATTGCCTAGCGCAGTGATTGGTCTAAACAACAGGCTTGGCCAATCATTAGCCGAGCATATCAATCCCATCTTTCTCCCGTCGCATGGTCAAATCTCCACCGCATCTTTCCCTACCCCGCTTCTTGGCCTACTGCGCAGCTAGTTTGTACCGGTAATCCTCCCGGTATATAACATAAGCGAGACAGCGAGACTTGCCTATTGTTGGCAATTGTTACGCTATAAGTAGCCTAAACGTTCGAGTTCCTCGCCGCTGAAAGTTTTATTGCGGAGGAAAGGGTTGCGAGGGCTTAATTGCAGGTCGGTTACCTCATTAGGGCCGAGTTTAGCGGATTTTGTGCTCGTTATATGAAAGGCAAGTTTACTATTACAAAGAAGGAAAAAAAACGGGGGTTTTCATTTTGCTCGGTACATGCGAGAACTCGTTTTATCCGTGCTCGTTATATTCGAGTTTCACTGTATTTGGAAAATGATTTGGAATAGCACTCTGGCAATGAGGATTTCTATACTTAGTAAGTGCTTACGTGTGTCCTTCTCTTTGACCCGGGTTTTAAGACCAAGTTATTCAAATCAAATTCACTAGCGGTCCCAGGATCATACAATCACTGTGTGTACTATCAGTGAAAGAGAAAATCCCATGTGTCCACCCAAGTAAGGGCCTTTATCTGTTGAGGTGTGAGAGATTCACTGCCATAAGTGAACACAGAGAGACTGATGAAGGTGTGAACTGTGGCAGCCAGCAGCACGACAGATCCATACTTGATCACAGAGGACAATATAGACGACCTGGAAAGAGTTTAAAAAAAAATTGTGAATTAAGACTGCTGTCAAAGTACTCATTGAATGGCAAGTATGAATAACAATGTGAGAAACAGGAAGAAATAAAAATTGGATTTTTGTTGACCCCACGCCCACAGGCAAATTGATTTAGAATGCTGTAAAACATTGCATATCTCATTCATAATATGAACACAAACCAGTAGGACACATCACATCATATAGAGTACACATAATATTACAAATGAATCTCAGTAACAAAATCATTGCTGATCGCCTGCGGGGCAGTACCCCGATTCCTCCAGCTCCAAAAGTCGGGTACATGTACTCATTTACACCTGAAATTCCACCTCACAAACTCACGGCCATCCTGCCTCCCATAGGAAAATGACAACACATCCACCTTATGGATCAACCTCAACACTGGTTTTCTTTGGGGTTAAAGTATGGGATGAGAGAAAGTCAGTAGGAATTTCATTACACACAGTCCATGATATAAATGTGTCAGTGTGCAAAATGGAGATTCCTGAAACCCCGCTGCTCCAGCTGACGGTTACCACACCAGTTTAGACTATCTACTTCTTGAGAAAGTGTTCAATATCAAAACGTCAATCATGTTTTAAAATAAATCCACTATATTTTTTAAAAAAGTTTTGTGACAAACCTGGGCGGAAGCGTGTTTAGTTTTACTGATACGAACATAACGTAGAATTACATGCATTCCTGATCATTTCACCACACTGATGTTTAAATGACAGCGTGTGATTACTGTGTTTGGTGCGGCACACCACAAATCGGGCACAGAACCAACTTCAGTGTCACTGATTCAGTTGACATGATTGAAATCGAAAACTCTTAAAATATTTTCATTTTTTTTGTTTGAAGAGCCTAGTTCCATCCATGGCAAAGAATTGCACAACCATTGGCAGATGCCGAGGCCACAATCATAAATATAAATAGTGCAGCAGTCATTACTCACCATACACAAAGCTACAATCAATCTCAGAGTTGGTGAGAGTACAAGTCATTGGACACCCCCAGTAAACAAATTATGGGCACACATAGAGCACACGAGCTAGATAAAAAAGTATCTGAGTAAAAGAGATTACATCATCTTTGGTTGGTCATGCTGCATGTGGAATCTCTGGGGGCCTAAAAACAAATTCCAAGCCCTGGATACACAATCACTTCTTTAATGTTAATTTATTAAAGGATATTTCCTATAGCTACAGCGTGACCAAGGAATTTGATGATGAAAACATTGAAGCAGACTGAGAGAAAAATGTCCGGAAACAACCAACCCTTGTACGTCACACAAGGCACGGTCTCCAGAAAATCTCCCATAAACAACTGGCGCTGTCAAGCAATAGCATTGCCTTGCTTAGTCTAAGTAAACTAAATATAATATGTATTGTCACTACCGGTTCTACTAGCTCTCCTGCCACAGTCATAGCAAGTTTTCTTTTGCATAATGACCCAACAGTCAAGTACACATTCGGTTACACAGACAGTACAGTCCATTACATTTACAACAACAGCACTGCGCTTAGCCTAGCAGTAGCACTGAGCGGTCAGTCTTGGCCTATTTGCTAATAATATCTGGCCTGGGGTATCTGAAGATGTTTTTGCTTTAATTTTTAGTCTACAATTTGGATGCAATTGAAGATTATAAGGCTGCCTACATACTAGTACACAGTATAAAAGAAAATCATCGTCCTTGTGTTCCCACTTCCATGTCATCAGGCAGGTTCTTCCTGTGTGCTGGATTTCAAATTTTCTTTTCTAGGGACTTGCTAGATTGTTAAAAATTGCTACTTTAGAGGGATTTACAATTACATATTCATAGCAATGTTACCATCTGAGAGTGTAATTAATGTATCCAGAAGCAGCATGCTATGATAAATCTTTTGAGGGACAATTATTATGAGGTGATACAAGCCCTTTCAGAGATTCATGAATCTTTCCTTATTCACCTGTGGTCAAAATCTTTGTGTCGGCTAACGTGATCTGATTACTCTCAAAACTTTGTGCAGTGAAACTCAGTTATAAGTAACAACATGCAATATTCTGATACAAATGTCTCGTTATTTCTGAGGTCTCACTATTCCAGTAATGAGGGAATAAAAAAAGGAAAGGCTCAATGAACATGGGAAATAACAATATGAAGAGCTGACCCAGTGTATCAAAGAGAGTGTGCATAAGTGAGAGACAGGCACAATGTGGCAGCATGTTGGCATGCATAGTGACCGACGGTGCAAGTCTGGTGAAATTACACATTTGAAATGAGGCCAGTTGGCTGCCAGAAATTCTCTTGCTATTACCGGGGTTTTGATTAACGGCTTTCATTATCAAATTAATTTATTATGTAGTATTAGTATACAGAGCAAGAAAAACCGGGATTAAAGATATTGTCACTATTGCCCAGATGTGGTGGTTCACTGTACAGTATTTACATGTACGCCGGTACTTGGGTTTTTACTAAGGCCCTCACACAAAACTGATAGTGTCTCATTAACCCTCATAGGTATTTGTGGTTACTTGTATGCATTTTACAATTTCAATATATTCAGAACATGGAGTATCAAAACATGGATACTTTACATATTCTCCAAGATTCTTCTTAGCAAAACATTGATACCACTGGAGTACAGCGTAAATCATAGAGTGTGCTAGTGATGTTACTGCCCCATGAAGGCCTCCAAAGGTGGCTAGTAAAGGAGTCAGGTTAAAAAAAAACAGCTTTGCATATATATACTCTTGCCCAGAGAAGTTGCTCAGTAGTCAGTGTGATGGCTGACAGAAGACAAAATATACCGTCAAGTCCAGCTAATTTGAACTCAAATTAATCAAATTTCTTTTAAATTGACGGGAAATGAAGTTACAGATTTTTTCTCCTTTGCATATGGTAAAAGTATCTCGGTTATTCAAACCTGGCATCAAACGGCCTGAGGTGATCACATCTGCAAATCTGCCTTTGCATTCTTCCGCTCATGCAAAATCAAAGTGAACAGGAGTGAAACAAAGAAGTTGGTGCCTGGGAGGGCACGAGTTGGTGGGTAGGTAAGTGTGTGTATTGTACAGCATTACTATGTGACTGATTAAGGGGGATATCGGGCAGGAACATGGGTAAAAAAATCCATCGATAATCACGCACTTGGTGACACAGCATTACATGATGTACTCGCACATTTTATATAGTACTACTGATTATCTACATCTACTGTTAAAAAATAAATGGTTTTCTTGATATAGGCCTAGGATCATGCGCTTCAAAAAAACGTGTGTCTGAGACAAAATAAAACCTGGAGGACCACCTAGACTCTATCCATCTAGACTATCATTTATTGCTTGCAGACCGCAAATAGACAGCACAAACAACACTAATCCTGCCTTATTGCAGAATAAAAGCAAGGAAAAACTTTTCGTGACTAAGAATAAACTGCAGCAGAGTAGGCCTAAATGGTAATACATGTAGTAGGTCTCTATTGGGTAGGCTGTATCGAGCTTTGAAATATTGAATACAACGATGAAAAATGCTGAAAGCATGCATCTAACTATCAAAATAAATGATTTGTAGAAAAATCAAAGTTGAGACAGAGAGAGGGCAGTAAACCATTCACGCGGGTCTTTATTTGAAACCCTTTTCGATTTTCTTCTTTCTTGTCTGAACTCTCCCAGCCTTGCCGGCACCATAAATACATGTAGAGTACTGCTCATGCTCAGCTCAGCTCAGCTCAGTGGCACAGGATTGGTGGTGGTGGTGGTGGTGGGGTTACTCGAGAGAGAGACATGACGAAGCGACATTTTTTTTCCCTAACACTAACAGGCCTCCTCATGGCTACAGCTCCTCAAACACACTCATTCTCAATCCAAACAGCTTTTTTCAGGGCTTGTAAAATTTGAAGAAAAAAAAAAAAACAAGGCTGGAAGGGGTGGCCTTACTAAAATTTCACCCTGCGATGGATATGGTCTAACAATGAATCAAAATACCATGACTGTACGAGTACTTTCCTGATTAAAATTGTAAATTGAATTCTGGTAATTCAGACCCCTATGATGATGGTCTCAGCGATTCTGACTTAAGCGAACTCCACTGTTGATAAAGCCTTACTTTGGAATGACTGTAAACAAATGGTCGCCCAGAGCAACAAGGGCCAGCACCTTGAACACTACTGAGGGGAGGTAATGGTGGAGGAACAAGGTGCGGTCCTCCAGGTAGTAGGGGAGGTAATGCAGTAGATATCCACCAACCAGAAGCTCTCCGAGGAACAGGAAGTGTTGAAACTTGGCTGGAAAAATACAAAAATACAGTCAAACCTTGATATTAAGTACTCATGTAGTAAGAATACCTAGTTCCTTTGTACGAATTTAACATGGACCAATTTTTTACTTTTTTTTAGCATTTCACTATTCAGGATGACTCCAACAATACGCACAACTCAATCACCTAAACAGAAATTTGTTTTTGATTATTTTAAAATGGGGCAACTGCTCTAAGGAATAGTACATAAAACTTAAAACTCCTCTTATAGATGTTGCTTGTATCAACACACACAGGATATAAGCAGATGTCCTTCGGTATAACTGGCAAATTGATCAATCATTGCCAATGTAACAAGGGTGGGACAAAGAAACAAAATCAGAAAACTTGGTACATTCAACTCCACTTCATCTAATCTCCTTGAAATTATGGGAAATGTTGCCACTAAGCGATGTTGTTGCTTTCAATCATTTCTGTTATGGGGTGGGGAGAGAGGAGGGGCTTTGGGTTCTCACAGCTCTGAAATTAGTGAAATATTCGTTTGGCACAGACCATGTAATTCACATGCACTATGTCTTGGTACTCATCTGTCCAAATTGGGCTGATAAGAAATCTCTCTTTAGGCCTGCCTAAGATATTACACACCCCGAGCTCTTCAAGCTAAGCGTGATTGAAAAAAAACAAGTGCCCCCCATACAAAAGAAAACATCCAACTTTCATCAGGCTTGAAAATATATATTTCTGAGAGCGAACTCAATGCTCTTTGATTTCACTAAGGTTCATGTTGCTGAAAATACTAAATCAAGCACAGAAAAATACAAATCTACCTGAAGTTCTTTTGATCTTTGTTCTGTTACTAATGCATTAAATCATAAGGTTTTGTGAAATCTCACATAGCACTGGACCTAGACATAATGTTCTCATCAATGTCTACAACGGTCCCACTGATTCCATGTGTTTACCAATTAATTCAAGAATATAAAACCCTTTAAAAAAAATGTGGATCTTTCACAGATTCCCAGCATGACATCTATAGAGTTGACCTGATTCCATCTCAAATTATTCACCTTGTGACGGCCCTGTTCAATGTCTATGACCACTCCAGTAGCGGAAAATTATGACAATATTATCAACCAGCTCTGTTCTTGGTCTTTCTCTTCGTGCAGTTTCAGATACTTGTAAATTTGTACATTTTAATCCCTCGAACATTGATCATTGCATTTACAGTGACTGAAAAGTTGTGATTATCAAGGATAAGTTGTGATTATTCAGTGACTTTTATAGTCTATAGGAAGAAATGTTTTTATGAAAAATACTCTGATTATGTGAAAGCTGAAATTAAGTGGAAGGCAGTTCAGCAGAGTTGACTGTAGATGACTCTGTCTAACTCTACATGTGAGAGGGTGAAGTTGTGCTCAGACTAAGAGGATGTGGTGCTATCATAAGGGATAATGAGTCAAAAACAAAATAGGATTTGAGAGCTAACATTTGTCAGAGAATGTGTGCCATCTTTTTCCCTCAGATGTAAACATGTTTTGTGAACAAATATAAACTCTTACTAAGTCTTACCCTCTGGAATGTCAAAGATGGCACGCTGTCTGCGTAGCATATAAAAAACACAAAGTGCTGAGTAGCAGATCACAGCTATTGTTGCAGAGTGCCAGACCACGATGTTGCCAAGCAGGTGAATTTGGGACTGAAGAAGAACAAAAACTAAAACTTATCCAGATTGTGTATATATATGTGTTTTTTGATTAACCACTCACTACATGTACAATCAACTAAGACAAAAGTCAAAGCAGATACTCCAATGTGACCATGTAAGTTCAGATTATCTTCAAAACTTACCAGCTGTGAACCATGATACAGTAAAGTTCACTTAACATGACAGCACTTCACCCAAAATCTCCACATATTTAGTCTGAACATTAAAAAAATCCCCATCCAAAAAGTTTTTCTATTCACAGTACAATAGGCCTACTTTCAGAGACCTGAAAATAAATTTCATGAAACCTTTGGTATCATGACAGCTTTTGCTCTGTCGAAAGAGGAGAAAGTGATGGTGAGACAAACAATCATAAACTGTTGCAATTTTCCCTCCCCTTGTCAGGCACATGGAGATTATGTTAAATATTGTGTCAATCAAAGGTGATGACAATATATGGCAATCTCAGACAAAATGCAGCTTGAAAGCACAACATACCGAATTTAATATTTGCAACTATCATGAAAGACACAAAACTCGCTCGTCAAGATTGATCAGCCCCTTCCAGTTCATGTGAACAGAATTCAATTGAGTTTATTTCCCAGGCTGATTTCTGTAGTTCCATAAGGATTCTTAAAATTCATAACAATTCCAGATACAGGCCTCGGACATGTGCACATATTACACAGAAATAACAGGGACTGGGTTGACATCATTACTTTGGTACCATGGAGTCTGAAAGAACTGACTGAATTAACTAGACTTCATGTGCCCTGAGACAAGGTGGCCCTACCTGGAGACCAACTGGATTGAGTTTTAGTCCTCCTTTGTTATGAGAAAATACAATTCAGATATTAATCACGATCACTGACCGACCAATCAGCACCCAGTCCTTTACCCCTACCAAGAAACAAGACAAGTCCAATGGTCTCACATTGTTAGAAGAGCTCATCCAGTATGCAATATTCCTCTTCATGAAGGGCCACTCCCTAGGACCTGAACTGTATTTGTGCTCCAACTTGGCATCTTGAGTGCTCAGCAACATCTTCATCTGAAATGCCCGCAGAAACAGTGAAGGTGGGGAAATACAGAACAATGTTTTTGAGTAATAAATGTTGTGAATGGGCTTGTTAAAACTTTTTGCATGCATTTATAAAACACTCATCTCATGATGATCTTGTGTATAAACATGTATGATGTGTACTGTTCTATGTATTTATGTTATGAATGAGATGTATAACACTGTACGGCACTGTAAACCAATTCTCAACCTGATCAATACGTCTCATTTACTTTACATGACAGCCAACCTCATAAGATTGTCGACTACATAACTCTGTCAGGAAAATGCATGGATTTCAGAAATTATGGGGCAAGGAGGCACAAAACTGGCCATACCAGTGCTTTAAATCATGGAGACATGGTGAGGAAAACATAAATGACAAACATTGTACCTCTGACATGAAATTTAAATAGTTGTGTGAAAAGTGCTGCCGTTTTTTAATAACTGAAAGGCCCCGATCATCCACAGGTGCTTTGGCTACAAATTAAAGCAATGTAGAAAAAAAAATTATTTGAGTTTGTAGCTGTGTGTAATGACTATACTAGGTCTCTTCTACTTAAATGTGAATTTGTTTTTGTGCTCACTTTGCAATATTCATAAATTTAAGCCAGCTGTCAGCTTGGGTCTTGCTAAATGTTTTGGACCAAAACTATCTTCATAGGTTTTTGAAGTAACAGGATTTGAGTGCAGTCTAATAATACAGTCAATGCTTGGTACAAAATTTTCCTCGGCCTAGGTGCAAGGAAGGTAAACTCAAATTCTCTCTCCTCCCTCTATACTTTCCCACTTGTCACAAAATAACCTCATTTTCTTGTGATAAAACATCATGAATATGAATTTCAAAGTCCAGCTTCACTGCTTCCAATCCAGGAGAAAAAGACACAACTTTCTGATGGAATTTCTCTAGACCCAGTCTCAACACACTGGCCTCTGACCTCTGACCTATCTGACTTAGCTTTGAGCTAGAGACAAGGACAATGAAATCCTTACAACAGACTCCCTGCAAATCAGTCTCTTGAGAATGTGATGCCAGTAGGATTGATTGCATTACTGGAATGCTTTACATGCAGATAAAAACAATTTGGGCTTTTGAATGGGAGTGGGTTGGTGTCGAGGAGGGGGTGGGGAAAGAAAGAAGGGTACTATGGAGGGGATTGTGGTCATGCATATTAGCTGCAGTCGTCAATGTCAATGTACTTGCAACTGCTTCACAAGTGATTTTTGACCTCTGACCCACCTGGAGTTCATACAACTTGGCCCAGAAGGAGAGGTAAGTTGGCTTGAGAGGGATGAGCTCGGCTTGCTGTAGTTCTGCAGCTTGTTTCTCTTTCTCTGAGCCTAAGACGAGAGACATAGCATTCCACTTATAGCCAGACCAGGATAGTGTTGTAGTGCTATTTAGCTTCACTTATCATTTTTGTCAGCAAGTTGCAAAGACATGGGTGAATTTGCTGAATAAGTGCCTTAGTGTTCGTGATAGTGCTTTTTTTTGTTTTTTTCTTAAAGTTTGCTCACAATGAGGCATTGGATCCTTACTCTTATCAAAATAATAACGTTATTAGAGAATTTATTTTCCTCCTCATAAATTTTATAAAGAACATAAAATATAATTTTGTGAGCGCGACTTGATGTACCAAAACTGCAAAACTCAAACCTGCCCATTTATACTGCAAACTCACCATCACTGCCTAACAAAGAAGTGTATAAAACAGATCAAGAATTTTGAAGCCACTAGGGATGAAGTACACGTTAACCCTTGTAACACTACATTTGAACCAGTTCTCATCTTCACATCACCACACTGCATGAGGTGGTTAAATAAATTTACATGTCAGCACCAATCATGCCCAGTACCAACCAATTTCACTGGCAGACAACACACACAATGTTTCTTATCCATATAACTGGTCATGCAGCCAGCAGGTGGCTGGACTTGGGACACCATGTGCCACAGAAGTTAAATGACTTGAGCTGGGAATTAGATGTTTTCACTTCCATCACATGACCAAGGGACTATGGCTCACATACTAAAATGCTTCCATGCACTGCACATCCATGGCTGCTTGCTACTCATCAAGGGCAGCTTGGCATGCACAGAGCATGTTTATATGCCAGTTAGTGAGCGACAATCCTTAAGTCACATGACATGACAAAGCTGAAATCCATGAAAATCTTAGGCATGGCTTCAGAAATCTTTAGGAGAAAGTGACTGAATGAAATAGGTTTCGGTTTCATGTATTCTCACCATACTAGTGAAAAACTATCTACTACAGTACTACACAGTGACCTACTTCTGGTGTATCTGTGCTCCTCCACGTTCCAGATGGTTGCCTTCTGGTTGGTCAGTCTGTCAGCGGACACCTCTAGTTGGTGGAAGCCCCACTCTGGGAGCTGTTTGCCAGTTGTCTGGGGGAATACAAGTAATCTGGATGGTTAAACAGTAAACATGGTCTTTCACTCAGGAATGAAAGCAGTGTTGAAATACGTCTTAAATTACTCGTGCGCCAAGGAGTGTGCTATTACCCTGAACTAAACATACTCAGCTTAATAAAAAGCACAGTGCAGTATGTGGTCTTAACTAAATCTAATTTATAAGACTGGATCGGGGTCGTGGCACGCTCCCTTCCTAATGCATAACCTTCAAAACCGCTGTTTGTAAAATTCGGCTGAAAACATCAACATGTACAATATCCGATACAGACTGTTTGGCATCACTGTCTGCTCATGGAAATTGCAAGATTTGATTAATCAATTAACAAAGTTTGTGCCGCATTTTTCTCTTTGTCTTTGTTTCCGGCATTCATTCCGTCGACTCCAAATAAAACTTTAATATTTCGTACCGGAGAGACATTGCGTTTCGTTTGCCACTGTAAATTTGAATGCACATGCCAACACCAGATCGACGAAACAAAATAACATTTGTCTAGCGGATGACATTATCCAAATTTGCGTACGCGGGAATATTCATAGGCAGGAATCACAGCTGCTGTAATGCTTCGGGTGAAGGGGTGGATGGA
>JAWQUT010000520.1:88998-113379 GCA_033807755.1 Ellobium chinense | reverse complement strand
AGGTTTTCAAGGATCCTCTTTCTAGGCTTAGTCTGTGTGATTTTCTCTTTGCCTAAATAAATTTTATTTACTACTGTACTTATTAATTTATGACATACTAAAACACGATGTACTTGTTATACCTTGCTGCACTTGCCATCACCCGCATGTGCCCTCGCTTGGCTAGGCCCAGGCGAGCAAGCATGTGGCGATGCACGCAGTGACTGGAATGGAAACAGAGAGCTCTCTCCCACCCAACCCATCCCCACGCTACAAACTTTTCTTTCTCTCTCTCTCTCTCTCTCTTTTTCAATGATTTCACCTTTTCATTCGGCCACGTGGTGTTGACTTTAAGCGAAAATAGCACTGCGGACGTTGACTTTATCAGAAACAAAGTTACTTAAATAAAGAAGGAACAAAACGGGACTGCTGAGTGATGGTGACTTTAAGCGAGAGTTGACTTCCAGCGAGTTGACTTCTTGCGGATTCCACTGTAGCAGAAAACTGCCAAGACTGGTGCCTTACTGTGAGCTGAAACACTTCTAATACTCTGCGAGTGACGAGTACTTCTAATAGGAGAAAACCTAAGTTCTCTGGTCATCAAAACAGCAGAAAAAAAGCAGAAGTTTAATGTAGCTTATTTTGCAATATCCATAGCACTGACTGAACCAAATTTTGTGAAAATTCTTTTGGCTCAGTGAATTTTAATTATAAGTGGGTTCAGGTATGATATTCATTAATTTTTACCAAAACATGTAAAATAAGATTCCCTCACACAACTTCAACTTCTGTCATTTAAGCAGTATCCAGCCATTCTGTAAATGAATGTCCTCCACTTCTGCCAAGAAAGAAGGCAATCTCTTCCTCCTCACCTTGATAGCTGTTGATGTATTAACGTGAATCAATCGGATCTGACTCTTGATTGTCTGCCAGGCTTCATCATCACTCTCTCGGTTCACAATTTCCTGTCAACAAATATCGGGGAAAAATTAAATTCACAGCCACAAAAAGCTACATTACTTCAAGATTCTTCTTTTTCTTCTCTTTCAAGTTGATTCATCTCCGCCCATAACTCCTCAACTGCACACAACAACTCAGTGCTAAAATAGGGTCAAATGTGGCATGAATAAATGGTATTATTTAAAGCTTAAAACATGGCTGAAAATCAGATAAACAGGGAAAACAAGCACCATATTAAATTGGAATGCACTTCTGACATATCAAAAATCATGATAACTATATGACTCTCACCATCAAAGGATCTAACCTTGTTTCAGTACATAATCACTCTTCAGTATCTTTCTGAGCTAAATTCTCATATTCATCTCCCAACAATCTATCATGACAAAACCGTGAAAGCCCACATATGCAGAGACTGATAATTGACATGAAAATTGATATTTTGTTTGCATAAAAGCTGTCAAAATCAGAAAATTTCATTTCCTTAAAAACCAATTTCAGCAAAGAAAACATTAGAACTGCAAACACCTCCCTCAAGAACAAATTACATATAACAAGATGCATTAAGAGGACTTACAGTAAGCTAATAAAGGTACTGAATCTAAACATAAACGATGGTCACAGTATTCCACCACCAACTACATGCCAGAAACAAAGTGATAAACACAACAATGGACTTAAACAAACATATAATTAGGACCTGGGAAAATACGTATTCTATATCAACCTTAGAAGTTTAGTGTATCATGATTTAAACTGGATCAGTAAAAGAGAATGATTTCCCAACTATTCTCAACTGTGGAAGCTATCAGTGTCAGCAAGGGAAGCAGTGTTATACTGGTACATCTTCAAAAAGGAGTAAATACATGAACTTCTTAACAAATACATTATTTACATCCCACGACCCCCAATCTCATGTACTGAAATATGTACAAAGCTGTAAAACTCTCTAGACCACAGACCATATTTTCTGTTATGAGTTGATCACCTGCAATTTGAGTTCAGGAGTCCCATCCATAAGCTTTTGTAGGCTACTTTTAGAACTAAAACCATTTTTTTGCATTCTTCCCAGCTGAGTTGGACACATAAAGAAATCATATCCCTGGCCTGGGCTTCAAACCCTGATTTCACCCGAGTTAAAAAGTTTCACGCATTCTATGACGTCATTCTATCCAATCTTGAGTGCAAAAGTACGAGTTCATAATTTTCATCATTCTTTGCTACATCAGCTTGAAAGGTCCCCATCTGCTAGTTGTTAACTGTCTCGGTACTTTGAAGAGGGAGCCACACTCTAGTGAGATGTAGATATTTCAATACTGGCAATTTCCTCTTTACACAACTATGTCATTTCTCTTTGAAATCTGTTGTTTGATCCGATTATTTCTCAAGAGCGCCACAAAGGCTTATTTTCTCAAATGATGTAATTGTCTGAGATTGCTTCCAAAAAAACGATCCCTGTAGATGTAACTTTTGATTGCCTGACTTTCACTTCTGAAATAATGGAAAATCTATAACGTGGCCAGCAAATTGAAAAATTCTGTTTTTCAAAATAACTGTAACAGTGTAACTGTCATAATGACAGAGGACGACTTGGCTAGTTGCTCCATTCTTGACATACAACACAATCTACTCTGTGTAATGATTTATTTAATCTCAAAATATTATATTTCTTTATAAAAGCCACTGGCCAGTCCTTTTAATCACAATTTTTACTGTGCTCCCAAGGAGTTGCGATTAAGATGAGTTGACTGTATGTGGAAAGACAGAGGGTGAAAGAAACAGAAAGAAAGAAAGAAAATAACAGCCAGATGGTGTGTGGATGAGATACATGTAACTTCATGACATCAACTTAGAATGATTAGTCTACAATAGGTAAATAGGGGTGGGCTACCCCTCTAGAGACCCTTGGGGCAAGCAGGACCCCTCAGATGTGCGAGGCAATGCTGGGCCCAACAGTGAGAGGACAGACCTCTATACTCACTGTAGTCTGCCCTGGGAGTTCACCCTACAAAATCAAAGCATGAATAGATAGAGTTTGGCAGTACTGGACTTTAATCAGCTAGGAGAAGGACAACTCTACATAAATCTGGGAAGACTGTTCTCAACAGCACGGAATGGCCACTGTCTTGAGAGGAAACGCCAAACAAAGATGTCTCCCCGAATAAAATGTGCCAGCTTTCTCTCTCTCATGTTTCTCTCTCTCTCACACACACACATAAATACATACATTCACACATGTGCACATGCACGCACAGTGAGACATACATACAGAGAGAGAAAGAGAGTGAGAGAGAGAGAGAGAGAGAGAGAGAGACATAGAGATGTTATCTACGGTGTTGCTGACAGTGACAAATAAAGGACCCAGGCAATGAACAACTCAAATGAGATTACCTGGCAACAAGGTGACACACTGGAGTTGACCTCCTTGAAGATAACCAAAAGTACCGGGTTTGTGGTGTTTATGTGTGTATGTGCATGTGTGTGTGTGCACCTGCGTTCGTGGGTATGTGTGTGCGTATGTGTGTGCGTGTGTATGCTCTGAAGAAGTAACATGTCTTTGCCTAACCATCATAGTAGGAATCTGACACCCCCCTCCCCCCCCTTTTGCTTCTATACCGTCAAACAAGCTTGTGATCACCAGAAACTAATCGCTGAAGCCTGAGATGTCAACTGCAACTTTATTTTCAAGACAGAATGAATAGAGTGAAACTCAGGAATAACAAGAAGGTAGGCACTTTCAATAGTTGACTGCTACTACCATGTCCAGCTGTTTCTGAACTGACATACGGAGATAAGTGAGATAACGAAAGTAAACCTGAACTGTTCATGTTAACATACAAACTTCACACCAGTGAAGTTGCATGCTTGAAAACACTGACCAAGACGATTTCACCAACATATCATCTGACAAACCATAATATTAAATCCTCTCTGAACTGCACGAGCTGATTCAAACTGAGGTAATTTTTTTTAATAAGGTTAATATTACCACGTAATAAGGTTAGGGTACCGATGTTTTTCATGCGTCAAGGTCCATTTTAATATCGCACTGCATATCAAAAATATCAAAATATGCCAGTATTATTTTCCCACAAAAAATTACACCTGCAAAAATGCATGCTGGATCGTTTTGATTTTGTCATTTAAACATTTCTTGTGCATTATATGTCTAGAAGATTGTGGACTTGACTCCATGAGATATTTACACTGGATCCATAGAAACCCTCTATAACCTGCACCCCTGTCATCACAGGAAATGGACTGTACTGGGCATAGTCCCACTTGCTGTTTCCCACTCCTCTTTGTTGGGATTAAAAAGCATTATTTGCTCCACAGGGGGCTGAGGAAATTACTGAGTTGTCTGGCTTGTTAGGAATTTTGTGCAATCATATGTGTCAGCATTGCTTGGATACAAGAAACACAAACTGTTTTATTGATGTTTGAAATAAACATTCTTTAGGTCTTTGGGAAAAAGTTTGAAGATTTTGGAATTAGGGGAAATAATGCTAGGCTTGTAACTCTTTAAATTAGCTTTTTCAGAGAGTCAAACAAACCCTAGAATAGATTGGGATATTGACAATGTTTGCACTTTTACGATGTGAGCAAATCTGAAGTTTCGTAAAGAAAATAACACCAATCTTCCATCCTCCAATTGCTCACTAATTTTTTTACAGTTTTTCAGCCACTCAAAATCCAATCTATGCGTCATGTATTGTACTGTGGTATTTTAACTTCAGAGCCCAGAACTTTGCAAAACACCTAATTTTGAAAGGAGACAAAGGCAGCAGTAGTTCATGTTCAAGGTATAAAAACCCCAGACCAGAACATTCTTCTAGACCTCCTGTTCATACTTCACAACAACCAACACAGATGTCAGTATTTAATCCTATTCCTGTATTCTAGGTCAGAAGGTGAGCAAAAGCGTTGTGGTGTCTATAATAGGGCAAAATGCAATCCAAAAACAATAATCTGCTCACAGCTCATTTTATCAGAGACCATTAATGTACTTCACGTGATTCTTAAGTAATAAAATGTGCCAATTTAAAAGCTGTCCAAATTATTCTTTCTTTTTCCTGCTCTGGGTTGCTCAAAGTTCTATTAATAATATGGACAGAATTTGGAGGAATTTAATTACATATTCAAAAGTTTATTCAATGTAGTAATTGTAAAGAGTTATAAATTTATCATTATTTCTCCGCACTCAAAGCTTTCTAGGATTGTATGCATAATCCTTACGTTAGTTAACGCACTGTGGTAACCACTGGAAACTCCCAAAACATTAGTAGTAGTAAAGTTCAATATAGTTGACACAGTACATTAATTAATGTATGGATTATGCATACGGCCACAGATGTTGTTGCAATGAGCTAAAGAGAATGCTTCACTCAAACAATAACAGAACTGTTTGTGTTGATTGTATCCAAGCAGTGCTGCTCACATGTCTTCACATAATTCCTCAACAAGCCAGAAACTTTCTGTACTACCTGTAAAGCAAACAGTGTTGCTCCTACATAGAAGATGCTGATCACTGGACTGCAGATTAGTTTTCACTGCCCGTGGCCACACATACCTATTCTATGGCAGATGGAAAATGCAAACTTTCCAAAAAATTCCCTCTAAGGGCAATTTCAACATCATCATGGTAGGAGTCAGTTTCTAAACCATTCCATGGAATTGAATTCTGTTAACATTCTACAATCTTACACTTAACAACAATTAGACATTTCAAATCACAAATTTTATGATCATAATCTTCATTGATGAAGGTACAATATTTTTGTGTATACTGTAGGGTAACTAGGAAATCATGACAGACAGAGTGAATGTTACTGACGCTGCCAGTGCTACAACTCCATATGGTGCAGATGTGTTCCTCACTGATGAAGTAGCCAGAATTGTCACTCGTCTGGTAGTCAAAACAATCATCACCAACCTCTTCAGACTTCTAGGACTCATCACCAACCTCCTGAACCTCCACATCTTCTGGACTCTGGGTCTGAAGGATGGGATGTCAGTAGCTTTCTTCTCTCTGGCCCTCTCCGACCTGGCCAGCATTGCTGTGTACATATCTGCTGCAGTTCTTAGCTATATGCAGATGTACCTCAACATTCATACCTTGGTCAGCTTGGAGTCTGTGGCCGGCATCATTCCATTCTACTCACTCATGTTCTACAATGTGTCCATGCTCATCACGGTGTTCCTGGCTATTCAGAAATGTTGCTGTGTTGTTTTTCCATTTCAATTTGCCAAAACATTCACCAGAGGTCGTAGCTTGACCGTCATTGCCGGCATTTACCTGGCAATATTTATCTCTTTTCTGCCTTTCACCATCAACATTAAGTTTGTATCAAAAATCAATCCACAGACAAACTCTACAATTCTTGTGTTCCGCAAGTCAGAGTTTCATGAGGACGTCATCCTTTTCACCATCCACATCATCCATTTCACAATTCTACCTGTTGTATCTGAATGTATCATGGTGTTTTCTACCATCTTGTTGGTTGTCAGAATTAAGCAATCCCTCAGCTTCAGGCTCTCGTCATCCACGGTAATCACCAGAGCCAGTACTTTGAAACAACAAGGAAGTAGCTTAACCCAGGCAAATGAAATGGCCAGTTCAATCTCTGACCCATACTCTGGTAGCAGTGTGAACATACCCTCTGACACCATCCAAGATAGTGAGGAAAGGATCATCAACAAAAAACAAACATCTCATAGACATGTTGAAAGTTCATCAAATGAAATGACTGCAACCAACGCTAAAGATATATCAAAAAATGCAAACAGAATTTCTGGCAAAGAACTGCGAGCCATCAAGGCGGTCAATTTCGTGGTCGCCATTTTCCTCATCTGTAACACACCAAATGTGATTGTCTACTTCACAAGTCTGGGTGTCCCAGAATTCTCAGACACAGGAAAATATCGCAACATCAACAGACTCATTCACGTCACAACAACTGCTCTCCAATTTCTCAATATGGCCATTAACTTCTTTGTCTATCTCAGGTTCAATGCTAGATTCCAAGAGAGGTTTCTGTCCATGTTATGGTGTGTACGAGATGCGATGCAGGCCTGATTGATGAGTTGACACAGAGCTGGAATTAAATCCAACAGGAACACCCGAGGTGAAGTAATGAAAATTTTGGCACGAAGAAGGGAAGCCATGATTCATGCATTCAACAGACCTGATAACCGATATTGGACCTTGATTCTCTTGTGACTCCTGTATGAAAATTAAAACTACCAGACTTACCACCTTCCACAGGTTCTGGGCTGGCATGGAGACATTGTAGTTGACGTAACAGGACACTTCTTGGTTACTAGGGGTCATGGGTGCTGCCACATCATGGCTGGGGAGATAAAACGATTCAGTATTTTGTCACATCAGTGCATATCAAGTTCATGGTGTGCCAACCCACTATCTTATTCTACAGTATGAGTTGTGTTTTTTTTCCCCTGGATCTGAATTTTGCAGAAAGTCGAAAATATTTGTTTTGCAAGGATCTAATTTTCACAAGTCTTCCAGATGATATTCTCATGCTAACAGGAACACAGAAGTCTAAAGTAATCAGAGTGACATAACAGGATCACAGATGCAAGTGTATGTGGTAACCTGCATCTTATTGACAGAAAAACACACTATATACGTAGGCGCGTACAGGCCAACTTTGCTTGTGCAACTGTTTAGTCACCCAAATGTGAACAATGAAATAAAGAAGCACCACATGCACAGGCAACTGAAGTTTCTGGCAACTAAAAAGTTTGTGTTTTGTCACAACTTGCCGGCGACAAAACAGTTGCTCAAATTTCTGTAACATACAGGAAACCGTGACGCGCACAGGAGACAAAACTGTCTTCGGTACCAATGCCTCCAATTGGTGTTTTGGTATGTTACTGAGGGTCCCAGGAGATGTAAAAGTTCATCAGAACTGTCCCTGCTCATACGATAATAGTTAAAAAACTTGGAAGGGTGTGTTCTGAGATCTTTGTATAGTTTAACAAACTGCCCTTTTAAAGGCCTCTGGCTGGTCACAGGGTGAACCCAAAACCTCTTTCTCTTCTCTTTTTTCCTGTGTGCAAATATTAGAGCTCAAACAATTACTGTGTAGTCAAAATCCATGGTGTAAAATGAACAAATCAGCAGTCCGCAAGTGCCCAAGGCGCCAAAACAAGAGGAAATAATCATGCAGTTTCCCAACTGTCTGACCACTTTAATACTTGACTCGTGAATCCTTCTCATATCTCAAGAGTAAAAATGAAATTAGTGTATCATTCCTGTTAAAATTTATAACAATTCATGTGATAACATATGATGGCACTTCTTCAGCTATTTTCCCAATAAAATTTTGCAAATGAAAGTTACCAGAGTATTGATGCAAAGTGTGAGAACTTTATCTCTTTAAAATGGCACTGACATACGTACGTATTGAGAGCTCTGCTAGTGATTCCATGTACAAGTTGCACGATGTCTCCATGTTTGACTGGCACAGGTGGATCTTCCACCATCAAGTCCTGTCTGGGAATGAAAATAACAGCACAGGATACACAAATGACATCTCCACAGTCCTCTGACTTATTGATAAATACTGAGTTAACTCCACCTATTTAAATCTTTGAGTTGGACCACCTGGTCCAGCTGGAAATTTCAAAACACTATTCTCCCGCATTAAAGTGAAAGTAAATTGAGAAGCAACTCAAAAAAATACAAATCAACTGTGTTTCGGCTATGTCTCCTGGGACATGGTAGCCTCAATCAGAGCTGAAGATTTTACATAGACTGAAAGTTGATTCTCTCATAACAATTGTAAACCTGTCTCTTTCACAAGAACAAAACACCATCACAACTGAAATATCCTGTTCTCCAAGAAAATCTGAATGTCAAGCCTGGCTTATGTCAGGTAGTTTTAACTGTTAACAAGTGCTAACTATCTTCCACCATGAGATCAGTTTTGAGATAAGAAAGTTAATCATCATACATTCTGTAATTTATATTTTGTCCTTTGACCAGTTTTAGTTTTACACTTTTCCTTTACTACTGTCCAAAAAATCTCCTGCCCCCATTTTCACTCCAGCATTGTCCCATCAAAGCAAAGGATCCCACCAAGAAATGTGATTCCATACCTGTCCGGATGTTTGATAATCCACCAATTGTTGATATCCTTGAAGATATAACATGTGACCTGCTGCTGGTGGGAACTGCCCCTCTTGTCTGGGTACTTGACTGGGTACATGTGAGCGTGAGAGTGAAGCCAACACGGCTGACCGGCCGCCACATTCTCTGTGTGTCTCAGCGTGATCTGGGAGCCGTAAGCAACATTCAGAGGCTGACCTTTGGTCAGAGTGGCAAGGCCACCCTATGAGAGAGAAGAAACAAATGTATCAGTGTGATGATTCCTCATGTTTGATGGGTTATGAATCTTAAATCTAAGTAAAGCTAATAAATCGGTGAAATAAACAACAGTTTAACACAGAGAACCAAAGCCAAAATTACAAGAATATGGTAAGTCACAAATCTTAACCTTCATGATGAGGTGATAGAATTTATTCAATCGCCTGCTTGCTTCGCCTGAGTGCAGCAATGGAATACATATGCATCTCCTTGCTGATCTCTGAACCCCTTTGTCCCCTGACTGGCCAGCAGACAACACATACTGTTGTATTTTTTGTAACTATGGTCACACAGCCAGCAGGAGGCTGGACCTGAGAAGCCTTGTTAAGACATGGCCCTTTTCCAGAGACTGTTAGTGTAATGCAGAAAACATGGTGCACAACTCACCACCATAAGGACACAAGCCGCTGTTCTACAGAGAAGGGGCATGACTCTAAATGTAAGGGCCAAATCCCGGTCGCTCTAGCTCTCTTTACTGAGTAATATTATATGTGCATGGTAACAGAATGATGCTCTTTTTTCCCGAAATTGGCTCAGTGGGCATCATAGATCATTTTGAGAGAGAAAATGTACTGAAAAATGGAAAATTATTTTTGACATGCGTGTCCACCTTTAATGGAGTGAAATGCACCTTTCAGAACTTTGGGATGCAAATTCTGCTTAGAATTCATGGTAAGTTGTGCGCCATGTTTTCTGCACTACAACCTCTGGGAAAGGGACATGTTGCCTTTTAAAATATTTTGAATGATCTTTAGCCAAACTTTCAGGAAAGCCATGAGAAAAGTTTTGAGACTCAAACTGTTCTAGGGATGCAGGCTCTTTCCATGTGTCAAATCCACATGTTCTCATTCAACTAAAGTGAATTCTCAATGCATGTGAACACAACTTTGTGAAATTATCCTAGAATTTTGCAGCAGTGAGTTTTGCTACTGATACCAGTACCCAGAAATTTGGTTCTCTTGCAAAAGTAAACAATTTTTCACATAAGGCAAATATTACTGGGGCATAGGAGTGAAAAGTTTTTATTTCTTTCAAAGGAACAAACTTTATGCCTCAAAAAAAATCCACACTTCATGAAAAGTATGGAGAATCTCAATGCAAGATATGCATATAACACACCTCTAGACTAGCCTGAAAGGCGCTGGTCATCACATTGTCGTGTGGTCCTGCCTTGTTCAAGATGCTGAGGTGGACGTAGAAGATGGAGAGGTAGACAACCATGGGCAGGGTAACCATGGCAACAAGACGACCAAACATGTGCTTCACAAGGGTCAGCTGGGACAGCAATGACAAACATCATGTGATGATAAATCATTTCCAAACATTTATACTTCATATTTTATTATAACCATTATTTGCATTCTAATGTTCCACTTTCTCCTCCATGAAATCGTTTTAATACTACAAGACTAACGGATGACCTTTGACTTTGCTTGGACTTGAGAGGTCAGTGAATTCTATATTTTCTGTTTCATGAGTATTTTACTACTGATGATGATAATGTTGAACAGTTTCCTTGATGTAATAATTATCGGAAAGGACAGAAGAAAAAAGACATTAAGAAAACAAAAAAAAAGAGATGAGAAACATACACAGAGCAAACAAACTGTAATAAAGATGCCTGTTGCATGATTACTATGTAACTGTAAACAAAACCAAACTCCAGTCTGATTTCAAAATGCCATCCAGTAAACCCTGACTAATGAAGTGGTTAATGTAGAAAAATGAACACACAGAGAATGACTTACAAACAGCCAAACCAACCAGAGATCAGGAATCAAACAACACATACTAATAAGCAAACAAATAAAGTAACTTACATCTGACTTTGAGCTGTCGTCCAACATACTCCAGTAGTCCCTGATAATCATGACTAGAAGCAGCAACACAGTGAACACACCAACATACTTGATGCTGTACACAGAGACAAAGACAGAAAAAATTATTATCAACACAGAGCTAGGCTCAAACATTTGCACATCCTGTGATCACATATACATGGCAATCTGCTTCTCATGTTCCAGTACTTGATAACTTCAGAGAAAGTGTCTTCTCATGTTCCAGTACTTGATAACTTCAGAGAAAGGGTCTTCTCATGTTTCTCTACTTGATAACTCCAGAGAAAGTGTCTTCTCATATTAGTACTTGAAATGGAAATCAGCTTTGCAAAATTCTGGCAAACAGTCAAATGAACAATGGGATATGTTATTTATTCACACTAGTAGCGCTGGGCCTCTGTGATCCAAGGCCAAGCATACGTGGATGTATCTGCAAGCATGAGTATTTTTCTTTATGTATTTCTGTAAAACATATACGTTGTAATCACTGTAATGAAGACACATTTCCCTTGTGGATGAATGAACATATCTTATCTTATCTAGTATCAGCCATCTTGTCATTTCAACTTGAAGTTTTCTGCTCATTTGATTATAAGGCAGCTTATGAGTTTTCACGATAGCTGTTCTTGGATGACACCAACATGCGGATGATTATGACGTTACTATTTCTTAAGTCGCCACCAACATGTGACAAAATTCGACATTGGCACTTAAAAGATTAAGAAAACACAACCTACCTGCAGTGTCATATACATGTAATAAGCAATGCTTGAATGAGTAGCAATGACTATAACATATCACACTGACCACTGGGTAAAAGACATTATCTTGTTTTATATCTGTGCAGTCCTGTAGGGATATGTTCACCTTACCCATTCCAGACCAAATTACTTGTGTTGAAATCAAACTGCCCAGGGTCTAATTCAATCCTCCTTTAACAGTACCATCAGTGTAAAGAATTGATGGAGTGTTTACTTAAAAGGAATAATTAACAAAAACAGGCAATAAGCAGACATGAACGGATGTTAAATCAAGGCCGGCATTTACTGAACATCTGTTTTGTGTAGATTTACTTCTTTCTTCCTTTTAATAAAGTGTTGACTTTACAGGACACTTAACCCAACATATGTATCACAACTGCACATCTTCCACCAAACCCTCACACCTCTACCACCATAAAAATAACACCTGCTACAATTACATTAACATGACACTGAGCTGAAGGGCTAGAGCCCAAGGGCTTCTGGACCAATAACTTATAACAACAATAAAAACAACAACAACAACATAATCTGTGTCAAACATCAGCCAAATGAGTTTGTTCAGTCCTCATGATGTAGTAAGAATAGAGAAGTTTTCAGGTATGGAACTCTATCCTGGGTATTCAAGTGATTTCAGTTAGATATTGCCGAATCTTCTTCCCTCAAAGAAATATGTCTCACTAGCTGATTATTTCAAAAAGGTAGGAAATAAAAGCATATACTATATGCCCTGTGGAAAAACAACATCTTTATCAGAAAAAAACCAGCAATGACTGCAAGACTGTCCATTCACTGCAGTGTGGCCGCATGGGTAGGTTGTCAGATTCAATATCAAAAGGTCGAGGGTTTAATTCCTGACAATGGTCATGTTGTAGATTTCTTGGGAAAGCATTTCATTCACAATTTCCTCAGTCCACCCACCTGAAAAGTGGGTACCTGGCTAATAGGCAGTGAAAAATATTGTCAGAATGTTAGTGACAGTATCTGTAGATGGCAGTAGCACTGAATGCTCACAAAGGAGTTGAAAAAGTCCTTGAAAAAGTGGTCAGACCTGCCGGGGTAATAACAGTGTGAAGCTGCCTGAGTGGGCATTAGTCTGGATATCAGATTTTTAAATAGCAATATTTATCATTGAAGTCTTGCTACTAGACAAATGCGTGGCTTACCTGAGGGTGCATGTGGCTGAGAATCCACACAGACACAGCCAGAACCACCAGGACACACTGAACTCTCTGTGTGGATATGAACAAAGAGAAATGTGGATGAACCAGTGGGGGAAAACTGGGAGAATGGATGGAACATCTTGAGGAGGGCGATGGTGAATCCTTGTCAACATTTGTGTTTGATGGACTGATCTCAGCTGAGGTTTGGACTGAAGTAGGCTCGGCCAAGCAACAAATGTTTCAATTTTCACCTTCATCAGGAAAAGAGCAATCCCACTTTATTGAAAAAAAATGGCCGTATGTGCCAAAATACAAAAATTTACAGGAGACATAAAGAAAATAGTCGCATCATTCACTTTTACAAATTTATTAGTTGTGTCTAATGGTCTGCTATCTGAGAACCTGTGAACTGTACAAGAGAACAATCCACATATGAAGAAAGAGAACACTAAGCTCTATAGAAAGGTACCACAAAAGTGAATCTGACCTAATTAAAGACATGATTTTTCTTTTTGTAAATGGACAGAACCCTTATCATGTCAATTTATTGCACTATGTAATAGCCTCTGTGTAAAACTTACTGGTTGACCACTTTGAGCCAGTTCTTACTGCAGTTCTTTCAGTTGGGCAGCATGTGATGAGCAAAGCGGTAGTCACATTAGCCATAGGCAATAGTTAGAGCTATCAGATTTGGTCTCTGCACCACAAGAGTTAATCATAAAATTCCCATTTCCCAATGTATCCTGTCTAGCTATGATAAGTCTTGAAGGAGTCACAGCATGCACCAAAATAACTGGCCCCAACAGTAAAAGAGTTTAGTTATTCCTCAAGATCTGCTCTGGCCTTACACTGTCCCTCTCAATCTCTCCAAGCTCTATCCTACTCTCTTTCTCTCTATCAGTTCTCACTGTCTTTCCCTCTCCTTCCTTTCAACTTTCTTGATTCTCTTCATCAATGAAAATAGTTTCAGTTTCAGTTTGATTTATTTTAGGCACATGCCAATACTGAAGATAATATACCTCGGAATAATATTAACAAAACTATGAATTTGCACCGCACATCGGTCTTTCCATAACTACATATCCAGCCATCCTCATTCACAACTTGACCGCTATCCACTTCCATTCTCACACAGCTCTCAAATGTTCTCTTTCTTCTTTTCTCTCACTCTCTCATCACAAGCTATTTGTCTGAATATGCTCTCATGCTTCCTACATACTACAGCTCCTGAGTTCCTGACCGAGTGCACTTCCTAAAGTAGAGATAAGCCATCAAGGACAGAGCTGAGAAGAAAAAGATAATTGCCTCTATCCTCCATCATCCCACCACTACATACTGCCCTGTTCATGAAGCCATATAGATGCTAAAATCCAAACTTCTCACCTGGTGCAGTTTCTAAATTTGAGATAGGCCATCACGGACAGGGTGGAGAAGAAAATGAGCATTCCCTCCATCAACATGAATCTGGACTGGACCAGTAATGCATTGTCTGCAACGTACAAGATGGAAGAATATACTGGGTGGGCCTAAATGCAAACTTACTTAATTCAAAGCACTAAAACTTTAAGAATTAAAAAACAACTGGGATAAAATTTTAATCACCACAAATGGACAGATATAACCTACAATTGTTTCAGGTGTTATTGATCCATGTGCTATACTTTTGATACAGCGAGAAAATTAGAAATGCATGTAAAAAAAAATGACATGCCGGGGGCCAATGTGTCAGGCGCATGGTGACATATCATTATTGCAATGTTTAGCTTTTCACTTGTAGCCTGATCATATGCTGATGATGGCTAAATTTCAAGTGCATAAAATCTGAATTATTGAAGATGTGCCAATGCAAAGATTATTTCATTATATAAATTACATAAGAGAGAAAAGACCTCTAGCAAAGGACCCCTCACTTTGAACTTAAGTAAAGTTTTTTTTTTGGGGGAGGGGGCCCACCTGATGTATCTAAACAAAACAAAACACAAAAGGTCTACCACCTTTTCAACAAGTTGATTGACTTGCAAGTTTACAATGGAGTCACAAATATTGTGCAGATAAGCCAGATCTGGTGAACCTAATAATAAGGAGCTTCTGCAAATTAATGATTTCTATTACATACCAAAAAAACCCAATTCACACACAAAATTTCCTTTGAATGAGTACTCATACAGCCTTGACACCATATCAATAGGATAATTTCAATACATGAAGGAGAGGAGAAATCAGTTACTCACTCACCTACCCACTAGCCAACCAAACATACCTAGCAATATAAGAACCCCTGCCAAGGCGGCAGCATATCGACTCAGCCCAGCCTCCACACAGATCTGGTAGACAACTGGGACAATCAGACTGCCCAACACAGCAGGAAACGCACGCAGCATCTCCACTGGCACGGAGGCTGGAAATTCTGAAGAAATTTACATCAGAAAAACATCAAGAAGTTGCTATAACCTATATGGAGCAGCGTGGACACATTGGTTTGAGGATGGTCTTAAGTAAGTCCTGAAAGTTTAAGGTTAGTGTGTTCCACTCACAGACAGGAAGGTTTACATTGTAATGTCCTTGGGAAAGACTTCACTCCCTTTTCCCCATTCAACTCAGGTGTAAACGAGTTGCTGGCTTTAGAGTTGGCAGGAGGGGGGAAGGGGGAGGGGGAAGACCAGGGGATGCATCCTGGGTGACCAGCAATGACTTTGTTATGTGATTCATTGTAATGTTACGTGTAATGTTATGGCCCTAGCCACCAACTTACTCTGGTAAATAAAAGTCATATTTTCACTTTCGTTTTAAGATCAAATGGTCATGGATTCGATACCCACGTGCAGCTGTGTTGTACGTATCTTAAGAATTCATTTTATTCATTTCAGTTCACATGTCTGTGAAACAGGTACCGGCCTGAAGGCAGTAAAGTCACTGTCAGAATGCTAGTGATCAGTGTCTGTAAATGGAAGTGGAACTACTTGGGAAAGTTGAGGAAGTCCTAGAGTGATTATGCTGCAAGGGAAATAGTGTGAAGTCATATGTTTGGCGTTGGCCTAAATATGAGATCCAGACACAGTCTAGAGAACATCAAATGGGAAGACAGCCACGCCAAATGATCCAAGTCGAGCCCAGCAAACTGATCTGAGCTTCAGCTCAAAATCTACTTACATAAATAAATCACTGATTTTGGCTGGTTAAAAAGTGAAAATGACTGACAAAATAGATATGTTTTAACCAAAAGATAAAAACATTCCTTTCCTTTTCAAGAATACTCTGTATGTTAATTAATTTGCTCTAAAATGTTCATGGCATCAAAAGAATTCAACAGCAAAAATAATGATACTCTGCACTTTCAATATCCATCTGTCATATTAAAATATAATATAAGAATAGTTTATAATTTGTCAATAAAAGTGGATAAGTGTTAGTGACTGACAAAAGTGAATCTTCACACTTAATCATTCATCCCATTCCCTTACAGTTTGAACAGTGTTAAAACAACTTGATAACTCCCCATTCTTTGAGGGGGATCAACATGATTGAGACACAAATAATTACAGGGTAAGGGGAGGAGGGGGAGGGAGGAAGGAGAGTTAGTAGTGAGCTAAGAAAAGTGCCAGTAAAGGACTAGAGCTAGGTTCTCAGCCATCAAGTGTGCCATGACAAGTCATGTTCTGGCTATCCCTTTGTGAGGGGCGGGGGAAGGGGTGAAGCAGCTTGTATTCTAAATTTATTAGTTTTCCCTGTAGTCTAATGATATCAGCGACTGAGAGTTGTCTAAAGGAGATTTCCCTGCTATATTAACAGCCTCGAACATTGACATTCATAGAACTTTGATATGATGTGGCTTGAAAGGATTGTAAGGAATTTATACTTAGTTTGGATACCCTACCCCCACTTGCTTAAAAAAATTAAAATAAAATATAAAAACCCATAATTTTTATACACCTTTTTCTTTCCCAGCACTGATAAAACAACAGTGAACAAGATTACAGCATAAACAGAAAAGTGACCAGGGAGCGGGTTTTCATCTTTTGGAGATCCTAGCGGAAAATAGACCAGTGTGACATGTGACTCATTTCAATTGGTGGGGTCACAAATGTATTTCACCAAGATTAGCTTGCCAAAACAAACACACAGAAGAGTAAAGGAAGCAATTCCTTAGAAAGACATAATATGTTACATTCTTCCCAAATCATGCTCAAACAATGCAAACCTTGTAACCTTGTACTGTATGTTTTGGTGATTTGTGATGGGCCTGCACTGTATCTCTCCACAACAGTGCCATAATGAATTGGTCAAATCTATGTTATCAAAAGAGATATGAAAAAAAAAATGACAGAAGCATATTTACCTGCTCCTATTCTCTCAAAATTAATATCTCCTTCAAAGCCTGCATATCTACCTAGGGAGAGGAAAAAAATTAAGGAATTAATAAAATAATAACTTCATCAAAGGATATTAAAAGGTAACAAACAGATAGGAATCCTGTGCGTTCTCCTTTGCCCTATCCCCGGTAACAGCCAGTGCTCTGTAAGTTAACCATGGATGTAAAGACACTACAGCTAAAAAGCCCGAACTCTCTTGCCCTTTAGAGCTCATCACATTTGTTATCACATACAAGCAAGACAGATGTAATGCTCAGTAAGTTAACTACATCTACACACATTCAATTAACTTAAAAATACTGAAATAATGCAAGACTTAGAAGTTAGGCAGGGATTGCAAGAAATTATTTGAAATTCTGATAAATTTTGAGACGGTATCTACCACAGGTGTTCTATACTGTGCATTCTTCTAACACTTGAGCAAACACCCTTAAGAGCTTAACAAATTCATTTAATACATTGAGTTAGAGTTTCAGAGCTGAATATGAACCTCATAATAGCTTGTGAATTTATATCTCTTGTAAAAGATTACTACTTATGTGAACTTCAATGAAGATCTGTTTGCCCTTCCTATGATTCTAATCTCTGTGTGAACCAGACATTTCTCTGTCAAAGATATCCAATCCAGCACTAGCTAACATGTCCTGAGACTCCCTGATGAAGTTTGCAACTGGAAATTGAGATGAAAAAAATTTGACTGGAGTCTAAAAACCTGGAGAGTACTCACAAGACACACTAAGATTATCAGCTGCTAGGCTAGGTTCCATGTACTCAGTTTTATAAACTTCATCTGTAACTAAGATCATTATCCTTCATCAGCAACCAGCAGTCTTGCCATTCATTAGGATTTTTTTTATATAGGGTAAAATGGCTTTAAAAACCCATTTTCTCCTATGTGGAGCAAAATTGCTTTTCATAAGTTGTTGGGGGGCAAATTGTGAAAAATAAGATAAAGTGGGATAAATGACCGGCTTTCTCTGTTTTAGCAGTCCAGTTTGCCTCCACATCTTGCGTAGGGAAATGTAGGGTCAAAAGTCATTCTCCCTCTACGGGAAAAGCACATGACAAGTGTGGCAACACTGGCGACCAGGTACAATAGAAAGATAATAACCTTTAGTCTAAATAATCTGGACCCGATTAAACATCAGCATATTTACCAGCCAGAGCAAGCAGTAGTTTCCCTAAAGGTGGATGGACATCAAAAAAGAAAATACGCTTGAGATACAAGGAGACAAACTTGGCAAAGTGAAGTTCATCAAATCTGAAATAGAAGAAATTTGAAAAATCCTCTCAGTGATTGAATACTCAATGCCATTGCTGGAAGAAATAAAACAGTTTCAATGTTTACATATCATTTATGTTGACACATATCTTCGTATTACACAAGAGTTAGTTATGGAAAACTGGGGTTACAAAAAAATCTTCTTATATAGCATGATAAACAGTATAGAGCCATAAAGCTAAGTTTCAAGCACTGAAGCAGTTCACATCACTTCATTATCTACAACAATTATGAAATCACTATCAGTTAATAGTTAATAACTTTGGTTTCCTGGTATCACAGTTCCACTTCCATCTAATTTGAATCAACTTTTAAAACCTGGTTAAAAAGTAAAAATGATAAGATCAACTCACACCACAGCTCGTGGTACCCCCAGCCGCCATGTCCGAGATACTAATGACAAAATGGTCAGTAGAACTTGCATGATGTCAATCTCTGTCTTCACAGTGAATGGTTTTGACTCCTCAGATGATGTGCCAGAGCGTCTCTCTTCACCCATGGACATTATCCTAGGTGCTCCATCACCCTAAGGAAGCAGGTGACATGCACAGTAAAGCTCATGATTATGAGATCATTTCACAGGTGTATTAACTAGAATTGACACTAAATAAAAGTTTGACCCAGCTTACTGTCTTCAGTATGCAAGCATGAAACCCCACTGGCAAAAGACAGACCTCACTGAGGTAGTAGTGTACATTTCATTTTAGGTAGGTCTTTTTTAACTGCCTGCATTCAAAAGAATGTAAATGTAACATACATGACAGCATGTAAAATAAGTTTTCCCAACACCACCTATGTATAATTACTTTTCTACCCAAAACTTGTGCATGTGTCTTCCTGGCTAATGGTGCTTTTGTAGCTCCAAACAAAATAAATGTTCACCATCTCAATGCTAAACTTTCTTTATTATTTTTTTTCTCTCACGGAAATACTATTTATTTATGAAACAAGTAGTAATCACAGCCTAGGGGCATTAAATCAATGTAACACATTTACATTAATGGGAGACAAAACACTTTACCTGATTACTTACACAGTATGCAAGACATTTTGTATAACGCACTGGGCTGTATGTTAATACAATGTAACAGCGGTGAAATTACCTGTTACTTGAATTTACACAAAATGCATAAGCAATTATAAAAACACAATGGTGATGGCAGCAGTGACCTGTTGTGCACACTGTGGCAAAAAGAGGTAATTCATGATAGGCTGAATCCTCCACTACTGTAAAATAAAATTCTTCATTGCAGGCTAGGTACAGGACTGATCTAAGTTATCCACCAGTCCTGCTAAAGAGTCATGTAAATGTCTCTAGGCCAGTCAAAACACGACTTATGTCAGTAGATATATAGATCTGAGATATCAAGCTCAGAAGTTATCTGGGCATATCAATGTAGGATTTTGTTTGGTTAAGGAAATGAAGATATAATCATTTCTGATCAAATACTGATTTTATAGGTGAATGATACTAGTAAGCATTTGTAGATAAATTTTGAGTTTTGAGAGATAAGTTATATATATATGTTAGTGCAAAATTGCTCTTCAAACATGTTTCTAGAATCTTTGCCATCAAACAGAGGCTAGATTTATATATCTTGACCAGAGTTGTGCCAGTTCAAGTCTGCCCCCTTTTTCCCCTCCCCCCACCTCAACCATTTAAAAATATATACATACAGAATAACCGTGTATATCATACCAATATTTTGATACAGTCAATCAGAAACTTAACTCATTGACTCCCCAAGCCGGATTTTCCGGCTCAAGCCGAAACCTGTTTTGGACCCCAAGCCGAAAAATGCGGCTCACTATTTAACATTATAATCTTCAAAAGAACGAAAAGCCGAAGGTATGAAACTTCTGTGCATGCATGAGTTTATTATCATCAACTTTCTTCCACGAGATTCTATCTTTAAAAAAAATGCTTTTTAGGAAGGTACCTGCTGAATTTATTGTGATTCCGAAAACAGCATGGGTCCACTGGACCCATGTGGACCCACTGGTGAAAATCCTATGGGGAGTCAAAGAGGTAAATTTTGACTGGTAGTAAGAGACAAATAGAGACTGTATGTTCCTTATAAAAAGCAAGGTTTGAAAACCACAAAACTTCTGATAACAACACTATCAGAGTTCCAATGCTGTAATCTCAGTCCATGCTCACCTGCTCTCTTGTGACAGTACTTGGGTCCATGATTCTCTCTGCAGCAGCTGCACCTTCTCTCCTTCCTCCAGATTCTGTGTTGACACCCCCTGAGCTAGGCCGGAACAGATCCATGACTATGTATTCAATACTCAAATGTCAGCCTAACAGGGCAGTAACCATTAAATGAAATTCCAAATGAAACAGTGCAAAATTCAAGCCGATGCATTCGTAAATTAGCAAAAACTAGACTAGTCTAGTGGCTGTGTGTATGTCGCCTTGTCGGCGTCAACAGCAACGCAGTCTTGTAGTCTTGAGTCTACAGCATTGCCTGCTGATTAAGTAATCTCTGAAAAAATATAGACCTATGTCTTGATCGAGCCAATATTAGCTCTAGATATAGAAAGAAAGCCAAACTGGCTTAAATATTATAACCGAAAATATGTGATAATTCCTACTTAGATCTGGAGACGTTTAGTCGGTTATCTGCAGACGGTTACCACCGTCCTGTCACGTAAGGAACTTCGCCGTTCGTTAAGCTGCTCCGTTCTTACTTTTCGTATCAACTATCGACAGCCGTCATAATTCGTTTTGTCCCTTTTCTAATATTACTATAGGCCTACAAGTACTTTACTTTCCCATAAGTCCTAAGTTTTGGCAAGTTAAAAGTAGGCAGATAAGATAAGTTAGTTTATGTGTGTGTGTGTGTGTGTGTGTCTGTGTGTCTGTCNATTGCAGGCTAGGTACAGGACTGATCTAAGTTATCCACCAGTCCTGCTAAAGAGTCATGTAAATGTCTCTAGGCCAGTCAAAACACGACTTATGTCAGTAGATATATAGATCTGAGATATCAAGCTCAGAAGTTATCTGGGCATATCAATGTAGGATTTTGTTTGGTTAAGGAAATGAAGATATAATCATTTCTGATCAAATACTGATTTTATAGGTGAATGATACTAGTAAGCATTTGTAGATAAATTTTGAGTTTTGAGAGATAAGTTATATATATATGTTAGTGCAAAATTGCTCTTCAAACATGTTTCTAGAATCTTTGCCATCAAACAGAGGCTAGATTTATATATCTTGACCAGAGTAGTGCCAGTTCAATTCTGCCCCCTCTTTCCCCTCCCCCACCTCAACCATTTAAAAATATCTACATACAGAATAACCGTGTATATCATACCAATATTTTGAATAAATTTTGATACAGTCAATCAGAAACTTAACTCATTGACTCCCCCAAGCCGGATTTTCTGGCTCAAGCCGAAACCTGTTTGGACTCCAAGCCGGAAAATGCGGCTCACTATTTAACATTATAATCTTCAAAAGAACGAAAAGCCGAAGGTATGAAACTTCTGTGCATGCATGAGTTTATTATCATCAACTTTCTTCCACGAGATTCTATCTTTAAAAAAAATGCTTTTTAGGAAGGTACCTGCTGAATTTATTGTGATTCCGAAAACAGCATGGGTCCACTGGACCCATGTGGACCCACTGGTGAAAATCCTATGGGGAGTCAAAGAGGTAAATTTTGACTGGTAGTAAGAGACAAATAGAGACTGTATGTTCCTTATAAAAAGCAAGGTTTGAAAACCACAAAACTTCTGATAACAACACTATCAGAGTTCCAATGCTGTAATCTCAGTCCATGCTCACCTGCTCTCTTGTGACAGTACTTGGGTCCATGATTCTCTCTGCAGCAGCTGCACCTTCTCTCCTTCCTCCAGATTCTGTGTTGACACCCCCTGAGCTAGGCCGGAACAGATCCATGACTATGTATTCAATACTCAAATGTCAGCCTAACAGGGCAGTAACCATTAAATGAAATTCCAAATGAAACAGTGCAAAATTCAAGCCGATGCATTCGTAAATCAGCAACAACTAGTCTAGTGGCTGTGTGTACGTCGCCTGTGTGTACGTAGTCTTGTACTTTTGTAGTCTTGAGTCTACAGCATTGCCTGCTGATTAAGTGATCTCTGAAAAAATATAGACCTATAGATCTTGATCGAGCCAATATTAGATCTAGATATAGAAAGAAAGCCAAACTGGCTTAAATATTATAACCGAAAATATGTGAGAATTCCTACTTAGAGATCTGGAGACGTTTAGTCGGTTATCTGCAGACGGTTACCAACGTCCTGTCACGTAAGGAACTTCGCCGTTCGTTAACCTGCTCCGTTCTTACTTTTCGTATCAACTATCGACAGCCGTCATAATTCGTTTTGTCCCTTTTCTAATATTACTATAGGCCTACAAATACTTTACTTTCCCATGAGTCCTAAGTTTTGGCAAGAGTTAAAAGTAGGCAGATAAGATAAGTTAGTTTATGTGTGTGTGTGTGTGTGTGTGTGTGTGTGTGTGTGTGTGTGTGTGTGTGTGTGTGTGTGTGTGTGTGCGTGCGTGCGCGCGCGCGTGCGTGTGAGCAGTCGGAAAATGTGTCACGGTCACGGTTGGATACTAGGCTCACACATGAAAGTTAGGGACCAATTCAGGCAGTAGGTACTTAAGAATTAAATTGCTGTGAAGTTACATTCCCTGTGGTGTAGTGGTGGCACTTTCAGACTTGCAAGCTGAGAGACCCTGGGTTCGATTCCCGATAGGGATATGAAATTTTCTAGTGTAGTTTTTTTCGGCATTTTCTCTCAAAATTGATCCTTCACAGTAAAATCCCTGGTGACATACTTCACTAGATAATGTGCAACAACATCATAAAAAAAAAAATATCCGGACTGAGCACATATTCTTCCCCCACAATGAGATGAAGACTAAGAGAATGTAAGAATATATGCCTTGCCACCGGTTACACTTGATGAATGTCGGCAGGATGTCTCACTGGTGCCCAAGGGGTGCAGTAACGAGAGAAAGAGGCAGAGACATAGGATAAAGTGGGAGATAGTATTCTTAGAGCTGAGATAACCATATTAAAATGGCCTCAAGTTCATTGTGGACAGAATGCCGAAGGAGTTGAGATATCCCATGAGAATGACTTCATCTAATACTCATCGAGAACTGTTAGTTGTCATGAGGACATTGTGGGAAAGGGGAAGGAGGGAAGTGTGAGCAGTCCGGAAAATGTTATAGGGTCAAGGGTAAACACTAGGCTCACACGTGAAAGTTAGGGACCGATTCAGGCAAGCAGGTACGGTATTTAAGAATTAAATTGCTGTGAAGTTACAGTCCCTGTATCGGTCCAGTCCTTTTCAAGTTATAGACACGTTACCCCTCCCTCCTGCCAGGAGTAAACCCAGAAAATGAGATCGTGGGAGTATGGGACTGACAGCCACAGGTAGGAGTACTAGGACCCCAACTTGGGTTGAGGGTGGTTGATGGTGAGGGTCAGAGGACCACCAAGGAAAGGATAAAGCAGATCAAGAGACAAGAAAAGAAGCGGAGAGACGAGGTGAGAAGAGTAAGGAGAGAGAGACACACACACACACACACACACACACAGAAACAGAGAAGGAGAGAGAGACAGACGGAAAAATAGAGAGAGAGAGAG
>JAWQUT010000520.1:62598-85717 GCA_033807755.1 Ellobium chinense | reverse complement strand
TTGTAATGAAAAAAAAAAGTTAAACAATGTCAAAATGTAATTTATCAGATTTGACGATTTACTGTACATTGTTTGAGAGACCCGACATTAAAATGTGCATTTTAAACAATTTCTCAGAGACTGGGGTGTTCAAAGATTACAGACAGAGGAGTGTCGGGGCGGATCCAGGTGACTTTAATGGATCCCAACCTTCTCCAGACGGCATGACCACATTTTTTTGGGGGGAAGGGGGGTGGGGAGAGGGGTATTTTTCGTGTAAAATTTCAAGGTTTTAATGCATAAATATAAGATGGGTCCCTTTTTATTATATTTTTAAAAAAATTAAGATCACTTTCAGATAACGGAAGTCATGATCGATTTTATAATCGTGTAGTGAAAACATGTTTATTTCGGAAATTGCCTTGCATGGATTGTCTCCGTCAATTTCGTTGATGTTAAGGATAACAGAACAATCTTGAGTGACAGCAGGCATCGGGTCACTGAGTTTAGAGAAAGAAACATGCTAGACAAATCTATAATACTGGGTCACACAGCAAGTGGACTGCTGGAGCCGAGGCGCCTTGCGCTATGAGGGTTAATGAACGAGGTCTGTCAACCAAATCTGCTTCTGGTTTTGAGAACAATTTGCCAACAAACTTTTGCTTTTTTGCTTCTTTACATATTTTTTTCAATTAAAAATGTATTGGGCTTTATCAATGTCTTAGTTAATATTTGTTTAAAGTCAGTTTGCCAGCTAGTCAGAAAGTAGCCCGAAAAATTAAAAAAAAAAAACCGCCACTGGTAACATTTTCCCGCTAAAACCTTAAAAAAAAAAAACCCAACCATATTTGGCTATGAAGGAGCCAACCCGGCAACACTGAGTGCTGGAATATTGTCGATACTGAATACTTGTTAAGGTATTTGTGTCGGAGGGTACTGTCTGTAAAGTATGGAATACTTTAAAGTTTATTCCTAGCCAGGGCAGCGGCGCGGGGGTCAAAATAAGTAGGCAAATCTGGAGATAGGCTGGGATCATTCGACATGTACACCAAGGGAAGTTATGGTAGCAGAGAGATACAATATTATACAGCAAAGATTGATTTTACCATTTAAAGCAAGAGAACATGATAATAATAAAATATCAAAACAGCAATCACAACAACAACAACAATCAACAACAACAACAACTGCTACTACTACTGCTACTACTACTACTAGAAGTACTAGTACGACTACTACTACTACTACGACTACCACTACTACCACAACAACAAATCAACGATTATAGTAGACCTATAACTGTTGGCTCGCTGATTAACTGTCTTATACTTTTTGTAGATAAAATTGATGCGACTTTACTTCATGTAGGTAAAATGGAGAGTTTTAATAATAGTTCTTTGATCAGCTTTGCTTGTAAAGCAAATAACTTCATGTTTCTTGTTCATGTCTATCTCACAGTTGAACGTATGTAGTTTTTTATTCATCGTAAAACACCATTCTCGTTGTTTTGAAAGCAACCAGTGTCATGATATGGAGCATTACCATGAGGAATTTCGACACGGTGATGCAATTATAAACTGAGCAACGCTTCTCTAAATTTCAGACCGTTGTGCAAAGAGCACACATACTGTGTAATACGGTAAGAAAGGATTATCGGTCGCATTGAATACATATAGTAGGCTAAATCACTCGAATAGATTTAGTACAATATTTACGATCAGTCAAAATCCAGACCGGCGGTGTTCTCGTTTTCATTCTACTCCAGTGGCACTTCAACCTTTTCCCTGACATTTGCCTTGCAGCCAGTCAACATAAGACTGAAGTCCCTTTTTAGGTAAGTTAAAGTATTGGTGTGACATGAAAGCTCAATGTATGTCTTCCACTTCCATGAGGTGATTTTTTTTCTTGGTTTGAATTCATATTATTCTAGCCCCCTTCTCTCTCTCTCTCTCTCTCTCCCCCTCCCCCCTTCCCCCTCCTACGCCAATCCGAAGTTTGAAGTAATAGTGTGTCATCCCCTGCAATGGCTAGAAATAATGAGAAAATAGGGATTGAAGAAAAGGCTAATAATGCATCTAATCTTGTATCACAAAAATTCATTTATCTACAATTACTGACCATTTGACCATAAAACCCATTGATTTTATATTTAGAAATGATTTTACTCTTAATTTTGCCGACAAACAAAAGTTTAATCTCAGATGGTCATGTTTACTCAACGTCAGAGATATTTATATTTTAGTTCTTTGTTCAGCGATATATTAAGCCTCATGTTGACTGGCTGCAACATATGTGATCACAACTGCATCCGGTAATCGCTACCAGGAACACACTTTGAAGAACACCTTTAGCCAGTCCATTTTCTGCAACCGGTTTGACTGCCTTACAACTACAGCTGTTCTCAAATCTAAAATTGTTGCTGCTACGTGGAGCTGCTACAAAGTGAGGTCGACGTAAAAAAATATCACTGATAACACTTGGACAATAGCAATATTCAGCCTATCTGATAAAAGCACAACGGAAACTCCTTATCGATAAAGTCTGTGAACACGACAGTATTACGACCACTGATGACCAGCTGTGTCAAGCATACCATTCCCAGGTCTGAAACCAACATTGTGCAAAATGATTACTATGAGTAACGATATTATTGAATACCCGGTAGTGTTTTGTTTTTCATTTCCACCTGTTACAGAACCTCTTGTGTTTGCATTTAAACAAACTGATTTCCTGGTTGTATTTTGATCAAACACAAAGTCTTCGTTTCGAAACTGGGATGTCCTTTAATAATAGACTGTATGATTTTGTAGCGAATTCAAAAGCTCATGTACCCAGAGGTAATTAATAACTTCTAGTTCTAAACATCTCAAGACTGCCCTGTAGTTGCATGCCATTATGTCAAGCCATAACTCAAAACCTTATCTGTGAATGTGAGGCTTCCTGCATGCAGACAGCTCCTGGAGGTCAGGGTATCACGGAGCCTAAATATGGTACACACTGTGTCAAATGTCTGAATGTATCACACGAATGTAAAGGTCGGAGCGAGGGGGAGAGAGAGAGAGAGAGAGAGAGAGAGAGAGAGAGAGAGAGAGAGAGAGAGNGAGAGAAAGAGAGAGAGAGAGAGAGAGAGAGAGAGAGAGAGAGAGTGAGTGAGTGAGTGAGTGAGTGAGTGAGTGAGTGAGTGAGTGAGTGAATGAGTGAGTGAGTGAGTGAGTGAAAATATCTGTGATAGACAGAGAGAGAGAGTTGATCAGTGAACATTTTCGCTTTTTTGTTTTAACAGGAATAAAATTACATTTATAGCTTTACCAAATCAGAGCTTTTTGAATGTCATTGCGTCTGTCTGTTGGTTGCCCTTGCTTCTCTCTCTACCTGTCTGTGTTTAACGAGTCTGTCTACTTGCATATTATTTCCTGCCTATATATGTATGTGTGAGCAGTCGGGAAGTGTGTTAGGGTCAGCGGTGAACACTAGGTTCGCACGTTGAAATTAGGGACCGATTCAGGCAGTAGGTATTTAAGAATTAAATTGCTGTGAAGTTAGCGTCCATGTAGTGTAGTGGTAACACGTTCAGACTTGCAAGCTGAGAGACCCTGGTTCGATCCCCGGCAGGGTCAGAAATTTTCTAGTGTAGGTTTTTTCGACCCTTCTTCTCAAAATTGATAATTCACAGTAATTTGGTAAAATCGCTGGTGACACACTTATGCAACATCTGAAAAATATCAGACTAAGCTCACCTTCCTCCCCCTTAAATGTAAGAGAAAGAATACTGTACTGATATACCTTTCCACTACTCGCAAAGTTGTGTCCAGGCCATCTTCTTGATTATTGACCACATACCAGTTTCCCAGCTGCTTTCAAAAGTTTTACATTTTTTGTTTAAGTTTCAAAGTTTCGAATGTCATGAGAGCAAGAAAAGTGCAGGGAAAGATAGAACATCCGCTTCGCCTGTTTGAAAATAAATGAAAACAAAAATAAACGACAAGAAAAGCAGCAGCAACATCATTAACAACGGCACAACAGCAAAATCACAACAACAGCAATAGCAAAAACATACAAACGGGGACAAAATCTAGTCTAGAAAAATCACAGACNGGAATGTTTTGATTCTAATTAGTCTGGAAGTTGCTGCTCGCACGTTCTAGACTTAGCATGTTTGTTTGGGCGCATCGTATGATGATGACGTCATTTATTCTGGAATTTCTACTGAAATTATTATAAAAGGCACGAGAGTGAGAGAGTTGGGAGAGTCGGCTGTTATGGTCTGTACATTGTGAATTATTTGAGAGTTGGCTGGTATGGTCTGTGCTTTGTGAATTATTTGCTGGGTACGCCTTATTACCAATAAAGAAGTATTTTGTTTCCTGCACAGCGTCTTGGTTTGTGAATTAAAGTAGCAACGTCAGTGGCGTTTCTAAGGAGAAGCTATCGTATTCAGTGCCTCTTCACTACACGCCAATACTGATTGACACTTGCTCGCTACAGTATTTGTTTCTACTTGCCTGTCTCCCTGTTTAAATACACAATTCCTTACTTAAGTTATTGCGTATCAATTTAATGATCTGCTTCTTTATTTGCCTGCTTGTCTATCTACTCGCAAAGTTGTGTCCAGCCCATCTTCTTGATTATTGACCACCTACCAGTTTCCCAGCTGCTTACAAAAGTTTTACATTTTTTTGTTTAAGTTTCAAAGTTTCGAATATCGTTAGAACAAGAAAAGTGCAGGGAAAGATAGAACATCCGCTTCGCCTGTTTGAAAATAAATGAAAAATAAAATAAGCGACAAGAAAAGCAGCAGCAACATCATTAACAACGGCACAACAGCAAAATCACAACAGCAATAGCAAAAACATACAAACGGGGACAAAATCTAGTCTAGAAAAATCACAGACAGACAGACAGACAGACAGACAGACAGACAGACAGACAGACAGACAGACAGACAGACAGACAGACAGACAGACTTGTCCCATTATCACAACAAAGCAAAGTGCTGCAGACCCATTTTGCAAAAATAATTCGTACCTCACAAATTAGAAACATTTAGTATAACTTCGACAACATTTTTGGATTTTTTTTACTTTTCGAATTCACATTCAGTTGAGAAACCTCCAGATACAACAACGTTAAAGGGAAATCTGTCTGTTCCTACTAAAAGTTGGATTCTTAGAAACTTCATGTTTGCAGGAGTGCGACCATACCCCTCAGCAGATGTTAAATAGTAGGGCGGTCGATAGACTGACGTCAAGACAATCTTGCTAATCCAGACCAGCCTGTGTGTCCTATTGATCTTGTAAATCCATAGCTACATCAAAAAATAATCGGTATCGATTCTTCAGCTCTAATATTTTGCTCATTACGATACCTAAAACTGCAGTTTGCATGTTATTTTCGTAACTATGCCATGTTCTAAATTTGATCTTTTAATACTTGTCATTGATCTAGGTATGATAATAATTCTCCCCACCAGCTGATTGTAAAAATAGTGACTTTGATCAGCGAAGTTTTATGTAACATGGATTTTTTTCGCAAGATACCCTGCCCAAATAAGGCTCACCTTTTATATTTAATATGTTTTGAACAAAAAAAAATAGTTAAGGATTTTGAAATTTTTGTTGCCCATTGCACTACCTAGTACTGATAACATTTCTATGCAGTTTTATAACTATTGAATCATATTTGGGGGCTTTTTTAAAGGTTCATAGACTTAGTGGAATGGGCCTTATGAAGGCACCGTTAGCCCCGCTTCAGTGATGCAAATAAAATGGCATGGTGTGGAAGTTTAACAATTATTAGAAGTTTAGTGATGTCTTTATTTTTAAAGACAGTCAGACAAACAAACAAGGAATCAGTCGTCGATTTCAGGACACACAAAAGAGTCATCGTCTTCCATCAGTCCAACACAGTCTTCATGGAGCTAAACACCACAACTTTACTTTCACAACCTCTCATATCATTCACAACATTTTCACTGCACACTGGACAAGACCAGTCAGAATCTTCCTTTTTTGACACTGAAATGTTCCCCATTTCCCTTCCTTTTTTCTTTCCCTTTGCACTTCCCATCACAAGCTGATTTAGTGTCACAAATAAATAATGATTTCGAAACCACAATGACCCCCAATTACCATGGTGATGTACCATTGACATAATTCAGATCTGGAAAAAAAATGAAAATAGTGTTAGTTTTATGGCAGACTGAAGATATTTTTTGCCTTATTTGGGCAGGGTAGCTTAATAATACTAGCGCATTTCTCCTTTAACTTTCAACAGTTGGGAAGAGGAACAAAAGGATTGAATATGATAGTTTCTTTCCGACAGTGTGTCGCTAATCACACAAGGAAGGGGAAGCTTTATGAAAGCAATAAGAGGTAACACACAATACACAGCCTACAATGTAGAATACAACTTCATTTCTCGTTGCATTTCTCATTTACATTACAGAATATCGATACTCGATTCTAGCAATCGTAATGGTGTGCAAAGCAATAGCAAGTTTGACGGATCATGCAGGCATGGTGTGATCTTTCTACATTTGCACATTTTCCAGAAAGCTGGGCAGGTCTGAACTATGGTCTATATAGTATATATATGAGGATCTGTAATTAGTGTTGTTTGATATCAGATTTATGAAATGAATTATACATTTATCGTATTGGCCAGCCCCTGACGAGCGAATACGATAAATGTATAACAAATATAATTTCACAAATCTGATTTCAAACAGACACGAGTTTCAGATCCTTTTTATCATATAAACTCTTAACTAATAAAATGATGAAATCTTAACCGTGAAAAGGACCCTGAAGTGACCCTCACCCATCTATACATCAATCACAGTCAGGGCGTAGCGTAATGGTGGTCAAATAGTCATTGACTACCACCTGGAAAATAGAACGCCTTGTAAAAATATTTTTTTTAAATAAAAAGATAGACTAGATAACCAAAAAAGTATTGAAATAAGAAATGCAAGCGCTCATAGCTTACTATAAATTCACAACCTTGTAATACACTAAGCCCTCCCCCCTCCACCCCCAACTCCAAGGAAAAAAAAAGCTGCAAAAGTCACTTGAAATTTTTATTACAAGAATGGCACTTGCACCCTGACTGAGCCCCAAACGCAGCCCAGCTTAGACAGCCAAGTAGTCATTCTGGATTTTGACTACGTAGCTTAGCTCGATGGCAGCTCGTTTTCTACTGTTGTATGCGCAAAAATTGGCACTTCCACCCAGATTGAGCCCCAGCTGCACCGCGAGCACTGCTAGAATTTCCATGCCAGTAGGCGAAAATCTAAATGCCTACGGAGGAGACACAAGGTCATAAAGAAAGAGATGAGGATCATTCCATGTAAAATGTTACCTTAGGACCAATTTTTCAAATGCAACTTACTATAAAGTAAGTTGGTGCAACATTGTGCACAATAGTTGAAATAGTTCAATGTATTTGGAAAGAAGAGTTCACCCCCTACTTTGCAAAGTAGCTTTCTTCTCTAGAATATTGTGTTACCATTGTGTCCCATCAGTTGCCGATTTTTGTCTCATCAGTTACTCAGAAAGATGGCCCTAGTTGCTATATTATTGTTGCTGGATAAAATTGCTTTATCCACTTGTTAAGATGCATTATCTGAGTGTATAAACATGTTTTTCTCTCATCAGTGGTTAATTTCAGAAATGTTATTACCTTGGGTTACCATGTAAAAACGAGGTACTTTTTCTGTCCCATCCGTTATCAGTCTTATGAGATGTGATTATATGAGATCCAATTTATCTTTTAAGCCAGATGTTAGTTTTGTCAGTTAATTTGCCATTGCTTTTTGTTATAATCCATGTAAAGAAAACTAAATATAGTGGATTTTAAGTAAATCTGCGAGTGCTCTTTGTTTGAAAAATATTATCTAAATGGCCCTTTAGTTACCATGGAATGACACATGAACTACTTCTCTTTTCATTTGTCGACTTGGAATGGGGTCAGGCGAGCTGGTTAACCCTTGTGTGGTTACTTTGGTTGCTTTTTATGGATTAGTCTAGATCTAGGTCTAGTGGCTAGATCTAAACGTTGAATAACTTGAAACTCTATGCTTNTTTGGTGTGGATATATTAACATTTAACCATGTATAGCGTTTTTACAGCACAAAATAGAAGGTCAGTGAATAGGATTTTTGTGCAGGAGCGTGTTTGTATGTTTTTAAGCAGTGCAGCCCACACGAATAGATTTGTACGTGATGCAGGACGAAAAGTTAAGATTGCAGGACAACATTTAGTCTCTTGGTTAAAAAAAAACACAAAACAATGGGACAATCATGGTATTACCTCTCTTTTGTGTTATAAATTTGCTTTTTTTTAACACTTTTATTTTGCTTTTGTAATTAAAAAGTCTGTAACAATAAAGAATAACAGACAGGCCACTGACAAAGCAAAATGTTTTGCGTGAATGTGGATTCCATTTTTGTGAGCAAATCTATTTCCGTTGAAGGTGGTGCTTTTTGTGGGGAATCTAAAATTGTGCTGAAGAATACTTTGGGTTTTCTTTTTATTCTTATTTTTTATTCTTTGATCTCTACACGCGTATTGTAAATCTCAACACTGCTTAAAATTACCCAGGCCATATATGTATAAATGTGTGTATGTAACTTACCAAAGGACCTTTATTCTTCTGTATGAAAATTCTGGCGCGAAAATATTATTTTCCAAGGCCTAACACAATGTGAGATCGTTTTCCAATAAAAATGGTGTATCGATCCATTTCTAGAGAACTGGACTTACGCAATAAAAGAAAAGTAATAAAGTAATCATTGTAAAGCATCTGCTTAAGCCGATATTAAACGTTATACAAGAATGCATCCGGCAAGTTATCCTTTCTGCCAATTATCAGCAGTTTAAAAAAATCCAAAACAACGTATAATAGGGAAAGCTTTACTGTATGTGTGTGTGAGTGGCGTTGTGTGTGAGTACGTGGGTGTGTGTGTNNNNGGGGGGGGGGGGGGGAGAGGGTGCGTGTGTTAGTTTAGTTTAGCTTCTATGTACACGATTTCAATTGCACGGTTATTCAGGTGGTTTCGATTGGCAGTATTTACATCTGGTTTTCCCCCACCATGTCTTTCACGTCACAGACTGGACATTCATGGACTGATCTCTGACCAACAATTGGAGCTGTGTGACTGTGGTACCAGTCATCTTAACTTGAGTGAATGGCTCTTTGTACGGACTCCAGTCTGCTTCACCCCCACCCATCCCTCCCAATCCCTCTCAATTCCCGACTCTCCAATAACCATCAGTATGTGAACATCAGTTGATATGGTTCTGCTCAGATTTGACACAAAACGTTTGACACAACACTAAAATATGTGTGCACGTGCACTCGGCATGTGATCGTAGCCTTGTCCTGCTTAGACCAACCCACTCAACTGCGTCGGTTTCCCGGGGAAAACCAGATTGTGAGAAATGACGTAGTTAGTCGGGGAGCTCCCGGGGAAGCACAGATTGCGAGTGCGAGAAGTAATGTAAGCCGGTATATTCAGCCAAAAGTACACCCCGCCCAGTTTTACTCCGGACTAAACTGGTCTAGGTTACTTTTAGTAGTCCCTATAGGTTCAGACCTCAAACCACCCCGATCATTTTTTCTTTCCAATCTTTCACCATAATGGATAGAAAAGGAGATGGAAGCATGCACTAAAGACGGGTGATGAGAAAAACAGATGGATGGATGGATGGATGGATTACATCGATAGATTGGGTTACAGTACTAGAGGGTTATATCATTATATTATATAATAAATATAATAATGTGACAGTGCGCACAAAAAATGAAACATTTATAAGAAGCCTAGAGCTAGTCTAGATCTAGACTACAATGCGATTCAAAATTCGTGGGACAACGGTTCTGCAAAAATCTCCAAACGTTTGCACTTAGATGCCTCAAATTTTGTACGGTTTCCTATCTCCATTTGTCTACGCGATATCANGTGGAGGGGGGGAGGGGAGGGTGCGTGTGTTAGTTTAGTTTAGCTTCTATGTACACGATTTCAATTGCACAGTTATTCAGGTGGTTTCGATTGGCAGTATTTACATCTGGTTTTCCCCCACCATGTCTTTCACGTCACAGACTGGACATTCATGGACTGATCTCCGACCAACAGTTGGAGCTGGTGTGATTGTGATACCAGTCATCTCAACTTGAGTGAATGGCTCTTTGTACGGACTCCAGTCTGCTTCACCCCCACCCATCCCGCCCAATCCCTCTCAATTCCCGACTCTCCAATAACCCTCAGTATGTGAACATCAGTTGATATGGTTCTGCCCAGATTTGACACAAAACGTTTGACACAACACTAAAATATGTGTGCAAGTGCACTCGGCATGTAATCTTAGCCCTGTCCTACTTAGACCAACCCACTCAGCTGTTTCGGTTTGCCAGGGAAAACCAGATTGTGAGAAATGACGTAGTTAATCGGGGAGCTCTTGTGGAAGCACCATGGAGCTATAGCTCCATGGGAAGCACAGCTTGCGAGAAGTAATGTAAGCCGGTGTATTTGGCCAAAAGTACACCCCGCCCAGTTTTACTCCGGACTAAACTGGTCTAGGTTACGTTTTTTTAGTAGTCCCTGTAGGTTCAGACCTCAAACCACCCCGATCATTTTTACATTCCAGTCTTTCACCATGGAACATTAATGGATAAAAAAGGAGATGGAAGCATGTACTAAAGACGGGTGATGAGAAAAACAGAGAGATGGATGGATGGATGGATGGATGGATGGATGGATGGATGGATGGATGGATTACATCGACAGACTGGGTTACAAGTGACAGTACTAGAGGGTTACATAATTATATAATATAATAAACATAATAATGAGACAGTGTGCACAAAAGAAAAAAAATGAAACATTTATAAGAAGCCTAGAGCTAGTCTAGATCTAGACTACAGTGCGATTCAAAATTCGTGGGACAACGGTTCTGCAAAAATCTCCAAACGTTTGCACTTAGATGCCTCAAATTTTGTACGGTTTCCTATATCCATTTGTCTTTTCCTATATCCATTTGTCTACGCTATTTCATATTATTTTTTAAAAATTGCATGAAAAATAAATTTTCTCCTTCAAACAAGTATATTAAANATTAAAATCTTAAACAGGGGGGTAGCCATAGTGTGTAGAATTTTACAGTGACTCGATGAGCTATAACAGTGATTTCACTGACTTGTCTAGTCACGGTGCGCAAAATGGTGCGCAGAGAGCGAAAGTTTACAAAATGACACAAGCCCATATAAGGGCAGACGTCTTTAACTTTTAAAGCAATCAGCTTGATTTATAACATTTAGTCAGTGTGTAATTAATGTTTGTTACGATGAATAGTTCTGATATGTGTCGTTTGGTTGATTGGTCGTTTTAAGTACCAACAAGATAACTCGGATAGTTACTAACCAACGTAACTGTAACTTGATGGAAAGGTTGCATCTGTCTAGAATAGGAAAGAGTTCACTCTGAAATGAATGAGTTTTAAAGTTGCAACTACTCAGGAAGACAAGTCGGTCGTAAGGCCATCGCATCTTCTTCCTCAGTTATGTATTGTGGTATAAGTACAGTATGCACTTTTTAGGTGCCTAAATATGAGTTTTTTCTTTTGAAATCAGATACTGGAAACGATCAAGACGAATTGATCACAATAGCAACATCTGTGGCTATTCCGACAGACCACCACAATAGGAATGGAATAAAGGAACATCTGTATTTTTATTATTCACCCAATTCAGAAGAAGATGATGATGGCGATGATGATGAAGATGAAGATGTGGTATCCAATGGGATGACAGCGGCTGAATGACATTGGGATCAAAGGCATCGATGTTTTTCTCCCTCATGGTGTACTGCTGCTCGGATTGTCTTCTTCTTTCCTATCTTTGAATTATATTAGCAGGTACCTGAAATATAATGTTTGCCCGTTTTACGGGGTTGGAAATGGATGCAAGGAGTGTTCCCTTGTTCTTCTCTCTACTGCTGTATTTCACAATATTCAATGACAGAGATTTCATTCCATCATCATACGGCTGCGACATTGTCAGCCGGAAAAAAAGTGCAGCCTAAAATAAATAAAGATGCTACTGTTCAATATTAGGTGTATACAGCTCAACATGACTGTAAAAGCATAAACAAATTTTTAAAAATTTCGCTTTTGCCAACAAAGGTGTCGTACAACTATACACTATGTGTTTTTGTGTGTACAGAGGACACGTCGTAGTTTCTTGTATTGTTACAATTATGGCTCTACTACAGTCTGATCGACACCCAGTGGAAAGAGCACATTATATATAGTTTTAAGAAACCATTTTCTTTTTGTTTGTGTACAGAAGTCTCTTATAAATACTTTTCTCAGTATACAAATAGACACGGGAGACAATACATTTGACGCCTGTAAATCCAAATGTTTAAGAGACATACAGTATTTACAGAAACGTTGTCTCCCGAATTGTGAATCGGACTATATTTTCTTGCATTACACTTGATCTACTGTATTTTGAACTAAATACTACAGTCTCATAGTACTATTGGGCTTGCTCTATCAAATAATGATTCAGTTGAAAACGCGTATTTGAGATGCTTAGTGCGAGAGAAACATCTCCATATTATTATTAAATCATAATTAGTACATCTCAATTCCAGGAATAAAACAGTAACTGCCTTATGACTAGTGCACAGCGAGAGATAAGGATGAGCTATTCCCAAATGGTAGGTGTAAGGCTGTGCATTAAGGAAGTCGAGTTTTCTCATAAAAGATCAGTATGAACGGATGACCTATAGTCTGGGAAGTTTTCAAGATGATTTTCACAATGAATGCTGGACATTGCGGAACGATGACATTTTAGTACACAATTTACAACCGGCTCAGTGTTGCGTTTCTTTGAAGGTGTGAGGTCACATAATATTTGGGACTCACTGACCACTGACCACTCGTGTTGTTTTCATTCATCTCGACTAAATGCATATAATCGTCCATCAACACAACAAGTGCAAACAGTAAGTCAGCGACATGGAATGCAATGTTCCAAGTCGCATTGCATACTGAGTGGCCTGGGACAGTATGCATAAGCTTTGCGTTAACTTAACATTACCACTTTAAGTTAACTATAATGAACACTACCAATGTTTTGGAAATTTTCCGTGGTTACCGCAATGCGTTAATTTACGTAAGGATTATGCACACGGCCGCTGATGTCCTATCAGTCAAATGAACTGAAACATCTATTTCTAAGAAAAACAGGCCATCGGAGAAAGATTTATTTTGTAACATACGGTACAAAGAATCGCGCAACAGCTGGCGAATATACAGTAGCTAATCGCAGTCCCGTGCCCCCTTTTATAAAGGCGCACACGACTGCTCACTCTCATTCCGATTTCGAATGCAGGTCTGCTGAGTGTTTCTAGTTCTAAACCTGGACCGGTTGAGTAGACTTCAGTAGCACTTTGTGACTGAACAGGTAGGCGTTTGTGCACCATCTTATGTTTTATTTTAAACCAAAGCCTATCTGGTTTGTGTTTTAATGTGGAGAATCACGAGAGAGCCACTTTAGCATTAAAAAAACAACAAACCATAACCACGGTGGAATAATAGGATCGGCTAGCTGCTTTTCATTTTCAGACTTTAATTCTCATATTTTTCATTGTTCTGTATGGAGCACAGGCTGGATTTTGAATATGATGATGATGATGATTTAAAGTTAGACGTATGACTTCTGACAAAAAATGGTGATAAATTATTGTTTGAGGAGACTTTCGATAATTAGCCGACTATAGAAATAAATATGCGAATGATAGGTTCTGTGATCTGCCTGAATTCAGGTTAACCGTTTTTTATCATTCCCGATGTCACATAAATGTGACTGGCTATGACAATGATAGCGTCGGCTAACTCTTTGTAGTTTTAGGTAGAGCTGAAAACGAAACTAAAACGAAACCGAAAATAAAATAGTTTTTTGAAGATTTTGTTCCAAACGAAACGAAACTAAAACGATTTTGAACAACAAAATAAAACTAAAACGAAAACGATAATAACATCAAAACTAAAACGAAATATCAACCGCAACTTAAAACGAAAACTAAAATATCAAAACTCGTTTTTCAAAACTACTTTGAAAGCAATTTCGTTTTCGTTTTTATAACTTCTGTGGGATTCAACTAATGTGAGAGACGTGAATCGTTTTTCAGAACTATTCTAAAGGTTATTTCGTTTTCGGTTTTATAACTGTTGTGGGACTCGCAAGTATTGTGAGAGACCAGAATCGTTTTTCAAAACTATTTTGAAATGCATTTTCGTTTTTCAAAACTATTTTGAGACTGCGCGGGGCGACACTGTGTGCCACGCAATGATCAGGCAAGACGAGACAACTGGGCTGGCTGGGACAAAACGGCGACTGTACTACGTGGAGTTACCTTTCGTTCAGTTGGCAATGCCTTCTTAATTTAAACCTAACCAGCGTATCAGCTGATTAGAGATACAAAATGAGATAGTGCCTATTACTGAAATTCGTTGATACTGCCTGTATTAGCCTAGGCCTAGGGGCGCCGAGGTTGATTTTTTTAAAAAAAAAATTATTATGTGTTAACAGTTTATCCTTCATCCATCGATCCTAGACTAGTTGGTTTCGGTTAGTTTGAAGAAAGAATGTCTTTCAACGCCATTGCCATTAATTGCACAGGTAACTGTTACATTATTAGACATGGTTACATCATCGTGATCATTATTTTCTTTCACTGATGACACGAATAGTAACTGTCAGCAAGATTAATACACGTTAAAATTAAATTGGTGAGTCAGTTTGTCCGTCTGCCTGCTTGCTTATCTGCCTGCCTGCCTGCCTGTCTACCTGCTGTCTGTCTGTCCACTTTCATAAAATAATCAACATCATCGAAGTGAAAGTCTAAGCCAAATACTATTACTCAAAAACATAAAATGCCAGAAAGTAACACACTTAATCACAATGACAGTTGAATCTGCTGCCAGTTAAGCGCTGAATATCTCTGATCAGACTCTTATTAGGCTTCAGAACACTGGTACTTTCAATAAAAATTCCTTGGATTCCTCGACCAATTTATAAAGCCACTTATTGTAGCACTTTGTTGTATAGGATCTTTGCATTTTGTTGTATAGAGCGTCTTGCACACTTTGTGGTATTCAATTTGCACCTTAGCCACTTAGTTTGCATCAAATAGGACTGGATTTTAAAATAAATATACGTCCAGTGATCTTTCAACTACAGAAAAAAAAAATAGTAAAAGAATGAAACTTTATATTAATAAAAAAAAAAAACTTGCTTCGTGGTAAAAGGCAGATAGCTAGCTACGTGACAAATGTTTTTATTCACTCCGGACTCTTGCATCAAGCAGCATCCTCCTACCTCCCCACTGCAACCATTTTCATGCGGGCCAATCCTCATCATTCATAACTATAGTGACATGGCTTCGGGTCATCATCTTTAATATGATAAAATACCCGACTAAACTACTCACATTCAGCTCTACCAATAGTTCCTGTCTGCAAACCATTCGCCACTTGAAGCACAATACACCATTAATTCACATCCAACCAAGCAAAACACTTTAAAATATACATTAGAACCCAAATATAAAAGACAGATAGGCAGACAGACAGGCAGACAAAATGACAGACAGACAGACATTTCCCCCATTCCCCTATTCACTCACTGAGTCTTTACTCATACACTCACTTATATTTTGAAAACGAAAATAAAAATGAAACGAAAGAACCAAGAAAAACTAAACCAGAACAAAAATGAAACGATTTTCAAAATCGAGGAGAAAAAATGAAGACGAAAACAAAAACAGAACGATTTTGAAGAACTAAACAGAACTAAAACGAAACGAAAATAGATTTTGAAACCAAAAAAAAAAAAAAAAAGAAATGAAAACGAAAATAGATTTTGAAACTAAAACGAAAATAGATTTTGAAATTAGCTAAAACTAAAACGAAAATAGATTTTGAAACTAAAACTAAAACGAAAGTAGATTTTGAAACTAAAACTAAAACGAAACGAAAACGAACATTTATGAAAATATCACAACAATTTCATCCCTAGTTTAGGTTAGTTTAGATGTGGGTATCAGTCTCACTATTACAATGTGCGAAATGGGGATATGTAGTTTCAGGGAAATAGTATTATTAGTATGTATACAGTTACAGCAGACAGATACATTCATAGTGCCAAAATATACAGCACAGTTTCAGCGAAAGAGGGCGGAGCTTGCATATACATTTACAGCACCAAATACACACAGTTCAAGCGAAATTGGTTGGAGAGGGTGGGGTCTTCATTTTCTGTTTCTCCTAGTTCATAAAGTATGCAAGAACAGAAACTGGCATTTATTTTGACCCACCTTTTGCCGCTGTACTTGTATATCTTATTAGAGTGATGTAGCTGGAGGGTATTAAATCTTGAAATAACAATTCCCCATTGGAATTATAGGTGACTTAAGCTGTCTGATTCGTAATCATCTAGCTGATGGATTTGCATAATCATTACTGTGATTTAATACTTTTGAAAAAAAAAAAATCCTGTTTTCAATTCTGGGCAAGGTTTATGATTTATGAATCCGTTACAAGAAATGACTCCTCTCCCCCCCACGCCGAACCTCAATTTCTCCCAATGTGCTTGATGGAATTTACAGAACACAAACGTACTCATACACTTTCCACATCTAACATTAAAGCAATGTTTTACCGTGAGGTAATACTGCACTTTATTGCGTCTAGCAAAGCCACAAAACAAAATGAGTAGAACATAATTAGTTTAGTAAAGTGAAAACTACATACTCATATTATTATATAGATCTAATTAATCAAAGTGACGGTGAGGAGTTCAAGCACAGACATTTATATTCACTAAACGATTGACTGACTGACTAACTGACTAACTCACTCACTCACTCACTCACTCACTCACTCACTCACTCACTCACTCACTCATTCACTCACTCACTCATCCGTTGCTCCTTCATAATACTTGTGTTCAGAGGAACACTGTTTCGTAGATCCATTTGTATCTGGTCTATGTGAAATGTTTAGGACACAGTCAACAAAATGCATGTCCCGTTTCGCTTAGACAATTAATTTCTCTTCTCCCGTCCACTCATAAGAGCCTTTTCTCACGAGCCAGTTCACCATGTCCGTTCTGAGGGCCATTGCCTGGTGATGTGATAGTAACATCATGCTGAATATCTTTGCAACATGACAACACCGATTTAGTCGATACAATTTTACGTTGGATATAAAAATCATTCGATTCTGAATTTCGATGTCACAATGTTGTCACAGTGCCCACTTTGCCTCGTACGGGAGACCAGCTCGTGTTTTTTTCATCAACTGCTGGCAGTAGGTGAGAGAGAGAGAGAGAGAGAGAGAGAGAGAGAGAGAGAGAGAGAGAGAGAGAGACTGAGAGAGCAGCTAAGATGCTTTTGTCCCCTTTTTGTTCATTACCTGCCTTCCCGCCTTTTTTTTTCCTTAGCAACTAGGCTCTAACTTTCTCTTATTGCTTGTTATCCCCCTCTCTCTCCCTCTCTCTTGTTCTCTCTCAACCCCAAAAACATTGTAAATGTAACTTCTTTGCTTCACCCCTGTAACTGTGCCCACCCATCTTTCCCCTCTCTTCCCCTCCCCTTCCCCATCTTGTCCCTGTTGCAATGCTCAACATGGTATATCCATGCTAAATGCTATAGTCCATTTCATTTTGCTCTTTCATCGTGAAGACCGGTTTTTTCTTTCCAAACCATAAAAGATTTCACAAGTATTCTCCAAATTATTCCCGTGGTCATCTCTGACCAACATAAGGGTCTCAAACTATTTTCGCGTCGATATGCCTGTTATTTTATCGGCTCTTCGAAGCATGTTGACTGATTTATGACTAGTGATGCAATTAGCGCCGCCCCTAAGCGCAGAAACCACTGCCTGAGACAACAGTTAACTGTCAGTCAAATCCAGTCCTGCTGTGCGACATCTTTATAATTCAAATAATAATATGCTCCTCAGGCAAATGATAAGTATTGTCAGAATCGTAGGCCAATGAGAGCTTATTATACAATAAGGAAAAATAATGCACAACCATACGTAGGCTATGCATACATTAATAAAGTAACTCATTATTATTTGAAAACAAAGGCAAAAAATATACCACCAAGGAAAGTAATTGCATGTGTATATTTCTCTTTGCACTCGCTTTTTGACGTCACGCTTCACTCCCGCACTGACCGGACGACCAGTTATGGCGGCCCGCGCGGTGTGAAAATCCCGACTTTCAAGCTATGTTTTCTCGGAAGCGCTTGGGCGAAGGAAACGTGTAACGAGGTGCAAATTTATGAAAAAAATATTGTGATTTTTTTAGGCTGTAGAGCAGACAGCTACCCCTGTTCATTAAGACACAAGAGATGTAACTGGCTAGTTTATCTACATTTTTGCATGCACAGAAATTGGGACACAGTACAGTCTTGAGTCATTTAAAATATACGTGCATTATATACAGCAGTTATTTCCCACGCGGATTTAAGATTTACTGAAAATGATCTGCTCTGCGCTACAGATTTTGACTTTGGATCCGTATGGAAGTTTTTTCCGGCAGAGAGTGCAGTACGAGACACTAGTCTCTATCTTTATTACAAATTCGTCAGTCTTTCTTCTTTCGATGTTCCGATCAATCCAGTCCCATCTTCAAGCATTTTTCACTCCAGTTTCTTTGAATAATTGGTCACGGCTGACAATGTCTTTCCTGTTCAAAAGCGAAAAATAGTATTAATTTTCCTCCCGTAAATCTCGATTGGCTAAAAATCAACGTTGAAAAAAAACCAACCAACAACAACAAAACTAGGACTGGATTAACAATTAGTAATTATTCAAAACACCACACCTACAATTTGTAACAATTCACTCATGGAACAGCACCGCTAAAGTAATGATTCAGTGATAGTTCAGTTATATCGGTCCAACAATACACAGTTTATATTTTTATTTGATATCACCGGTTTGCTTAGAACAATGGTAATAACATTTCACATAGCCTAGCCTCCTCTTTCAATCTGCCCTAACCAAAACTACCTATTTGGAGTTTGAAATGAAAGAAAATATTCATCACAAGCTCACATTAAAAAAAACAAAACAACAACAATCCGAAAGCAAGAAAATACTCAACATTAGGTTATTTACAGCATCAAGGAGTGTAATGTGAGGACACAAAACATTTCGTAGACGTAAACATTCTTACTGTGGACACATGCAATGCATTTTGTGTTTCAAGCGAGATGTTATATTGCATAGGTTTTAATGAATGACTGGCTAATCAGAAGACCAATCGACCAGAAATAATAATTTGTGGGTCCAACGTTTCACTTAATATGGCATCACGAAGTTCTTGTCCAAAAAGTCGTGTATTGTAAATGTAAACTGTTTGCATAGCTGGGCCTATGGACTTTGAAAGCTATTCTGACAGGCATAGTGAACACTGCAGGTTACACTTTCAGTTCATTCCGAAGCAAATCGTGATTCTAAGTTATAGAGGACAAAGAATTCCTACCGATGCCACCTATTCCCCGGATTTGGCGTGGCAAAGGAGTGACGTTCTAACCACTTGCACTGATGATAACGCTGTTTCTTGGTCTCATTTTAATATCCGTTTCCTCTAGAATGCCCTGTAATTTGGCCTGTAAATAAATAGTTGACAGATATAATAATTGCTCCTTTACAGAGACATTTATAACGAACTGGAAGAAGGGTGGGAGATAGTCTTGAAATGTGGGACTTATTACTGGCTAAAGAATCGCTGATCTCCATACTAGCGGTGAAAGCATGGGTTTTATAGACATGATCCGTGACAAGGTCTTCACAAGGTCATGGGTTCGGCCAGTACATTCATGAAATGAACGCTGAGCTATTTATGGACTAGTTAGTTCCCTGTATCTTGTGCGAGCGATTTAAAATTGCATGCTTTAGTGAACAGATTCGTATTAAATACATACATTTGCTATGACAATGACTGCGTCATTCGAGAACATAGCCACGAGGACTCTCCCGCATGTATGTCCAATTGAGGAGTGGTGTTGCCTATTCCAACATAGATTTAAACTTTTAACAAATACTGCAGTTCACGTCGCCGGATGACGGGATAATGGAAGCAGTCATGTCAGGAAGGTTGAAAAGGATTAGACCACATGAATACTTTCTTCTTAAAACGTACACAGTTAAACATCTGTTTGAAACAGGCACTGTGTTTCTCCACATCAAGAATATCTGCGTCTACAAAATTTCCAAGAAGCTGTAAACTAGGTTCGCATAATAGCGAATTAAAATATTTCGGATAAACGTCACGTTCTTTGTTCAGAGATTGACAGATGACGTATATCTAATATACAAAGCTTACATCACTTGCACATGTTTGCGCAGCAATTCACACCAGTATATGATTGCACATCTCACAATTTTCATAATGAACACGCCAAAAACATTATTGTGCACAAAAAACAAGCAGACGTACTCTAACATTTCCTTTGTAGGCAGATACAAAGTACAATCACATGCCTCGATAATACGATCCAGAGGTCAAGAAAATTGACATAGGGCACTCAAATACCATGAACCGGAAGCTCAAAACCGGAGTCCTCACGTTTTGGATCCGCCCATGATCACAATTAATTAATTATTCATCTCACAGGAAACATTCCTTGTATTTATCCACAACTTTTGTCCACAGCTGCATCTATGAACGTTTCTTGTCCCCCACGTCACACTCCTTCAAGCCATAAATGTCCTAATGTTAATAATTTCGTTGCTTTCGAACTTTTTATATAACTTTATGAGGATTTTTTTTTTAAATTTCAAACTCTATCAGTGTGAAAAAAAAATAGTTCCTAATTAAGGCAATTGGAAGAGGTGGCAATGAGACTTTGATTAAGAGTGATGAAAGCAAACCGATGATATTAAAAAAAAAAATTAATTAAAATACACCGTATAGGCTAATGTTGGACCGACAATAATCGAGTCTAGTTATCAAATCGGGGCTGTAATGAGAAAAGGGCCTTTAAAACAATACAAACCCTAGATATCTAGTCTTAGAGTCTACCTTCCTTGCCTCCACAGCAAAATCTTAGGAATCAGGACTGCCATCAGACTGATCGATGTGTTAATGATAGACCACGTGGCCAAAAACCGAGCCTCGTACAAAAAGATCTGTTGACTAAAGAGGCTATGAAGAGAAGTTGACTGTCGCACGAGGATTTTTGTGGTCTGTGGATCAAAGGAGCTCACGACTGGTCACGATAAGAAGCTTTGCTGAGAATCTCACATTGATCTATATGATACAGTGATGAGCTCACTGAAATCGGCAGTCGTAAGCCATAATGGGAAAAACAAATCCCGTAAAATTTACGGCAACTTACGTTTAATTGCACCGTAATTTCGACATCGCGATGTAAATTTAATTCCAGTTTCACGGTATGTCACCGCAATTTGAAAGGCTATCGAGTGATCTGTTCTATAAGGTCGAAAGAGAACACTAGTAGTCTTAAAGGGGAAACTATTGTACAGTTTCCTTCTTTTGATCGTGAGAATGTACAGGTGTTTATATGGAGCAATCTGACACCTTTGTTTGGATTTTACTAATTACGGACATGGGTCCAGTAAGACTGAAGTGCCCATGCAAATCGCCTCCGTTGTATAATTTGTCCTCAGTTCTGTAGGATGGAAATTTGGGTTACAGCCAAGTACAGATTTCTCGAAGATTTGCTAGTCTATATCATTTCAATAAAGAAAACCAACAACAAACCCAACCAAAAAAAAAAAAAAGGGAAATTCTTTTCACCCGATTAGTTACCGTGTCACAACGCCCTCTAGTTCACTAAATCTTATCCAGCAGATTCCGAGAAAAACAAATCACACAGAATTGGTTCGGCGGTGTATATATACATACAATCAGCTTGTTTGCAATAATACAGGCTAACTTGAGACTGTCTTGAGGTTGCAGGAGCCAAGATATAAAAGTCTCTTTGAGCCATTTACTAAAATTTCTCCTCGAACCCCAGGAATGTTCCGAGATGGCCAGGGTTAGTCTGTAGGTCTGGTGCAGTCACTGTGCTCAAATTATAATATACTGTTTACAATGGCAGTCCTTCATTTTGCTTTTTCATAATTTTAATGTAGATAAAATGGAGTTAAAACATTGACCTTCTCTTGCAGATTACAGGCCCGCACAAATGAAATCTGCTGAAGCCAGTGGGAAACACTGGCTGCAACAATTACTTTAAAAAAAAAAAACAAATTCAGGACTGAATTTCAATTCTTCTGCAATGTGATTTCATGATATACGATTACTTCTACTCTTTTATTACTAACTGATATTCCATGTTTTTTTTTTAAAAACCAATTCAACTCCTGCAACTTTAATAGACCAAATTTTATTTTTAAAAAATTAAATAGCCTTGCAGATACCTGGTCAGGACATTCTGAGTCATATATTACATAGGCATACCCTGGTTTACTCACTGACAAGACTGAATATTGTAAACAACTTCATCAACTAAAAAAGAAAATCTTTACTTTAAATGGGACAGCTATAACCATGTCCAAGTTGTTTCCCCCCACACTCTCAGCTGCTTTAGCCACAGGTGTGTTGTATGTGTCTTGCCCAATCAGTTCTTATCAAACATCTAAGCAACCAGTCATAAAGGTATGGGTAAAAGTTAATTGGGGCAGTGCAAATTATGCAAAAGACATAAAGACTATTCACCCAAAAAATTCATCAGCAATGAGATTATTATACATCCATTTACCCATTAGGCAAATTGCGATGCCTGAAAGGTGAAATTATAAGCCCATATAATTTTGATTTCTTCCAACATCTGGAACTGAACATGGTCCTCATATCATTATTTTAAAAAAAATCGTGAAAGTGTTGGAAGGAGAAAAATAAATGAACAATAAAATGGTACATCTAGGTGATCTGGGATGACAGGTAAGAAAACAAGAACGTTCCAAAGCTATGATGGTTGACTGGAATAAACTGAAATTTGATCAATCAGAGTGCATTTTTATGGGTTCTCTTACTTGGGCCATGTTACATCAACAGATTTGTGTGTGTCTGTGTATGTTGGGGGAGG
>JAWQUT010000520.1:0-52486 GCA_033807755.1 Ellobium chinense | reverse complement strand
ATGAATAATATGCTTTTTAAACATGTTAAAATGGACTTGCAGACTTTTGGTCAAGACATTCTACAGTGCTGGGTAAAATATTACAAGAATTGGTTCACTCATTGACAAGCCTGAGAGATTTAAATAACATTATCAACTTCAGTAAATTGAAAAGAAAATCCTTACCTTTAAGTGGAGCAGGTTCATACAACCTCATGTTGTTTCTTCCACACACTGAGTTTTTGAAGCTGCAGGTGTGCTGCATGTCTTGCCCAAACAGTCTTTATAAAACATCTGGGCAACCTGTAATAAAGTATGGGTACAAATTACTGTACTGTGTGACAGTGCACAAAAACAAGAAAAATGCAAAAGGCATGCTAAACATTTACAAAAACCCATTACCAGCACTGAGAATATTATTAAAGGTCCATTTCAGACATTTTCCAGTGTTATAGTGGGATTAATTAACTTATTTGATGATCTGTAGTTCCTAAGAGAAGGTAAAATTATAAGCCCATATCATTTGATATCTTCCAACATCTGGAAGTGATCATGACCCTCCTACCATTTATAAATATTAGTGAAAAGTGTTGGAAAGTGACATCAGCAAATGAACAATTAAGCTATGTATCTATGTGGTGTGGGGTGACAAACAAGCACACAAGAAAATTCTAAAGTATGGTTGCTGATTGAATAAACGGGACTTTGATTAATCAGAATGCATCTTATGAATTTTCTTACTTGTACCAAGTTACATCAGTAGACTGCTTCTGCATGTGTGGGTGTGTGTTTGTGTCTGTGTTCAGTTGGAAGGGGGATGGTGTAGGGGAATAGGGGTACAAGGGAAATGAGGTGAAGGGGAATCCAAAAAATTTATGAGGTACTGAGCTGCAGTAAGTGTATGTATATGGTTGTGGGGAGGGGGGAGAAGAAGTTCACAAAAACACAACACACTGATTGTGCTGTTTTTAGGTTAGTTGCTCAAGATATATTCTTCACTGGATAAAGAGGTAATGGTCAGTGTGAAAAGAGGTGAGGGAAGAGAAGCAAATTCCATTACAGATTAAGCAAAGTAAGCATTTCATCATAGCTGGAGAGTAGGAGATGTGCTGATACAAAACTGAGAGTGTTAGATTTAGTCCAGTGGAGTTCAGTAGATAGAATAGTTTTGCATTGGGAATGGGGAGAGAGCTTTGGTTGGTGGGGGGCAAAGGTGGGGGACAAGGGTAAATGAATGAACCAGTAGAGGTGCACAGTAGTCATGAGGATTCATAGACTGGATAGATCTTTGTTACACACTGTTAAAGGATGGCTTGTTACAGAAAGAGGGAAGGGGAATGGGGACTTTAGGAAAGGTTGGTGGTTTTGGGGGGCTGGGGGAGGGGGATGTGATGGAGAGATGCTGAACAGATTCTCCAAGCTAAACTCAACAGTCAAATCATTTACTGGTTTAGATCTTGGTCTTAGACCAGTGATTTCAACAGATCAGGATGAATCCAAAGGAATTTAGATCTAGGGTTGTTAAGACTCATACTGTCCGATAATCTACTATGCAAACTCGTTTTTCACCTACCCAAAACGCCAAAACTGGAAGATTTTTACAAGGTTTTGTCATTGTCAAACTCCGATCAAGACCTCACAACAATTCTTGGCTTGTTAGAGCAGTAATGTTGAGGGTAAAGGTCTATGGTAGGAAACAGCAGTTTTTTTTCGCGTTAGCCCGCAGTCTTAAACGTAAAATAAAATTTTGGATTGTTGTTGTTGTTGTTGTTTGTTTACACCGAAAAAAGGAGCCACTCTTTGAGGTTTCAGACTTAATAGTGAAACTTTTTATCAACTGCCTTGTGTCGGAGGTGGATGTGGCAAGAATCAGCAGTGGTATGTATGCTAATCAATGAGACAAAGTCACACCTACAGTCCAGTCCACTTAAATCGATCTCGGATTAATCGATTTTCTCTTAAATTCTTACACCCAATGCGCGCTCGCGGCCTCCGCTTACGTCAAATAATAATTATGTTCTACTCGCACGGCCAAGCTGTCTAGCCAGTGCACTTCGGAAGGATGATAACACATCGGTATGACTCTTTTAATTCCACTGTAAGCAGCAGGTGTGTCAAACAAAATCATAAAATCATGCTGAGGCAATAACAATGCAGAATACTTTACCTGGCGTATACGGTTAACCTTTATTTTTGAATTTGAATGACCAGAACCGAAATTGAGAGCTGAATAATATATTGTCAGACGGAAGTGTCTGTACCTACAGGAACTCAAGTGACGTCATCACTTTTGCGCCAAGTCGCTGCTGTTCAGGGAAAGGGAATAATTCCCAACGTAAGGGCCAAATCCCGGTCACTCTGGTTATCCTAACTGCGTCATATTACACATGTCCACGGTATCAGAACGGTTCTCTTTCTTCGCGAAATTGGTCGACAGGCATTCATAGATGCTTTTGAGAGAGAAAAAGTACTGGAAAACGAATTTTTTTTTTTTAACATGCGCGTCAACCTTTAAATGGACTCGACTGTATTTCAAACACCGCTTGCCAAGTCAGCGTACTCTTTTCTCGCTCTTTTACATTAATCCCAACCATCTTGGCTTAGAGACTCACAATTCTGTTGCTCAGAATCTCCCAGGGGCCGCCCACAAGGGCGCAAAAGGGCCGGTCCGTTTATTCTGTGGGCGGTCCTGATCAAAGAAAGTATTAGTCTTTAGGCAAGCCAAGATGTCTGCGACTGATGTGGAGGAAGAGCTAGAAAATAAAGCACTGACTTGCAAGGGGTATTTGCTTTACTTCATAATATTGGTTTTGCTTCACTCTTGCTAACCATGGTTTTGCTTCGATATCAATACTGTACTTATTTTGTAAAGAGAAAAAAAAAGTGCAATTACTTGTCGATTGTAAATGAAACGAAACTGTTCCCTATGGAAAGCATAATATTGTGATGTGGGATTTGTTTGTGTCGGGGTGGTGGAAAGGGAACGCATTCTTTGCGTAAACATTTCTTGCTATCATAAAAGCATAACATGGAAAGTTCAGATCTATTCTTCATGAAAAAGACTGTAACATAAGATCGCCCCTCTGTGTGCAGATTCGTTCAGTCACAACATTCAGTCACAAGTTAGTAAAGCTTGTTTCATCGGCATGTTCTTAGTTACTCCTCCAGTGATTTCAACTGTGACTATTGCTTGCGCCATACTGTCATTCGGTAGTATAACACCAAAAAACTTTTTGTCAACTACATACCCGAGAATCGTGGAACAAAACTAATGTACATTTTTACGTATATCTTTGTTTCACTCATTAGTTATTTCGTGCCACACACTCCTTTGACACAAGGCCATTGATAAAGCGTTCCACTAACAAATTTGAAACCGTAGATGGTAGTCGCCATTACGGTTGTTGTTGTTGTCGTTTCGATTTTTATTTATAGTCTCTGTGTATGTTAAAAGTTTTTGGTAAAAGTTTTCCTTATAAACATTATGAAATAAACCATAATAGGTTAATTTCTCAAACATGTATAGCTGTACTTGAAAATGTAAACATAAAAGAAAACTAACTGGTAGAAACTGCTCAAAGCTATCGAACACAAAAAGAGTATTCAAGAACCACTTTGGAGAGATTTACTTAAAGACAATGAAACAATGTAAGGAAACTGCACGGACAATATCAGACTAAGAAATGAATATCCAAAGGTAATCTGGAAGTCAGCACCATTTTGTTATTGGACTTAGTAGAATTGTGTTGGACAGCGCCGACAATTGTCAAGGCAAATCAGTCACCTATAAGCAGTGGTGTTTGTTGATCTTCAAACCGAAAGACTTTGGTTTGCTGTTCGTTTTGACAGAGAAATAAACATTAGACCACTTCCATCAAATTATCTACACCGACTTCATCCATACATATTAATATTATTTACTACTGAGTGTAGAGCAACAAGCCCTTAGAGCATGGATATGGATCAAGCGTAGTGAACAGTGGAATGTTGCACAGTAAGTTTAAATATATCTTAAATGCAACTTTCACTTTGGCCGGTCTCTTTTATTTTGTTTGCCGAGCGGTGCACGTTTTCTGCCACAGTCGCAATATTACTTCAACGGGAACACAGTACTTTTCATCGGTTCGGTATAAAAATATGCCAAATGATGATGAAACTTACAAAACCGATAGTTGCCTCGCAAGGGACTTTACAGACTTTACTCCATCGGAATTTTGAGACGTACACTAAACAAAGTATGTCGAAGTCCATTACAGACGCGTTCGCCTCGAGGTTTAATGATGGTGATGTTTATCATTATGAGTTCGATGTACTGAATAATTAGATTTAGAAGCTGACAGCTAGACTGATAAGTGAGGAATCTGTGCAAGGATGAAGTTGAATCGAGGACGGACGGTGACTGAGTGAAAGTGATGATACCTGAATACACCATGTAATGAGTGGGTCATTGAAGCAGACAGGAACGGATATATGGCAGGAGTGAGCGCGAGTGAACAAGAGATTAAAAGACTCACAATCAAGGTGCAATGAAATTTTTACCCAGATTAGGACCAATGTCTACTCAAAACACACCAGTAGTTGTAATTTGGTAATTGCCTACACTACTTGGGGTGGCAATAAAGAAATTCAGTGGAAAGAAAGTTATATCCCCTGATTATGGCATTGGGTTATGTCACTCTTATAAATAACTAATTAGTTAAATATAATTTCAAACAGTATACGGGTTCATACAATGCATTTTGATTGACACTAACGATGCTGACAAGCAAGACGACAAGAAGGCTTGTGGACAAAGTATAAGTCTTAGTGATAATTTTGGATTTTGTCTGATGATTTTTGGAATTACGTCATCAGTATAGCCCCCAAAGTTTAAAATAACTTGAAAATCAGATTTCATATCCTACCAGATACCACAACTGCCACGCTACTGTTTTTAGAACACAAGTTAGGCTGCATCATAGATTTTGGTTCCAAGTCGCTGCCATCTTGGATTCTGCAAAGGACACGCGAATGGCAAAGAAACGACTGTAAACAGACATTGCAAGGTTTTCTAACAATAATTATGGGGCCCAGCCATTGGACTATTTATACACACGTGGTTTGACAGCCTCATCTTGAAGGTCTCTATCACTGATATAAGAAATATCAGGGCATTTCTTGTTTCATTGTATCATTATTTTGCAGACAAAATGGTGCTCCATTTCAAGTATCTTAAAATCTAAATCTTTATTCAATATATTACTCTGATGTTTCAATGTATGTTTCTGATACAATCCATCTGCTTTATATTATATTGAACTTGCAAATTTCACGTGTTTATATTGCAAATTTTAGGAATATTTGCAAATTTGGCTGCTTTGTGCTTGCAAATTTTGCAATTTTTGCAATTCTTGGTGCAAACATTTTGGGGGAGGGGGGGTTGAAATGCACTTTTTCGCACGAACTAATTAAACTGTAATATATGGGAAAGAAGCGCGACCCACCTAAGATTGTTGTAATTTATTGGTGAATTAAAGTGGACTACATTAACATCACCAGGAAATAAGAGTATTAGGATCATAAATTAGGATCATTATTTTTAAATTCAGTTGATAAGCAGATCTGTATGTGTAATAGTATATAGTACAGACAGACAGACAAACAACCAGACAGACAGACAGACAAACCGAACGACACACACACACACACACACACACACACACACACACACACACACACACACACACATACGCACACACACCATAATATGACAAGTTTGTTACTCAGGTTCTCTACTGACATTGCTAGTGGATTATAACTTGTACATGTAACAAAACAGTCCTACCTCAAGAATATCTAAAGCTAAGATCTGTGGTCACAAAAAAAGTTTTGACACCTATCACTTTGAAGAGCAATACATTTATACTTGCCCCTCTTCACATCTCACATGTAACTCAAAATTGACATTTGTGAAAAAAAAACCCCAAAAAACTGTTTTCTGTGCAGGATGGGTAACACTCGGTCAGTGAAACTAGAAGGTAACAGGAACTTGCTCTTAGTCGGAAAAGCTGGAAATGGGAAGAGCTCCACTGGAAACACCATTCTTGGAGAAAGGGTCTTTTACACTGAAGACTCTGGGTCAGCCGTTACGCTGAATGCAACATTTGCCAGAGGAAGGTTTGACGGTTATACGCTGAAAGTAATCGATACTGGAGGAGTAAGGGATCCACGGGTGCTCAAAGTGGAACAAAGGGAGAGAGCAGTTCTAAACATCAATGAGGGATTTCTCGAATGTCGGAATGGTTTTCATGCTGTGTTGGTGGTGGTGCATTACAGCTCACGCTTTACAGATGAAGATCAAGAGATCATTAACTTGTTGAAAGAGAAGTTTGGACGTGACATTCTTCAGAAGCATGGTATTGTAGCCGTAACACGCGGAGAGGAATTTGCTCAGTATCCGGATAAACATACGAAGTTCAGTGAATGGCGGAAAAAGCAAGAAGGGGGTCTGGATGACCTCATGCGAGAGTGCAGAGAGAGAATAATTCTGTTTTGCAATTCCGCCAGCGACCTACATCAAGAAAGTAGGGATCGCTTATTTGAGTACCTGAATTCGATGACAGAAATGTTCACTAAAGATATGCTTCAGGCAAATCAATGATGCATGCTGGAGATGAGTCTATGCATTGTTTTAGTGGAATGGATTATGTGCTTACATTAGAGTTCAGAATGTCTAGACTACTGCCGCCTTAAATAATGCCCGAAATAAAAACATCGAGACACGACAAACTAAAGAGACTTAAGTCTGGCTTATCACGGACTAAAAACAGTAGTTGTACTCTGTACATGCTGTTTACAGTGTGAAGTTGGCTTTGAGCTAAACTATGATCTTTTGCTCAATATGCAATTGCAGTTTCTATGCTGTTAAAGAGATGATATAGACTAAACCAGTACAAAAACTTGAACACGAAACCTGACACAACGGTGAAGTTATGTGATGACAACATATTACTGCGGTGAGAAGGAACAATGTTATTGTCAGTGATTGCTTGCAGCCGTAGACACTTTGTCTTATAAAGAGGGACCGACTCTTCACTATACACTACTGTGTAATCACGAAACTTCTGTTGCTGTTATTTTGTCGTTTAAGCTTTAAAGTGGCAAATATAAATGCACGTCTTTTACAATTAGTAATTAGTGTATGTCTCTATATTCCCAAGTGCGCACTGATAAAGCTGAGAATTAGAAATATAACTTCTGTGGGACCAGCACACTTAGTGAACTGAATTCCAAGAAATGTACTGACCATTAGAATCGAATATCTTGGTTATTATTGGCTGGGACATTTAAATTCGACACAGAATATTTCGACGAATCTTGCTGACTGATATGATTTGAAACAGTACTTTTTATTTTCTTACAGATAGGTTTTGTTCCCAGATTTGTTACTCATTATTGTAAATATTCTATATTGCAGAAACAGAATTATAGAAATATGAGAATAACTCCATTCACTTTCTCAAGCCACCAGGGCCCAGAATCACATATAAGGAACATGCTTCCAAGGTTGTAAATAAAGCCTAAAGTGTACCTGAAATTCTTGTATGTAAGTGTAGATACGCAATTAATTTTTTAAAAACTTTTCTCAATAGGCTATCCCCACTACTATTCATTTTCCCTCCTCTGAGAGCGAATTCAACATTACTTGTAAATTATATTTTCTTCCTAAATTGGACATGCACGTTGTCTAAAATAATAGTCCCTTTGCAAAATTCAGTGCGTGATTTAGACATATGGATAATAACAAACCATATTAATGTGAACCTGACTTTAACACTCGTCATGGACATTATGTAATTTTAATGTATAAAACAACTCTTCCGCATCTATCTTTATGTGTCAGCTACAAATATTGTGCAGTGCCTTTTGTTCAATTGTATCACTGTTTTATTGTTGGGATTGGTTAATTGCTGTTTATTACATATGCTTGTAATGTTGATACTTTTCTTCTCTGAAATTATTTTTTCTCTCCTGTATGTTTATTTCAAACTGTTCCAAACAGGTTTTCTCTTCGTTGCCTTAACTAATGTCGTGAACTACATCACTATCATGGTGAAGCCAAGGGATTAGCGATGATTTTAAAAAAAAATTTCAGATAAAAGAAACGTAATACTAAGTAAATTTCTCCTCAAATGGAATGGAGTCGTGTATGTATCCTCTTTGTCATCAGTACTATGTAGAAGATGATCAACTGAAGGTGCACAAGCCCAGAATCATTTCAGTTCTAAAATGCAATGTCAGTTGTATGTACGAGAATAGTTGATGGAAGTAAAGCTGTGTATAAATTATTTCAGCTCATATTTTCTTATTATACAGATTAGCTTTCCATGTCAAAAGACAGCCAGGAATATCACACAGACTGCTCCCCCAGTCCATATTTTTCCCCGCTGACTATCTAGTTCTTCCGTAGTACGATGACAAGCATATCGCGACCTTATTTTAAAATTGATTACTACCAAAAAAACCGCCAGGTATCAGGAAATTATACTGATTACTACTAACTTTGACGAATGTTGCCTTTAGTAAGCATTGCGAGATATGTATGCAAAATATTGATGCTAGAGAAATAATGTCAGAAACGCCATAGATCTTGATGGATGTGTAGCTCTTGAAGTCAACGAAGCAATTTATGCCCGACGACGAAACGCTCTTAACTGAAAAAAAAAATCCTTCTTTTGCTCCATCAATTAGAAACAGTAAGAACATTAGCGGTCGTATAAATTATTCCCATTAGGCACTGAAAATATCAGTTACGGCTGTACCAGTCATGAAGTCATTTGAAGGTTTACGGTGCAGTCTAGACTATCAACCTCTTGTCTTCAAAAGGAAATAAAAACCCGGGAAATCGTTCGCGGAAAGGGTCTGTGCAAAAAGAAAGAAAGAAAAACCAGTCAGCATATAAGATATTCTATGTTTTCTTCTCTCAGACTATCCACCACTTTATTTTTAACATGTCTCTCTTCATGCAGCCTTGGATAGAATACACTGTGCATAAGGGAGTGCCGCATCTGTGGGTGGGTTTACAGGTTACCGGCGAAGAAAACAGCTGGCTAACCTTAATAAAGTCGTGCTATCAATGCTTTTAAATGGCTCATAGGTGAAATACTATGAGTTTGATTCTTGACAGCTTTATAAAACATTTCGAATTACTTAAACTGTACTAGATAAATACACAGACATATTGGTGATCTCAGATTTGGAAATTTTGATCGAGACTCGGTGGCGTTAATTTATTTCGTAGATAGGTTAATCTAGAACTAAGCATGGCCTGTTTTCACTAAATGCGTGGGCAAACTTGTCTTCGGTAAATAAGAAACGAAATAATGTCACTATAATAAATGTTGTGTAAGTTTCTTCGTACTTTTGTATTCAGTAAAGATTAGAATTTTATATTTCTTAACACTCAACTCTTAACTTTCAACTTCCTTTAACTGATAAAAACTGATTAATAATCACATTGGGCCAAATGAGTACATATACATCAGGTCAGTGAGGGATGTTGTAGTATTCATTAGACATCAAAATGGGGGAGAGCTGACATCCCCTCCTGTTCCCAGCACCTTCTTGTACATTTCGAAAGGTGAAGCAAAAAAACAAGCGTCACAAGAAAGATGGGTCTAGAGTAATCTCGTCCAAAGCCTTCATGGTGCCAGTATGACGAAATACTTTACAGCACGTGATCAACATTCAACAATGACCTCATAATTGGTAATGGTGTAACTACGGTATTTCCCTTTGTATCCATTGTTCCATCTATTTGCAAGAATATTGCCCAGGTACATGCAACTGGTGCACAGTAAATGCACGCTCTAGATTAGTCCCCAGTTTGTGCACACTTTCTCAACCTTGGCCTTCTCCACCGTAGAATAAAATGTTTATATACGGCGTTAAAAGTTGCAACAATTTTAGTCACAATAAAAGTTTACTAACTATCCCAACAGGCGCTATATTAACCTAATCATCATCTCTACTATTACCATACTATCACTGCCACTACCACTACTATCATCACCCTTACCACTATCACAGTTGTTGTCACTAACCAGCCACACTGCGACTACTGACTGTATTGCGATTACTCGGACTCCTCCTCTGTCTACCACTATTAGTATTACTGCTACTATTGCTGCTGTTGCTATTATTGTTACTGCTGCTTCTACTACTGCTGCCGCTTCAGCTGCCACTTGCTGCTGCTACAATACTACTTATTTCCAATTTTTGCTACATATATACTGTTACTACCATCGCAGCTGTTGCTGCCTCACCAGTTACTACTACTTCTGCTGTTACAACAACAACAACAACAACAACAACAACAACAACAACAACAACAACAGCTAGTGATAGATTCTGCTGAAAACAACCCTCTTTATAGTTTTTCAATAGAAATAGGTGTTGTAGTTGTTGTTTTTGATGTGGTAGTAACATCAGAGGCAACAGTAGTAGAAGTGTATAGAGTAATCGTGAATTATTAACAGTGCTGGTGGTGATGATGAAGGTGGTGGCGCGGCGGTGGTGGGGGTGGCGATGATAGTATAGTGTCTTTTAGGATGATCAGTAACTTATTGTAATTAAAATCGTTACAACTTCTAATGCAACATATTCACTCTATGGTGGAGAATAGCCCCTTTTAAAGGGAAGTCACTCCAATGTGATTACGTCAAGTAAGCAGATTCTAATCATGTTTGGTCACTACTCATACTGCGGAGTTAATCTCTTCTATGTTGGGTTTCAAATATTTCAATCAATTTGGGACACAAATAAATGTTAGCTCGAGCCACCGAGATTAAAATGGTAATAAAAAATCGTTGAAAATCGCAAACAAGAGGCAGAGCTGAATCAAATTCGGGAGAAAGATAATTTGGACACTATTCAAAGTTTACTGTAAACCTAAACGAAACGTTGTCAGACTTAACATTAATCCCTCTGCTTCATCTGTTGATATTACAATTTACAACTCGTTTACAGGATGTATTTTGTTTCAATCTCTAGTTCATGAATACAGTAGTGTCTGTGTATATCAATGTCTGTCTCTCCAAGAGAGTATGTATTATAATTATTCATATTATGCTTGATGTTACCTTAACCAAAAAAAAACAAAACAACGGTTCTGCGTAACTCTCATGAATTTTGCAACATTTCTTTTCTGAGTAAAAGGCACATGAACAACATTATTTGTTTGGTATACAATTTGTCAGCATGTTTGTTGAAAAGAAAGACTAGGAAATGAAAGTAAATATCTTGAAACATATCAAAATAATAGGACTCATCTTTTAAGAAATAGAAAGAATCAAACTCACGTGTTTCTCTCAGATTTGTTCAGAGCCAGATTCAGTGAAGTTAGTGAATAGAGCATCATGTTTAGTGCAAAGGGAAAGACAGACAGACAGACAGACAGGGTTCCATTGGAACATGTTTCATGGACCGACAATATCCAATTGCGATTTCATACTCTGGTCTGAGACCTTAACTGTACTTTTCTTCGCCATTCGTAAAATCAAAGTAAGCCACATGTTTTGAAGTTATTTTGGTCTAAGAACGTATTGTTAAGTATTTTAAGTATTTACATGCTTTGAAGGTATTTTGGTCTCTTTTTCACGAAGACCTCTCGCCAGCAATTAAGTTTTACACTAACTTGTGGGCATATATTGTCATTTAAAATATGTCTTTAATATCAAGTGAAAGTATACACGGGTTAAACGTAGATAAAATTTAGAGGTAAATACGCATTATGTTTTGGTGAATGAGTTATCAGAAAATAGTTTCTAACTTATGCACGTGGTTGTTTTTTTTGGTGTGTGTTTTCCACGAGATATTTTCCCAGGGAGGATGGGGGAACATAGGATTTTCTACCTCTGGTGTTAAAACAGATTCATAAATTGTGTGCATTACTCCTATACGTTCGTGGGTTTTTTTTTTTAACCCTCACAATCGTCTTAACATTTTGAGTTTTCTAACATCTTTTCTTTTTTCAAAGGAAGCCTGTTTGAGTGAAAATTTATTGCACAAAACTTCAGTCTTGGATTTGAGGTCCTGTTTTAACTCCGCCCAGTTTGCCGATCTGTCCAGGGTAGACAAGCCGAGCAAAACACACTTAAAGCACGTGGACACTTCGGTGAACATTTTCTGATAACAACTCATTCATCAACAATATATTGGGTATTTATTTTTAAAATTCATCCTCCTTCCCATTGTGTATTCTTCTTTTCATCTTAAGTACATAATTATTAATTATTTCAGTTTATATCACCAGAAAACATTTAGGCCATAATTTCTCATAAGACTAATATTTACACCGACAATCGGATCACCTGATATGTCAGGTCATGAGCACATCGGCATGTCTCCTCTCCCCCCTCCCCCTCCCTCACGCCTTTCTGTACATAGAATGTAAATTTGATGATATTGTAACTTTTTCTAGACGGTACGACTGAAACTGGAACTATTCAACTTTACTGTGCAACGGGCACTTTCCACTGTAGATTACTTCCTTTAATGTAGCAAATATCTTTCCATTTTACTCTGTTCTTCAAGATTATCAACGTATAAAATTCAGAAGGCCAAAATAGATAACGAGGCAAAATGAGATTTAAGAGGTGGGGAAGGGAGGATGGAAGCTTTAGAAAGGACACGACAGGAAAATGCTTCCATGATGCATGGGAGATGAACAACAAATCCATTTGCGTTTTGACACCGGTGAGAACATGCAACAATTTTTTTTTGTTTGTTAAATACATAAATAAAAACTTGCATGATAATTAATCTACTCTTTCACTATTTAATTTTAAACAATTTAACAACTTTAGCGTCTTTTTAACAAATATTAATTTCAAAGAAATTTGATGTTTTTCGTAAAGATTCTGCACCTACGTTATTTTTGTATGAATGTCAATAAAGTTAACACCAAACACATTTTTGCTTAATGAATGTTCTTTTTCAATATATTGAAAAAAAATTCATGAGAGTTTATCAGAACTAAAAAAAACAGAAGGTACAGTATATATAACTTCATTCTCTACAAGTAAATGGTAGATTTGGGATGATTTGTTCTAGGCCGTAAGATGAATATTGATGTTGTCTCTATGATCTTCAGAACCTGAGGAGGTATTCTTGGGTGTTGTGTGTACCAGTCCAGCTTTAATTATTTTTACTCTCAAATCTTGATGGCCCTAGAAAAGATAAATACAATAAATTCGAAGTCTATTACCTTCATTACTTGGGTCGAAAATACTTAGACCTATGAAATCTGTTATTGTTTTAGAAAATTTCAATGGCATAAGAGATATATTTTTGTTACAGTTACAAAGAGTGTCAAATTTGGCATGTTAAGAGTTAATATGTGAGAAATATACTGGCATATGTTTAATATATTCTAAATTTGCAGCATCGATCACTGCACTGTTTCCATTAGCCAATGTTAGCGAGATTTTAGGTGCATACAAATTGAATTTGTCTATAAATATAAACTACGTTTTTTTTTTTTTCCTTTCACATAATATTAAGACAAGACGACCTGTGGAAATATGTGACGGCTCAAGTTTCATTTCACTAAATTTTGACAATGAATACCAGAGTCTTTGTTAGACAGAACTTCCAGATTGATGTCATGTCATAACACACAGCATGAATGTCCCATGTAAGTTTTGATATGCTTTTATTGCTTTTCATTGCTGTTGTTATTGTTATTATTATTTTTTTTGGTTGGTTGATTGGTTGTTGGTCTTTTTTTAATTGTTTGTTTTGTTTATTTGTTTGTTTTGTTTGTTTGTTTGTTTGTTTGTTTGTTTGTTTGTTTGTTTTGTTTGTTTGTTTGTTTGTTTGTTTGTTTGATCGTTTGTTTTGTTTGTTTTGTTTGTTTGTTTGTTTGTTTGTTCCTCATCTCTATTATGGAGATACAAACCATAGACCATGTCATATAGTGTGAAGGCTGTAGTATGAATTCTTCCCAGTGAGTGGATTATATGACTTCTTCCATCACATATGGTATAATAATCTTTGTTTTCTTTCTGTTGTAATTTCTACATTTTGTCGCCCACCATCTTTGTCATTGCAGTACTTAGCATAAAATTACTTGTCTGATAATGTCAAACTTCGATGTGTTGTTGTGCTATATTATGTTCTGGAGTGTGTCTCTGTGACAATGGCGCCAGTCACAGAGGAAGTCACACTTTGGCTTTCAGGGTAGGAAAGCCGGCTTCTGGTGTCCTCGGATAAAAATGAAAACCTAAGAGCTGGCATGTCAACCCTTGAAAAATCCATTTAAACCAGCAGAAAAGGAGGCTTAGCGGTCGCCATCCGAGTAAAATTGATAGAAAAAGTTCTCCCTAATAGTTTTGTCTTACAGTAGCACAACACACCAGACAGTCACCGTGCTGTCATGCCAAAAAGCAGGAAGTTAAACAAACCAATACCAGAGCACTTGACTCAGACGACAAGTCATCTCATTACAGTTGTCTGAAACGTTTTCTGATGTCAGCATGATAGCTCTGGGGAAAGAGCTTTATAATTCATGAAACATTTGTTTGGAATAAACTATGAAAGTATCTGAAATGCAAATAATCTAAAGAATAAATTTAAAAAATGCTCAGAAAATGTTTCTTTCAAAACTATATTGAGTAGCTGTTACAGCATATAAAGCCTGTTAATATTTAAGCTTACTCAGATATTATAACAACTGTGCATAAATTAGTATCCTGCCATGCTTACGTGTTCTAAATGTGCCATTTTTGTGCCTGTCTTTCTAAAAAAGCACTTGGAACCACTTTGGTGTTAAGCGCTATTCAGACGTTAACTTTTTATGACCAAATAGTCATTTTTACATTTTTTTCATGAATGAACACTAGCGAGAAACATTCAATTGTATTAAAATATCATTCACAATGAATAGCATGTCACTGCTTGCTGGTCAAAAGTGTTTATAACTGAATTGGAAGTTTCAATGGAACACTGGCATAGAGAAGCTACTGAAAAATACATGCTATATTGAATTTATCTCTAGAAACATGTCATATTAGATGATATCAACAGATCATTCACAAAATGTGGGCAGACATTATATTATCATATAATAATTTTACACTTCGTAAATGTTTAAAAGCATTTGGCACTGGTCCTGCTTAATGTAGTCACTGACAACTTTACAGGACATTACTCATAAGACAATAGACAATACTGTTTTTAAAACAGAAGACAGTACTTTTAAGTCAATAGACACTACACTTACGACAATTTTTACAACTGCAGAATGACGGTAAATGTCTTTTTTTTCCTTTATTTTTTAAAATGTTCTGTCTAGTTTAGGAAAGCATGCAAAGAGCTCGTTACTTTAGTTTTCACATCGCCAACATGTGCGAAGGACTGTCTTTATTACCACGTCTATCTTTTTAATTTTGCTTCTAAACGCAATTCTGTAATTGCAACCTGCTTTTTTTTCTGTTTGTGCTTTTGATCGGTTTACCATGTGTTATTGACGCTTTTAAATTTTTGCTTGGGAGACTACGGTTTAAAACATGTGTACTTTCTAATACTGTGTGTGGTGTAGGCTGGCGATTTGTTTTTCTTTCTTTCTTACCATATAATCAGACTTATGGTGTGTGCTATTTTTAGCAGGATGGTAATAATTTACACATAATTTACACTGTTGTACGCCTTGTCAAATTTCATCTACAATGCCTTTGTCCTGTAGCAAATTGTTCACTGATCACAGCTCCCAGTTTCGGTGTTACCAACTTGGCTATTTCATTGTGGCCAGTGTANGGGGGGTGTGGAGGGCTGTTTGCTGGCTAGATGACAATTTACATAAATAATAAAATTAAATGATGAGTAAAAGCAAATGTGTACGGTTTCTCGCTAATGCCATGATTAAGAATGAAACTTCACATGTGTGGGAGTCTCTAGATAATGATAATGACTAATACTATCTCAAAGTTTTTTATTATTGTATAATCTTACTCCCAATCTTGTTCTTGATACTAAACCCGGCGCTCAATAGAGAAATCTATGGAATCTGAGTTTATTATTAGCCTTCATCTTACACTATTAGTTCTCCCCCTCCTGATGGATAACAGACGCCAGTATACCATTATAATGAATTATTCCTTCTTTGCATTTGCAAAAAAAACCCCACAAAAAACAGCCTTTATTCATCCTTAACTTTGGACTGGGAGGGATTTACAAGAACGAATTTCATGGTTTACAGTAAAGAGCACTTTTTTTTAAAAGGGGGGGGGTGGGGGGAGGAGGAGGCTATCTTTCACTCTGTTTTAGCAATTTTTAAATTTTAGACCTGACAACACTGTTGACTTTTAGCCTAATTCGTCAAAGTCTGTGCGTAAAAGCGGCATGGCACAGCTTAGGCAGATGAATATGGTGGAACCTCGATAATAATAATGTACTCATTAATTAAATATGAATTATTATTGTATGAATTTCAGTTGAATTAATTCAGTTATATTCTTTCATGTCATTATTCTGGTAGACCCTGATATCAAGTATTCCTCAGTAAAAAGAATAATTTTGTCTTGCACCAAGTACCTTCCCCTCTAGAGACAAACTGCATGTCGCTTATATGGATTTGCCGCGTTTAATTAGATTTTGTTAAGCAAACAATAGCCTTGTTGTTCCATTCCAGATGTTGTTATACAATATTGATAGCTTACAATGACATTCTCGCTGTCAGTGTTCTGTGGTGATATCCAGGAATAGAAAAATCAAAGCCGTTATTAGCATTCTATCAGGTTCTTGCTAGTCAAACGTGTTCTAAAACAGCGGACTGTTTGTTGATGTTGTTGTTAAATAAATGAGATATTTTAAGGAAGATCAGCAAAATATTTACAATCCTTTGTAATAGAATGTTTGCGATGCCATGTAAAGTACAGTCTCTTAAACTAATGACTTCAAAAAGTATACTAATTATTATTGAGGTTAATTTTATATCATGATTGACATGTATAATGAAATAATAATAATAATAATGATAAATTCGTGTATTGAAAATTTAAATCAATGTCGAGGTTTCACTGTATTATCTATCTTCAGATTATTCTATATTCCTAATAGTGCGTGTATGTTCCATGCGCCACACACAAATAACGTACTTTCAGTGACGAATGGAAATAGGCACAAAAGTGATGGATTGTCTTTTCCCGCCAGATATATATTCCCTCAGTTAATTATCTCTGATTCCGGAAGTTAAAATCTATTACATGAATATTGAAATCAATTTCATCACTTTTTTTGCTTTCGAAGATGGCCTAATCCACTTCTCTCTCTTCTGAGAGAACGCAGATAAAACGCTGATATGTCAAAGCAAACCGAAAAAAGTCTGCGTGTATTTTTGCCACTGCAATTTGAGGAAAAGGGGGAGGGGATATCAGTGTTTTGTTGTTGTTGTTGTTGTTGTTGTTGTTGTTGCTTGCCATCTCAAAATTACCCTTATCTCATTTATGGTACCATTTTTTTCCGGAGACTGACTATGGCTATTTTCGAAGCACTTTAACGATTTGCTGATAGTTATTGACAAGAGCGTTCTCTGCAGGGAGTCAATTTCAGTAAAATGACCCAATGATTATTGCTGATCAATTTGTATTAGAAACATTATAATTATTGTAGCATTATACATCTATGTTTATTTAATCAGTGCTTTTTAAAAAACTTTTTGCATTATCAGTGTCGATGAGCACTTTAAATATAATCTTATAGACTCCAAATAGTTTGACAACGAGCACACTCGGAGTTTCTTTGAATTTCTTTCCTCATATGCGGTTCATACAAATGTAATCCACCACCAGTAGCTTTTGTACTATTGAAACTCGATTACAGCTACTAAAATGACTTCTGTACTTGTTTCGCCCTCATATCTAATGGATATACATGAATTATGTTACATCCGGCTTAGGACTTAAGAAATATTTTGAGCAGAACTGGAACAAAGAATTCAGAAATTTAGTTAATGCATCAGAACTTAAATGAATGCATAAGAAATTAAATTAATGCATCAAAAATTAAATTAATGCATCAGAAATTAAATTGCATCATTTTTAACATTTAATAGTATCTTTGGTTGTTATGTGGACCCTGAGGCGTATTTATGTTCTGTATATCATTCAAACGCAGGTTGCATTCCTAAATAAATTGCTTTGATAGGAATAGGTGTTTTTGATTACCCTCTTGGTGAGTTTAAAGCAATTCATGCTGGTCTCCAAACCATAAGTAGAATATTGGTAAAATATGGGTCATTTTGATCTCTTAATCTCACATCATAACAATAATAGACAATAACAGCTACTATACAAGTATCCTGGAAGGTTTTCTCACTGGCCCGAAAACCAGAGACACTTTTACCTGCATCCTTTCACTCAGTGCAAGTGTGTTGTTGTTCATAACGTTAATTTATTATTATTTTGATAGTAACAACTTGATATTGAAAATCACGTTTCTACATTACTTACAAGCTTTTTGAGTGAAAAGGCAAAAAAATAAAAAAACCGGCTATAGTTAACGGTACATCAGACCTCGGACTCTGCCCAGATCTTAGTGTACAAACTGGTCGTCATCACTCTGGAGTGCTGACTATGCGAATTAGTTGTCATTATTTGTCTTTTATTTTATATACATAGTATCCAAACATTTGGAAGATCATTGAAATGTTAATGAGTTATTTTAAAATAGAAAAGAAAGAATAACATTATTGCTTGTCATCGTGGTCAAAAATACATGTAAGATTTACCGACAGGCAATGCACTTTATGTGTCTGCATCTCCAAGGAAAACTACACCATTTGCAATTTTCATTAGTCCAAAGACAAGCACTTACATGAAAAGGATAAAGTAAAGATAATAACTGATATATCGCACTTGTTTGACAACTGTTTGTTCACAACCATGTCGAGAAATTCGTGAAAATTATAGTCAGGCAAACTGTTCCTCTTTCCAAACAATAAATATAATATTTAAACTCATCCCTAATAATCTTTATGTTGAGACCTTTTTATTTTGGTGGCAGGCGGGGGGGGGGGGGTGCAGGGGGAGGAGAGGCTAGAGACTGGAAGTCTTCAAAGAAGGCAACTGCTTTAAGGTATTATAAATACTGATAAAAATAGAAAAAAGCAAACTATCCTTCTTGCAACGTCCTGGCTAAATCTTAATGTTAGATGAACACTGCAAACGATATAAATTTGCACAATTTTTAAATGATGTTGTATTTTCTGACGAAACAAACACTTTTTATTTGCTGTAATCAATCTGGAGGAAAAAAAAAGTGAGGCAGGAATGTCTTCGTCTATCACACATTCATATTATGTGTCTTATCTGTCTGTTGCAGAACTGAGTTTGCCTGGCTTATTGTGGACAATATACATATTGTTGTTAATTCGAATAGCCTTGTAACAGTGGTTCACTGACTTTTTTTTGTTGTAAATCTTAAATCCCGAGGAGTTCTAAAATGTGTTCTTTTTTTTTTCCTCCGCCCATCCAGTGGCAGAAGACAGTTTACAAATATAAAATGAAATGTATCGGTGGAAGGAAACAAGATGCCTGTCTTAATTGAATAGGGCGCGTGATGCACTTAGAGACAGTAATACGAAAGATAAATACATGTACTGAGAATTACAAGGAAATATAATAATAAGAAGAATAATAACAATAATAATAACAATAATAATGCAAACTGAGACTAGACACCTCTCATGATCAGTAGTGTGAGATCTCTCAGTGTGGTACAGTCGACTCCGCTTAATCGCCCTTCCTCGGGATCACGGAAAAAGTGGGCGATTAAGCGGAGAAGCGATTAAGCGGGCAGTGATGCGTAGCGTGGGACGAAGGGGGACATGGGGAGGAGGAGGTGGGGAGGAAAGGCTTATCATACCTATTTCTGGGTGGCAGCTGTCACTCGGTCAACCGGTCTGCCATCCGTCGCACAGTTAAACCGTCTGTGTACATTATTTGTTTGTCAAGTGTAACCCTTCAACCACTGATCTTTGAATTCACGGGCGCTGAAGAGTGGTCGATTATCCGGAGTGAGAGGCGATTATCCAGTGACTTTTATATAATAGAAAAAAATCGGTTCCCTGGGAAAAGAGGCGATTAAGCGGAAGAGGCGATTAAGCGGAGTCGACTGTAATTGGTAATCTTGTGACCAAGAACACGTAAGGAAATGGGTCAAGTTCCCCCTGCTCCAGAGTGATGCAGTCTTGTTATTTACTATGTTTGACACTAAAGACTGTTCTGGACAGAAAGCCGCTTTCTCAGAGATAAGATATTGAAGATAACACACATACAGCAAGGTGGAAAGGTGGAAAAAAAAGGGGGNAAAAAGGGGGGGGGGGTGCATATTCCATGTCCTATGCACATGAGTCCTATGAATTAAAAAAAAAAGTATCTGTTACTAAAAGTATCTTATGCAGCCTGGTACTTTATGAATTTAGAGATAATATAATTGTGTATCAGGATATTTCTAGAAAATGTATTGTCTCCTTTTTCTTTAGACATGCTTGTTCATAAAGCATATGAAAACATACCTGCAATTTGTTTTGTTTTTCATATTTGGTGTTTTTGTTTTTGTTGCGTGTTTGTTTCTCTCTTTAACATAAATATGTTATAGACTATGTTTTATAACCCTTTGATTGTTTGTTTGTTTGTTTGTTTTTTTCTTTCTTTCTTTCTTTTTTCTTCTTTCTTTTTCTCTTTCTTGTTGGCTGGCTAACTGGCTGGCTGGTTGGTTGGCTAGTTGTCTGGCCGGCTGGCTGATTGGTTGGTTGGTTGGTTGGCTGGTTGGTTGGTTGGTTGGTTGCTTGGTTGCTTGGTTGGTTGGTTGGTTGGTTGGTTGGTTGGTTGGTTGGTTGGTTGGTTGGTTAACAGGATGAATAAACACTAAACGCTGATACGTTTGAAATGTAATGGAAAGATGAGGCATGACCAGAGGAAGAAACGACGAATTTTTGTAAGCTTCCAAACTTGTATCAACTCCCAACACTTAAAAATACCTTTTACTTTACCTATTTATTCATTCATTGTTTATCCATCCACCCACCCACCCACTCACCCACCCATCCATCCATCCATCCATCCATCCATCCATCCATCCATCCATCCAAAAGTCTACCAAAATCTGAGACCCGAAAGTTGTTAAAACTAGGTCAGATCCAAAATGGCCACCGCCGGCCTTGAAAATGTCATATGCAGTTGTAGTTTTCACGAAAACAAGCCTAGAATAATATTTCAGGGTCAAAAACATTCAGTGACATCAATGAAAATACCATATGTTTCCAATGGTGTGCGGTTCATTGCAAAAGTTTTGGATCTGATGGCGAAGTTAGAGTGAAACTGCATTTATAGTTTTGGCGAATAGAAACATTAATATACTATAAACAGCAAAACGATGAATTTTGAGGTAGTTTCCTGATAACACAGTTCTGCATCTCCCTCCTTCCTCGCCGATATATTGCTGGGATATGCACCATAGGTCGAGGATGATTTCGTCGTAAAAAACACCAGGACCAGACAGAAACCAACAAAGAAAAACACATGTGCGTGATTATCAGGAAAGAATTTACATATTACTTCCTCGTTCTGATTCCAGTTACAACCAACACAAAGAAATGTGATTGTTCACGGCGATAAAATTAAAGTTATCTGTTGAACTGGAGTCCGTGTGTTACTTTAATGTCCTTAACCGACTTCTCTTTATTAGTTTTTGAGGGGGGATAGATAGATACAGTAGATAGATAGATAGNAATTAAAGTTATCTGTTGAACTGGAGTCCGTGTGTTACTTTAATGTCCTTAACCGACTTCTCTTTATTAGTTTTTGAGGGGGGATAGATAGATAGATAGATACAGTAGATAGATAGATAGATAGATAGATAGATAGAGAGAGAGAGAGAGAGAGAGAGAAAGAAAGGAAGAGAGAGAGAGAGAGAGAGAGAGAGAGAGAGAGAAAGAAAGAAAGGAAGTGAGTGAGTGAGAAAGAGAGAACAGAATAAAGTGTATTGTCAGGAAACTGGTTCAGGAGACACAAATGGAGTTGATGAATTTCACAACTCAAAAACGTACGGTGGTAAATATATTACTGTACTAGTTTGGTGTCTCCATGCTAACAAAACGACTGTATTTGTTGTCCACCATATACGGTAACAATTCTGTAGATAACAATTGCTATGTTGTTAACGAAGACGTTTGAAATTCTTATAATATTATCTTGATAGTGCCAAGTTGTCCCTAGAAAAAGAGTAGTTGGTGAAGTACAGGTGTGTGTGTGTGTGTGTGTGTGTGCGTGTGTGTGTGCTGCATGCATGTGTATGTGCGTGTGTATATTATGTGTGCGCGTGTGTGTGTCTGTATGTGTGTTTGTGGGGATGGGGTGGGTGGATGGGGGTGGGTAGGTTGGTAGTAAGACGGAGTTTCCCCATTAGAAATAATAGAACATGTAAAAAATAACGTAAAATAATCTCATCGGTCTACTTTTTCTTGTCACAACAGACAAAATCTTTATACCATATGCTGATGTTCCGTATTACAATGAATGCGTAGAACAATGTCAAAGGGAGGGAGGGAGGAAGAGAGAGAGAGACAGACAGAGGGAGAGAAGGAGAGGAGGGAGGAAGAGAGAAAGATAGGGAGAATAAGAAGGGGAAGATAGATAGGAAGGAGAGTGAGGGGAGAGAGAGAGATAGACAGATAGGGAGAGAGAGAGAAAGAAAGAACGAATCGTATTAATTGCTGTTTTTTTTTTTTCTTGTTATCAGTTCAAGACGGCGAACACCCTTAAGATTTTTCAAGTCTTTTCAGGATGTTGACGAAAAGTCGAGAGGACTGCAGAGCAGGTCTGAACATTAAATGACCTAGATATAGACTAGGTCTGGGCCGTATCTCAGTGCCAAGTCATTGTATTTTGGCGCTTTACTGTGTAGCCGATCAGTTATCTTATCTACACCTTCTTCAACATGTTCACAATATCGGGCAACGGGGTGGGGTAAGAGCCTACATTAGTTGATTTGCGCAAGTAGGATACTTAATATTATCAGTCAGGACTGACAAACACCTTGGTCTCGAAAAGTGCCCAGACCTTGGAGAGAGGTTGGCAGCAACAATCATATAATACACAACAATGTTTTGATTACACAGTGCCATATGTTCATATTGTGTGGATGAGGCAAGAGATATCGAAACATGATGAATTATGGAAACTATGAAGCCTTATAACCCTTTTCAATGTGAATCAAGTCATAATGAAAGACAACGAAGAGTGTGGAGAGACGAACTCTCAAGAGCGTCCGTCTCAGTAGTAGAATCCTTCTAACATGAAGAGTGATAATAACAGCAATGACTCGAGATAGGCTGAGGTGTAATTACTGAATTGTTCAGATCTACAGGTCACAGGTCATTGCTAAACGCTGAACTCAGATCCTGTTGGACTCAGTTTGCTTTATCTTTGGAAACGTAAAATGCTAAAACTTAGATAAACCTGAAACAGAGTCCAGTCTATTTTCCTCACATAGGCACTGTCACTTGAGGGAACTGAAAATACTTGTCAAAACCTGGCAAAATATGGACTGTAGTAGTTTATGAAATACAAATCGTTAAAAGTAGCGACATTCGGACACACTTTTAAAATGTTTTAGCACAGTCCAACACAGTTTCAGTAAACTGCTGAAATGCATAAGTCTTATAAAAAATGTTTATGTGTGACATTCTGCAGTTTTCAATATCTGTGAAACTTGGAAGTGACAACATTTTGACACACCAATCACAGTCCAGCAATGGTTTACAATATACATGTACCGACAAGTCTGGGTATCCCTAGACTGTGATTAATAACCTGATGTTATCAATACATTGTATTATTAATATTCCAATCCCACGAAAATCACTAGAACCCATACTTAGCAACCTCAGTTCATGACTCCGCTAATGACAATTCTGGCAAGACTAGAGTTAATATTTTTTGGTTTACAAAAAAATTTTAGCTTTTTCAACCTTTTGAGCCTCTGTAAACCCCCAGAAGCTACACTTTACGCTATCAGTTGAAGGGTCTGCTTCAACAACTCCAGGTTTAACCTGACTGAAATTTTAGAATTTATCAAAATTTCACATGTTGCCCTCATGACTTTCTAAGTCTTTTGTAATGCTAAAATCTAATTCATGGCTCCATTAATGACAACTAAAATTTCTAGATTAATCCAAATGTGGCCACTTCCAATTTCTGAGTAGAACCTTTAAAACGTCTGGGCACAAAAGGTCCAAATTATTTCCACTAGCAGACACAGTCACTCCTCTTTACACTTCACATTGCACAAAACGCCTAAGTTGCACAAGAAATTTGGACTAAATTTCCTAAACAAAGCTACTCAAAATGTACAAAAAATACACACCCGCATAACCTGTTAAATCTTTTAATGTTTTATCACATGGTTTGGACAAAAACATTTACGCGTCATAAGAAATGTAGTTTTTTCCTGTGCAGAATGATACTTTACATCATGGCCATAGAAACACCTGACTTAGATGGTTTGAGCCGATAACAGAAAAAGCTGGCGGAGTTAAGACGGTTTGATAATTTTAATATTTTTTATAGTTCTTGTAATTTCTTTGCAGAAATATTTATAGACATGAAGCGCAATGGTATGCTTTAGCTATTTATCGAAAAAAAACGTCTGGGCGCCAATCTCGGACTTAGACGGTTTGTGCCTGTCACCATCGAAATGTAGCTTCTGCGCATTTACAAAGGATCTAAATGTTGATAAAACTAACATTTTTTAATAAACCTAAAAATATTAACCTGATCTTGCTAGACTTCTTATTAGCAGGGTCATGAACTGAGATTGCCAAGTGTGTGTTCTAGAGGTTCTTGTAAAATTGGAATATTGATAAAATCAACATTTCGATAAATCTTGAAATATTAATCCCAGTGGATTTACCCAAAGTTGTTGGTATGGACCCTTGAACTGATTTTGTTGTAGCTTTCGGGGGTTTTACAAGGGATCTAAAAGTTGAATTAAGTTGATCATTGGCGGAATCATAAACCATGAACTGAAATTGCTAACCCTAGACTATTAGTTAGCAGAGCAATGAACTAAGATTGCAAAGTGTGGAATGTGGAGAGAGTATAGATCTACCCAGAGTTGTCATTAAGGTTTTAGAATATTCAATCACTAAGGCCTAGTGATGGCAGTTATGAAAATGCGATGTACTTTTTGTGATCAGTGTTTCTGTAATGATTCTATACTAACACTAGTTGAAACTAAACACGTAAATCTTAGCCATGAAAGCACAAACCACCTAAGTCTAGGTGGTAATAAACCATCTAAGTTATCCCACAGAATTGCCTCCAATTTGTAGATGACACAAAAGGTCTAACTTACTGTCTATGTCCAAATACAAAAAAAAACCCCAATACTAAATTTACTATTTTTTTACGTCTCTCATACGCTTCTTTCATTTATCTGCCTTTAGATCCAATGAAAGATGTAACTCCAACCATGTAATCAGTTTTTGCTTCCTCCTGTAAAATTTACCTTGTTAGACTTAAAATGGTTTGCCCCCGACACCATTGATATGTAGCTTAGTTTGAAACAAGAAATGGCCAGAGATATACAAACAACAACTGAAAAAAAAAAGGTTGAAAGAAATTATTTCTGGTAAGTTCACTTATTTTTTAATACAGTAAACAACTATCACATGCAGGTCAGGGCATAAAAAAAATAATGGCAATCATAAGTAAATATCATACAGTCAAGCATAAAAACATCAAATACATGAAAGTTGAAATTATGGTTTGCTCAAACAAATCTTTCAGACCCACACTGTTTGGCAAACTTCAAGAAAATAAGGTGCCCTGAAGACTTGAATTATCTGAACTGTAGGCATATTATATGAGAATGTGCGATGTAATGCCCATCATAAACAGGAACCTAATAATGTAAGGTAGGAATAAGACAGCAACAATCACATTCAAAAACGATATATTAATGTTCTCATCTATTGTGGGAAAACAGTCAAGTACCCACTGAATGATAGGGTGTCCGTAGATTCAAGAAGTATCAGTGTATTTCAAAAGCAAGCACATCTGATAAACATGAACAAACTTTCACTTTACAAAAAATGGAGATGAACTGGAGAATATGAAATTAGTATTTTTTTGTTTGTTATGTCAGCCCAGTGATCAAGATGTCTATTCACTATTATGCAAGAAATATGGAAAGTGCCACTTGAACATGCTTGATGATTCCCTAGACAATGTAAACTGTTTTGTCTAAAGAATACGGTGGAAATGTAAAAAGACAAAACCCTTCAGACAAAACTTTTGAGGGTGCATTATCAGAAGATTTGAATTATACTGAGTGTGTCTCATGGGAAGCTGTTGAATGGGAACGTGCTAAGCAGGAAATTATATAAAGGAATGGAAGTGTAATAGAGTTCCACTGTATCTGGCAATATTTTATACAAATTATGGACTTAATCAGGTAATAACTTGTACTTTACGAAATTTTCCAGAAAAATATATTCATATATACTTGGCCATCAAGATAAGCACAAATATTATATCTAACAGCCAGACAAAGTGAAACATTGTGTACACTACAGTTACACCATTGCATCCACTCTTACTTCACCTTACCATAATTTTACTTGGTCGCAAAAAAACCGATACCCATTAAGTCCTTAATATCTCCCACAAAAATTTAAAAAATGATTGAAATTTTGTACACTTGAAATATGTCCAAAGATATACCATTTGCCAAAATTTCATTAAAATACGCACCAGATTACGCATTTTATGTCATTTTGAAGTATAACCTACATCTCAATCCCCTTGACTTTTTTCTGTGGGGGCCAAAGGGGAGCATTTCAGAGACACAGGCATTGGTTTTAACAGGATGGGGCCACATCCCATACGACTCAAAGGCCTTCAATGGCTGAAAGGAAAATTCGATGACAGACTGATCAGCTGATGAACACCGGTGGAATGGTCCCCCCCATGACCCAGATCTGAATCCCCTTGACGTTTTTCTGTGGAGGTTTTGTGCTGATTTTCTGATGTTTCACAAATTTGCGTTATTTTTTTTAACTTAAGGCCTTTTTTGAAAAACATCATAAGGTTTGATAAAGACAACAATTTTCAATACATTTTATTCAAACTTTCTACGATTGTGTTTCATTGAACATTTAAACATTATAAAGTTTCGAGTGATTTCATAAAAACTTGTGGGAGTTATTACCTTTTTGGTGGGTATCGTTTTTTTTTGTTTGTTGTGACACATGGTATAAGGCTGTTGCAAAAAAACGCGATAAAGTTATACTACAGGTTCCTTATGTACACGTAGTTTGGAACTGAAAAAAGTAAATTGTTTACTTGAAAAAGCTATGGTATACAAAAAAGATATGTCATTTATTTTCTATCAAGGGTTGCAAGTGCAAAGACCATAGACCATAGCATTCTATAAATTATATAAGAAAGACAAAGCAGTTGCGCAAGTATCCCTCATTTTGTCAGTTAACTGATATCATGGGAAAGTTTATAATTTACAGTGGAGCACGATTAATATGAACATGCTTGGTACATAAAAAGAGATATTAAGTATATTAATTTTTGTCTTCTCCTGGTACTGGTAATTATATTCCGCTAATATTCATAAACTTTCACAGGCAAGCATTATAAGTACAGTTTTTTTCAACCTGTTATTCTCTTTAAGATGCTAATTTACACATGGTTAGCCATACGCACGCTTCATTACCGCACTTGCCGAGCAGTAGCTTATTATAGTGCCAATTCACAGCAGCATGTACAACTGTCAGAGATCATGCTAACTTGAGTCAACGGTTCAGTACTGCCGCTTCAAATAACACACTAAAGCTTTAGTTTTATATGTTGGTGTTATTGTTAAGATTTCATCAATCAAACCAAGCTGGTCATGCCTCCTTCTTCCCCTCCCCTGCTTGCCCACATGGTGTAATTGCATGTGAAAATCCTTTGTTCTTCCCCCGTACTCCCTTTCTACCTTGTCCTACTTTTCAGACACAGAGGTGGGACACTAAAACTATTGCACTTGGTCAGTTTTTATGAGTAGGCTCATCATGCAGTAGATCATGATCATTCTTCCAAGATAGGTTGTCTTAAATTCTTAAATGGCATTTCCTTACTACTGCCATTGAGGGACACAGAGAGAGGAAAAGAAAGAAAGGAGGGAAAGGAAAAAAAAGAGGAAAAAGAGAGAGCCAAAAGACAGGATAACAGAGACAAAATAATGGCAAAAAGGGGAAAACTGAAAGTGAAAATTAACTACAGTAGTTGATGACAAGGAAGGGGAATGGAAAGGCGCTACATTTGATTTCAGGGGCAAAGCGAACGAAGACTATATTGTTGTTCTGATACTGGCTATGGTTGGTCCCGTCTGTTCAATCTTCTGTCATTTCCTCTGTTGATCTTTAATATGGTACGTATATGGTTAATATGTTATTACACTTTTGGTTGGTTCCAAGGTGTACACATTATCTGTGCTCCACTGCATGTAAATACATCAGGCGGAAAAAATAATGATAATATTACCTACCATTATTCTTGCCAAAAATACACTCGCTTGAAGTAGAAATAAATTACATCCATGCAATGTGAAAATAATGAGAAAATGCCCTTGCTGCACAACTCTGAACTACAGATGTCAGATAACAGACCTCACATTTAACTTTAAATATAGACTAGACCATTCTTTCATAAAATTATAATTAGTGAAAAAGGAAAAATACGTGTACTTTCAACTTCCAAGGCTATCAAAATGCTCCACACTTAATAAAGAGCCTCATTTCAATTTGCCAAATAACATAATATTCACATAATTTCCATCAACTGACTACCCTTCCCCAGTTTTCCCCCAACCCCTTGATGATTGCCTTTTTTCCTTTCCTCTTTGGGTAAATGATGTGGACGCTGTCATCCTCAAATATTCTAATCTCTAAAGTGATCCCATCTTAACCAAATTGTTATGAATGACATACATGTACCTACCATTCTTTGCATGTCATTTGTATATGAAAAACACATGAACTTTTTTCCTTTCTTTACTAAATTCTCAACCTCTCAGTAATCTTAGTAACTGTGCATAACTGTTACACTTTCGTGACCACAGCATTTCTTCCGTTTCACTCACATGAAGACAGTGAAAGAATTAGGGTGATAAATACTTTCTCACACTGAACCTCCATTACATAATATGTTAATATTTAAAACTTCATCATCTTCATGAAAATATTAACAATATAGGTTGCAAGAGCCTAGTTGGTCAAAAAAAAACCTTGGAGTATCCGGGTCGATAGTAGCAGAGTATAAAATCTGTCCTTGGACAGACTGTGTCGAAATAATCGTATAACATGAAACCACACTGCAAAAGTGGTGAAATTCAGTTTTGAATTTTTGAAAAAATAATTGTTGCAGGCGTGTTTCCCAATGGCTTCAGCTGATTTCATTTGTGCGGACCTGTGATCTGCAAAAGAAGCCCCAATTTTTAACCCCTTTTCACGTAATTTAAAATTGTGAAAAATCTAGATGAAGGACCCCCACCGTAAACAGTATATAATTTAAGCACAGTGGTGGCACCAGACCTGCAGACTAGTCTTGGCCATCTTGGAATGTTCATGAGGTTCGAGGAGAAATTTGTATTAAATGGCTCAAAGAGGCTTTTACTATTTGGCTCCTGCAACCTTATTATAAGGACCAGATGATTCTTAATGATTAAATCTTCCTGATCTTACCGCTTAGTGACCCTTCAGGTTGTCCTGAATGATTGAGTTACTCATATCTTCCACGGTGAATTGCTGAATTCCATTTCTGAACTCACAAGTACATAATAACAAAGCAATATGCTATAATTATAAAGGCATTGGTGGAAACCAAAATAAACCATACTAGTTATGAGGAACAATATATCCCCAATCTTCCCTCAGGACTTTCATTGCTGATGGAGTAAATTTCATGTGGGAACGTCCATTCTGTTATGCTGAGGTTTCATAAAGATGTACTGTACATACTTGAACGTCTGAAAAAGATATGAGACCAAGTAAAAACTTTATTACTCTCCTCATCTCACTTCTCAGTAAGTAGCTTTGCACGACAAGTCTATTAGATTACACAAACAAACCTCACAGGACATTCACTTGAATGGATCTACTCTCACTCACTGGCATAGATCCACGAGATTGTTTCTTACTGAGCAAGGATACAGGATGATATCATAATTTCATCACATTTATGTGAATCCTTGATAAAAGCAAAATTTATACTAGAAGACAGTAACCACCCTCTAGCCAATGACTATATTAAATCAAATAGAAGTAACCCCTTATTACAACCATATGCAAGGACTGAGCGGTAAAGTAAATCGTTCGTATCTTCAACATCAAGGAAACGTAGTTGTGAATGTATATTCATCTAATATGTGGATGGAAGGAAGGGATATATGCGTGTGTGTGTGCGTGCGTGTGTGCGTGCATGTGTGTATGTGATGGGTGGTGAGTAAGTGTGCATTTCAATGAGTAGATCGTTAATGTAAGTGTCACGTGCAAGCCAAAATACACCTATGTCATGTTTTATTTCCTCATTTTACAAACACAAAGTACCAGTTAAGTGCAAAAACCTGAGTAATTTTATCATGTTCAGAGACATACAGTTGTGTCTTGTTAATCCAGATCTTTTCTAAAATATCCGCATGCTGACCAGGCACTTAAAGACAATGCAGCAGACAGACATTTCATTATCACACTGGCTGATTGGTAGGACATATAGTGTCAAATCACAGTAGACTGATCAACCATCTAAGGTCACAGTGACATGAGTAACAGTACAGGACTGCAGCTTTGAATGGCACAGTAAACTCTAGCTGTCTTAGATGATGTTTCCTCACTGTTGCTGTTTTATGTAGCTGTAGGGGTGAGGGGAGGTGCTTCCCCTTGGGCGCATGCAGATTCAGGCACAGAGAGAAGAGGGAAGGAAAGGAAGAGAAGAGAGAAATGGAAAAGGAGAAAAAGAGCAGAACAAGAGGGCAGGATAATAAGGACAAAGAATGAAAAAAGAGGGGAAACTGAAAGTGAAACTTATCTTCTTGATGGACAGAAAAACAGGGAAAAGGGAATAGAAAATGGAACAGCAGTATGTTTGATTTTGGGGCCAAAGAGAAGTAGGGTGCCAACTTTTATCATTTTAATGTGCTTACACTGTTGTTCTGCTATTGGTCACAGTTGGTCTAGTTCCCAGTGTGTTTCATAAGTTCAATCTTTTGTCATTTTCACTGTTCATTTTTATACATGTACACGTATGGTCAAAACGTATTTCTGTTAATAAGTACACTTTTGGTCGGTTCCATAGTGTAAGCATTATCTGTGCTCCACAGTAGATAACTTTGGACTGAGGTTGATAGTACAAAGGTAAAGAAGAGAAAATCTGGTGCATTAGGAATAATTACGCAGTAAAAACGGTATACGTAGTAACAGTGTAGAGATACTTAATCTCAAGGTCCTCACAGATTTTTAAACAATTCACTGAAAAAGATAATCTATGATATAGCTTAGACTTACCTGTGTATTATATCCTTTATGTGAGCTGTGACCTTTTGTTTGTTTGGTGTCATAACAGGTTGGGAAGACTGGGCGACCAGTCACTGACTGAATATGTTATCAGGTGTCTCTGGATAAAGTGAGGATTCATCAGACATGAAAAATATGAATATAAAATACATGATAGGTAATCACTGTTCTCTAGCTTTTCATTTGGATTATGGAAGCGTATTCCAGCATATATAATACACATTTGCACTCTCAGATTTCATGTTTGCATTCGGATCCTTACACTTCCTGGATTTCGGATCAACGACACACGACTGAAGGATCATAAAGATGATCCTGAAATAATAAAAATCTATGAAAGTGCCAACTATGTGATTGAAAGTCACTGTACTAACACAAACAGGATAGTATTTTGAAGATTTCTCTCTAAAACAGGATGTGCTGTTTGTAAATTGTTAAGTTCCTAGTGGAGACGCAGATCTAAGAAGAAAAAGTACTATGCAGTCTAGTATCAAAGTAAATGGCCTTTCATCTCCATAACAACAAAGGCTGCTGTTTCAAGACTTGAAAACAAATAAGGTAGATAATAATTTTTAATTACTTCATGGATATCACTCAAAGACAACAGTGATACTTTTTCACAGAAACATGTCAGTTGATATTTGTATGCTTGTTACATTCCTGGGATCACCATAAAACTGAGACCTGAAAATACCTGAAATGTAAAGTTACTGTAACACTACAGTTTATATGATAACTTCATCGTATGAAGTAGAGACTCAATCATTCACCTACCACCCATCCACCAGTCAAACATGCATACCTAGAGTTTCTGCCAAGGCCGCAGCATATCGACTCAGACCCACCTCTACACCGATCAGGTAGACAACTGGAACAATCAGACTGCCCAATGTAGCAGGAAACACAAGCAGCATCTCCACTGGCACAGACGCTGAGAATTCTGAAGAAATTTACATCAGACAGACATCAAGAAGTTGCTACAACCTGTGGGGAGTAGCCTGACCATATAGTTAGGATGGTAGACTGAGGTAAGGCCTGTTAGTCTAAAGTTTGTGGGTTTGGTTTGACTTGCGGGCAGGGCATTTTACTTCGGAAAGACACTTTGCTTCCTTTTCCCCACTGAACTCAGATGTAAATGAGTATCTGATTTTAAAGTTGGATGGACCAGGGCACTGCAACATGGGTGACCAGCAATGATTTTGCTATGCGATTTATATGTAATACAGTCGACTCTGCTTAATCACCCTTCCTCGGGATCACGAAAAAAGTGGGCGATTAAGCGGAGAAGTGATTAAGCGAAGAAGGTAATTTCGGCCATATTTTTGGTATTGGGGTTAAATTTCTTTGATATCGTGGTTTGATGTCGGGTACTGATGCCTTCTCGTCGCCAGACCCAGGACAGACTCGAGTTTGACGATGTTGTAGCGCGCAAAATGTTTGATCTCCGCGGTCTCTCTCATTGGCCACCTCGCAGTAGCCTGCAGACAATAAGAAGAAGGATAGCATGGCCCGGATCGACCGTTCATCCACATGACACGTTCGCTGATCTAGCCAAAATCCACCACACAGATGCCTTACGATGAGACAGAAGGTGTGGGAGGAGGGGACTATATGTCTTTCAGCAAATTAGCATTACCGGACAGGCGACATCGGTGATGCCTAGCGTGGGACGAAGGGGGACAAGGGGAGGGGGAGGTGGGTGTCACGCACCACGAAGACCTGAGCACGAAATCAACTCACAACGCGCGGTCAAAACTCCGCAACCCCGTGAATGGGAAGTTATCTTTCTTTCTTTTATCCTTCTATTAATCTATGATTAAGCAAGCGATGAATAAGTTAGACTCATTCGCCCTTTAGTCTCCAGGCCGGCAGGTTCTATTATCTACACAAATACTGACGTGCTCATCCCAATGACGTTGAACAGCTGCAATAATCTTTCAATCGAAATTAACTATTGAGCGGTTGAGACAATCATTTTGAAAGCAAATCCCTGCAAGGATAAAAGTGGCCAGAGTCGATAGTACCTCACACTTCACCACCTATGAGTTGTCCATAGGGTAAGTACGTGGAATTATTTAATTGCTTCAGAGCGGACCAGATACACGACTGGGGTCAGTAACTAGTAAACCAGAGCATAACATGGTTGAAAGTAATTAATACATGTATGAATGCCAATTAAGTATAAGGTTTTCCTGTTGTGCTCAGTATCATATATAGCGCAAGGCAGATAGGGATGATATTGACCATTGTGAATGCTAAACTTATTGTGACTATTGTTATCATGATGTACAAATATACTATCAGTGCAATCGCTACGTCACGGACTGTTTCCCCATGACGGGTGACCTCTAACGAATAGACGTATAATGGCAAATTATATTTCCAGTGGTTTCCAGGCTGGGCGCTCAGACGCCAGCCTCATTAACTCACGACTCACTGGGGACTGGAGACCCCGATTGAGTGACACCCTAGCACGACCCTAGCCGGCCTCAGAGTAGCTGTCTGAGAAGCATTGTCTGGACCCGAAACTCCAACGCTCCAGGACGACTCGAAATGGCCTCAGAGCAGGCGGAGAAGTGCTTCCCCGAGCCAGACTGCGACGTACCATCTCGGCTCGACTCACCCCTATCCCATCAGCGGCGCTCGTGGAGGGCCTGAAGCCTGAGAAACCCGGGCTCGGCAGATAGTCCCATCAGCTACCCTTATTATTATTTACTATTTCCCTTTTCCCTTATATGTATCGTTCCCCTGGTGTGTCCGCGTGTAGTTACTGTGCGAGTGAGAGTGTGATTAGTTGTTATAGTATTACTCTTTCATTATATGTTGATTATAGCAGCAAACTTTAAGTTATATGTTGAAGTGAGAGTTTGTTGGTTGATGTGCGGTTGGTAGAGATTGAGTGGCTGAGTCAGTGCGTGACAGTGGGGAAGTAAGGCTTATCACACCTATTATGGCGTGGCAGCAGCAGCTGTCACTCAGTCAACCGGTCTGCCATCCGTTGCGCAGTTAAACCATCTGTGTACATATTTGTTTGTCAACTGTAATCCTTCAACCGCTGATCTTTGAATTCACGGGCGCTGAAGAGTGGTGGATTATCCGAAGTGAGGGGCGATTATCCAGTGAGTTTTATATAGAAAAAATTCGGTTTCCTGAGAAACAATGCGATTAAGCGGAAAAGGCGATTAAGCAGATGGCGATTAAGTGGAGTGAACTGTATTATGAATTTACATGCATGATGTGTTTTGTTTCTATTTATCTTTATTATGAATGAGATGAATACATTTTTATGGCATTGTACATCACTTTCCCTGTGTGGTAAATAAAAGTCCTATTTTAATTTGTATTTTAAGATCGAAAGGGCATGAATTCAATTCCCAACCACAGTTATGTTGGAAGTATCTTAGGAAAACACTTCATTTACATTTCCCTCAGTCCACATGTCTGTAACATGGGTACCTGGTTATAGGCAGTAGAAAATATTATCAGAATACTAATGATCAGTGTCTACAGGTGGAAGCAACACTATATGCTCCTCATGGAGTTAGAAAATCCTAGAGTGATCATGCCTGCTAGGGAAATAGTGTGAAGTCACAAGACCAGGCACTGACCTAGATACCAGATTTGTAAACCCCATTACTATTATTTCCCAGACACAGAGGACATCAAATGAGAAGACTACATGTCAAACAATCTAAGTCAAGACTAGCAAGCTGATCTGGGCCTAGGTTCAAAATCCACTTCACAGTTACATAGAAATCACTGACTTTGTATAGGAGAAAAGTGTAAATGATCAATATATATTTCTTTAACTAAATGATACCTCTGTTTGTTTTCTTTTCTAGCCTACAGTCTAAAACTGTATCAAAGGTACTCAACAGCAAAAACAAAAAAAGGTATTCAACAGCAAAAATAATGATTGTCTGCACTTCCAACCTCTTTTCCTTGATGAAATATGAGGACAGTTTATAATTTGTCAATAAAATGGGATGGGCATTGAGACTGATAAATGTTGATCTTTTATCATTCATCCCATTCCCCAGATATTTCCAAACGAGTTAAAACAACTGATAACAACCCATTCGACAAGACAGTGGAATGAACATGATTGAGAGACAAAAATCTACAAAACATGAATATGTGATCTACAGGTCACATTATCAAGGCAAGAGAAACAGAAAATGAACTGGAATCAATGGGATATCAAATGTATCCTCTTGTGTCAGTAACCAGCTCATGCCAGTAATTGCCTTCATTCATTTATTGGAAATGATTTCTCCCAGCATTTTTAGTGATTTCCCTTGAATTACAATGGCAGACGGTGCTTCATGTTTGTTTTTCCAACAGAATAAAACAGAATGGGGAAAACGAAACAATTATTTAAAGATTTGTATAATCAATATACCAAGACCACGTTGTACATTTTTGGTCATTAAAAGTGGCAATGCAACAGCACTGATATTTTATTGTGTTGTGAAATGAAAAGTGCAATAACTGATAAACATACCATGTAAATTAAGAAAAAAGCAGTGATTAGTCTGACTTTCAGTGAAATTATCTGCCATCTGTATGTTTACATTTCTCAAGGAAATGACTTTCTCTGTGAGGGAAAAAATTAAGAAAGATGCCATTTTCTAACATCGATGAAGCAGCAGGCCTGTCAGTGGAGCCATTCTGGCCATGTGCTTCTTCCCAAGAATGAAACATGGTTTTTTTTTTCCCAGATTTTTTTTTTGAAAAAATCATATAAGTTTACTATTAAAATATATAAAACTGCATTTTACACACTGAATCTGACATTTCACAATTTTCCCCAATAATTTATGAGAAGCAATTTCACAGTATACAGGGAACAATGATTTTTTGGAAAGCCTTTTAACCCCACTGCACGGAAAAAATCTCTGCTGGTGGCAATACTGTCGTATATTGAGTCAGAAGGAGTATGGCTGTAATTGGCTGATGGTAGAGGAATATCCACAGAGACATCAATTTACATTCCATTTTAATGAGGTGATTGACTTATACCATTCAAAACCAAATTCATCTGACGTGAAATGTTTTTTTAATTAAAATCTGAGTTTAATTCCATGAGCGAATCTGACAGGGAAATTGTGGTAAATAATAAGTAAATAAGATGAGTTTACAAGCATTTTAAGCCGAATGCATCACCAATAAACATCTTAGTATCATGAAAACTTGGAATGAGATGTGACAATCAGGATCATCCCATTCCACAATGATTAAAAATTGATTGTAGCCAACATTAGCTTGCCAAAACACTAACAGAAGAGTAAAGAAAGTAATTCCTTGGAGGGACATATGTTGTATTCTTCTCAAATGTTGCTCAAACAACACAAGCCTTGTAACCTTGCACTGTATGTGTCTTGGTGATTGTGATGGGCCTTTCTCCACAATAGTACCATGACAACTGATCAAGTCTATGATATCAAAAGATGCACACTTATCTTGTGAACATGCACACTGCCTCTGTTCAGGAGGTAAATGTAGAGTTTATAAGTGGCAAGTACACTACACATGTTACAGACAATTTACTTCAAGACAAGGAAACAAAAACGACTGATGCATTCTTACCTGCTTCTATTCTCTCAGAATTAATGTCTCTTTCAAAGCTTGCATATCTACCTAGAGAGAGAGAGAGAGAGAGAAAGTATGCAGTGCTCAGTAAGTTAACTCTAGAGATCTACAACTTGTTAATTAACTTTCAAAAATGAAATAATGCAAGACTTAGATGTAGGNGGGGGGGGGGGGTGTAGATTGTAAGAGATTACCTAAAAGTTTGATGAATTTTAAGATGACATCTAGAACAGGTGGTCTAAACTGTGCATTCTTCTAGCACTTGATTAAACACCCTTAAGAGTAAGAGCTTAATTAAATCATTACATGCCTGGATTAGAATTTCAAAGCTGAAGAAGACGCTCATGAAAAAAGCCTTCAGAATTCTTACAGGCTGAGAAGTTATAAGAAATTATGTGAACCTCAATGAAAACTTGTTTGTTCTTCCTATGATTCTTATCTCTGCAAGAACCAGACAATTCACTGTCAAAAATATCCAGCCCAGCACTAGCAAACATGTCCTGAAATTCCCTGTTAAAGTTTGCAACTGGGAATTGAGATGAAAAAAAAATTGAATGGAGTCTACAAACTACAAACCTGGAGATTGCTTAAGACACTCTCAGATTATCAGCTGCTAGGCTAGGTTCCATGTACTCAGTTTTATAAACTTCATCCCCAAGATTATTACTCTTTTATTAGCAACCAGCAGTTATGCCACTCACTGGAATTTTCCCCTATAGGATAAAATGACCTTATAAAAACCATTTTCCCAAAGGTAGAGCAAAATTGTTTTCCTAAGTTGTTGGAAAAAATTGTGAAAAGTAAGAATGTGGGATAAATGACTGGTTTTCTCTGTTTTAGCAGTAAAATTAAAAGATTCTTTCCATCCAACCTGCCTCCACATCTTGTCTACGGAAATGTGGGACAAAAAATAAAACCATTCTCCCGATACGGGTTAAAGCACATAACTAGCATGGCAACACTAGCAATTAGGTACTATAGATAGATAATTTAACTTCTAGTCTAATAATCTGGACCACATAAACATCAGCACATTTACCAGCCAGAGCAAGCAGTAGTTTCCCTAAAGGTGGATGGACATCAAAAAAGAAAATACGCTTGAGATACAAGGAGACACTTGGCAAAGTGAAGTTCATCAAATCTGAAATGGAAAAAATTTGAAAAGCCTCTCAGTGACTCAACACTCAAATGTCACAGCTAGAAGAGATAAAACAGCTTCAATGGCGACAAATCAATTATGTTGAATATATCTTTGTATTACACAAAAGTTAGTTATGGAGAACTGGGATTACAAAAATAAAAACCTTCTTCATAGAATGTTAAACAGCATCCAGTGGTAAAGCTAAGTTTCACATGCTAAAGCAGTTCACATCACTTCATTGTCTACAACAATTATGAAATCACTATCAGTTAATAACTTTGGTTTCCTGGTATATCACAGTTCCACTTCCATCTAATTTGAATCAACTTTTAAAACCTGGTTAAAAAGTAAAAATGATAAGATCAACTCACACCACAGCTCTTGGTACCCCCAGCCGCCATGTCCGAGATACTAATGACAAAATGGTCAGTAAAACTTGCATGATGTCAATCTCTGTCTTCACAGTGAATGGTTTTGACTCCTCAGATGATGTGCCAGTGCGTCTCTCTTCACCAATGGACATTATCCTGGGTGCTCCATCACTCTAGGGAAGCAATTGACGTGCACAGTAAAGCTCATGATTATGAGATCATTTCACAGGTGTAATAGCTAGAACTGACACTAAATAAAAGTTTGACTACGCTTACTGTCTTCATTATACAAGCACAATCCATATACAGTGGAACCCGCTTAAGCGGGACGGCTCCGTTCCCGACGAATCGTCCCCCTTAAGCGGGCGTCCCGCTTAGGCGGACTATCCATTATAAAGTGATTTCTTAGCTAGTTTGTGCATTTCTTTCAAGTTAAGGGATATCATTATTTGTTGATAGTGAGGTGTGACAACGGAGTCAGATTTAAATTGTATCTGTACTGTTTAAAATATACTTACTGCAGTCTGACCGCATTTTCAGTAGACTTGCAGAGCATATTATTGGATTTTTGGTTGGCTTCAAAGAAGCACCTAGGCCTTCTCACCACTCTCCTTTGAAAATTAAAAAAAAAATTCTTTTAAAGACCGGGACATGTCTACATAGAGGGAAAGAAATAATACATGTTAAAATAAAACGAGAGAATATGAAAGGTCTAACATCTCTGAAATCGCGATGTTCGCCGTCCCCCATTCAAGTGATCAAAAATAATTTGGGATGAAATTTACATGATCGTAAACACCAGCAAAGATAAGCGTTACACTTCTCGCTCCACATCTGGCCAGAGCGCGACGCGGGCGGCGTGTGTCGAAAAGGCTTTACGCAACACGAATGATGGTCATGCCTTTGTCAACGACACCCTGGTTGAGTGTTGTGCAATAGCGCAGGTAAGGCTCGTAAGCGTCGATCACTGCCTAAGCTGCAGAAAGGATAAAGTGTGGTTGACAGGGGGCGGGGCTTTCTTAATCTTGATTCGTTAATGCTTGCGCGAGTTAAATGACCAGCGGCTAGGATGTCCGCTCTGATTCGTCCATGGGTGCGCAGAAGGGTCAACTGCCTGACAGAAGGCTATGGGGAGGTAGTGTCAATCACTTCTCACGTAACGTAAAGGGGGGNNNGGAAAGGGGGGGGGGGGGGGGGGGGGGGGGGGGGGGTAATCAGGGCCGTCGGTATAAGCTTCTTTGTAGGTCTCAGGTTATCAGCTGATGGGCAAAGGTAAACAAGCACTAAGACTCCGTACGATAGTGATAATTTGCAGCATTCCTGTCAAAAAACAGCGTGTATATTACGGAAATCTGGCTTCAAGTCGTCTCGCTTAAGCGGGTTGTCGTCCCGCTCACATGTATAGATTTAAATAGCAAAAATTCCGTTCCCCAGGCATTCGTCTCACTTAAGCGGGCGTCCCGCTCACGCGTGTCCCGCTTAAGCGGGTTCCACTGTATATNNTACTATACATTATTGTTAAGAGCAGTACGGGAAGACATGCGGGTATCGCAGACTCGGCCAACTTTATCACAGTAAAAAGCGGTCCAAGTTCAAAACGCTCGACGTAGAGTCGACAAAGAACGATTCAGTAAACAAAAATGGCCGACTTCTAAAGGGCGTGGGCTCGGAAAAGGGGACATAACTCTAAAGGAGTCAAATTTTCAGGTGTATTATTTCCCTTGAGCGATTTCCGAAGTACGCCTATTCATGATAGGCTGAATCCTCCACTACTGTAAATTCTAATTTTGTGGGAAAATAAAATTCTTCATTGCAGGCTTGGTACAGGACTGATTTGAGATAAATTCAAGAGTCCTGCTCAAGAGTCATGTAAATGTCTCTAGGCCAGTCAAAACAGGACTTATGTCAGTAGATATAGATCTAAGATATATCAATCTCAGAAGTTATCTGGGCCTATTAGTATAAGATTTTGTTTGGTTAAGGAAATAAAGGTATTTAAATTGTTTCTGTTCAAATAAATATTGATTTTATAGGTTAATGATACTAGTAAGTATTTGTAGATTAATTCTGAGTTTTGAGAGATGTAAGTTATATATAGTAATAGTACAAAATTGCTCTTCAAACATGTTTCTAGAATCTTTGCCACCAAACAGAGGCGACCCCCTGACTAGATATATCTTGCCCAAAATAGTGCCAGCTCAATTCCCCTCCTCCCACCCCAACCTGTGAAAATATACATGCAAAATAATCTTTTATATCATACCAATCATTTGATATAGTTAATCAGAAACAATCAGAAATTTGACTGGTAGTAAGAAACAAATACAATACATCACAACCACTGCTTAACACAATTCCCTGCCTAACATACTCCCACTAAACAGTCTCAACTGCTATGTTCCTTACGAAAAAAGAAGGTCTGAAAACCACAAAACTTGTGATAACACATTTTGAAAAGCTTGGTCAAGATGGATGCTTGTGTTATCGGAGTTTCACTTCTGTAATCTCAGTCCATGCTCACCTGTTCTCTTGTAACAGTACTTGGGTTCATCATTCTCACCGCACCTCTTCCTCCTCGGGTCTCTGGGTGGACACCCCCTGAGTCAGGTGGGAACAGATCCATGTATTCATTGCCCAAATGTCAGCCTAAGGGGGCAGTGACCATCAAATCATATTCCAAATGAAACATTCCTAAACTACATGACATCCCTGCTCACATCCTTGTAATGTTACTTTCTGTGACCAACAGTGTAACCACTTAAACCTGATGACACCAGTGTAATATGATCTACTGTCTTTACTAAAATAGTCTAGTTCACTTGGTTGTGTAGTGAATATTAAAACCAACTTTGAGACTCTGTGATAGTAGGCAAGTCTAAACATAGTGGACCAATGCATGAAAAGTTAGTCTAGTCGTGATATTGTTTAATATTGGGCTGTTAGTTTATTGGCCCACTTATTAAAGTCTACTTCAACAGGAATGAACAGAGGTAACTAACTAACTATATATATATATATATGTATGTATGTTTGTATGTATGTGTGTGTGTGTGTGTGTGTGTGTGTGTGTGTGAGAGAGAGAGAAAGAGAGAGAGAGAGAAAGAGAGAGAGAGAGAGAGAGAGAGAGAGGGAGNGGGGGGGGGGGAGAGTTATTGTATGCCACATATCTGTATGTAATCACAACATTCCCTGTTTAATTTATTAGCTGTGCTGCACTTGTTCAGAGCAAATTTTCATCATCATATCTTACTTAACGTCCATCCACTATAAACAGTATAAACAGTAACACATCAAGAAACTACAGCAATGTCTACAGGTAAAGATGCCAACTGTACCTAGCATAAGAGTATGCAATTTTTAGTGAGGCTCTGCCACTCAAGTGTTAAAGCAGGACACGCACATCAAAATAATTTTCTGTTTTTCAATACTTTTTCTCTCTAAAAATTATCTATGGTGCCCACCAAGTCAATTTTGCGAAGAAAGAGCATCGTTCTGTTACCGTGCGCTTATGTAATATGACGTAATAAGGAGAGCCAAAGTTACCGGGTTTGGCCCTTGTGCCCAGAATTATTCCCCTTCCCTGAGCAGCAGAAGCCTGTGGCAAAAACACTGACGTCACTTACGTTCCAGCAGCTTCAGACACCTCTACCTGACAATATATTATTCAGCTTTTAATTAAGGTTCTGGTATTCCAAATTCAAACGTAAAATTTGATAGTGTAAGCCAGAAAAAGTATTCTGTATTTTTATTGTTTCAGCATGATTTTGTTTGGCATATCTACTGTTCACAGAGGAATTAAAATATTCATACCAACATGCTATTACCCGTCCGCAGTGCACTGGCTAGACAGCTTGGCCATGTGGCAAGAACTTATTTGACGTAAGCTTATGGCCGCCACATGCCTGGTGGTTGTAACAATTCGGACTTTAGTCTTTACATAATGTAATCCTGTGGGTTATCTGGGGCCAGCAGAGGCATTATATCATTATGACAGACACTTGGAAGACTGTTTTATTGGAATAATAGGATATCGTATGATTTAATATGGCCTGTAGGCCGGTGTAGTCTTCCTTGAAGGACATTTCTATGTGTCAAAATTTGGAGAAAGAGTTGAACTACATGTCGAGGGTAGGGAAGAAAACTATCGTACCTCAAGATACGTCCATATTTAGATACGATAGTTTGTTTCCCTACCCTCTATGTGGAAGTATTTTGGGTTAGGATGCCTGGGAAGGATTTCCATATGTGGTAACTCCTACAACTTGGGTCAGTACCTTAATTCCAAATAATGTACTAATACAACCCTAACCCTAACACTATCCCCCTAACCCTACCTTTAAAGTTTAACCCTAACACTAATGCCCATCATCGAAACAGGAGCATCAGTCGAAGCGAGTATAACTCCTTATCACCAGTTACCAAAGATATGGAAATCCTCCCAATGCCTAGGTAAAATACTGAGGGGTGTCTAAATGTGTTAAATAAAAGAAAACAGTGAAAAAAAATACCATTGGATCATTGGCATCATTAAAGTGAAAGTCAAACCAATGCCAAAGGCAACACTCCACGGTCCACACTGACTCACATGTGAGCTTTACAAAATTTGTCTAGTCTAGATCTAGACTGACACTAGACTATTAGATCTATAACCAGAGAGGCAAATTAACTTAAATCTATCATAACCGAAATTATGTGACTATTTCTACTTAGATCTAAACTCTAGATGGCTTGCCGGTTACCTGTTGACAGCCGACACTTGTCACTAAAGGTATTTCGCCGTTCGCAACCTGCTCCGCTCTTACTTTTTTGCATCAACTTTTGAAAGTCGTTATAATTCGTTTTTTTTTGTTTTCCTAAATGTAATTATCCTGCGTATTATAATAGCCAGCGTCAAAATTAAGAAGATAAGATACGCGTATGTATGTAATTATGTATATGTATGGGACAGGAAGGAGAGAGGGGGCCTGAATTGATGAGTGTATTAAAGAAAGAGAGAGAGAAAGAAAGAGAGAAAGAGAGAGAGAGAGAGAGAGAGAGAGAAAGAGAAAGAGAGGAAGGGAGAGAGGGAGGAGGAAAGAGGGAGGGAGAAATAGAGACAGTAAGAGACAAAGAGAGAAAGCGGTGGGGTGNGGGGGGGGGGGGGGGGGGGGGGGGGAATTAAGTCCCTTGTGTTTGAGACTAAAGTCTATCCAGTCCTTTTCTAGACATGTATCCACGTTACTTCTCCCCTCTGCCAGGAGGAAATCCCAGAAAATGAGACTATGGGAGACTGACACCCAGATGTAGGAGTCTAACTCGCGGGGGCGAGGGTCAGAAGGGCCATCACAAAAGGAGAGTAAAGAGCTATCAAGAAAAGAAGAGGAAAGACGTGGTAAGAAGAGTAAGGAAACGAGAGAGAGAGAGAGAGAGAGAGAGAGAGAGAGAGAGAGAGAGAGAGAGAGAGAAAGAGAGAACAATGACTGCACTTATTTATTTTGTGAATCAACAACCCATACGATTCTATTATCCCATTGCCATACACGTACTTTTAAAGAAGTCGATTCGAGTAGTAGCCTACTGTGTTTATTGTTGTGATGAGAAAAAAAATGCAAATATCTAATGTATCAGATTTGGCCATTTACTGTACATTGTTGTTTGAAAAGCGTGATTTTGAAATGTATGTTTTAGACCATTTCACAGAGAACAGGTGTTTTTGAAAATCATGGATGGAAGGATTTCGGGACAGGTTCAGGTGACCTTACTGGAGTATTGATATAATATGGTTTCCATTTTGTTTGTTGTTTTTTTTTTTTTGCTAAAGGATCACTTTCAGATCATGGGAGTCATAATCGACTTCATAAACATCTAATGAAAACACCATTTTGTTTCGGAATCTGTCCTGCATGGGTTCTCTCTTTCTTCATTTTTATTGATGCTAAGGATAGCAGAACAGTCATGGTGGCCAGGTCTGTATTTCACGAGCTGCGTGTGAGTGCATTGACTTTGGATGTCAGCCCAATATGTTGTCATGTTTTGTTTTGTAAATTTAGTATACGAAAGTAAAACAAGATTAAAAATAAATCAGTATAGTTAGTCTGAGTGTTCCAAACACAGCGAGGAGACCAGCCGATATTACCTGGCTGTTAAGAGCTAAAATAATGGGTTTCTATAGAGGTCAGGTTTGCTTTACTCGAGACTAGGCTGTATACTGTCATCTCACTTAGGGGCACCAAAAAAAAAAAAAGGACACTTTCTTTCATAAGGTGATAATCTAGAGTGATCCGTCTAATTACTTTATAGTATAGTATTTAACTCAATACTCTTGCAACACACATATCTTCTATCTAGTGCGGTGACAAGAACATTGGCTTTTGATGATTAAAGCAAACCACCTATATGAATCTCTTCAGAGGACACTAAGAAAGACGCAGATCGTTGGTGCCAGTCTGGGATTTGTGTGAGATGGATTCCAACGGGGTCATTTCAAGGTTATAAGGCACATTTTACCCGATTTTCATTTGTGCGTGGAAATCAGCTGGGACTGCTGAAACGTTTGGGAAAAAAAAATGATTCAAACGAGCTGAAATGTGATTTCCAAAAAATTTTGTTTTATTTGCACTTGTGCCTATGGGATGCTAAAATTTAAAAGACTGTTTTCTCAAATGGCGTGAGGTTGTCACGTTCCGAGTGAGAAACCAGGAGAATAATGATACAGTGCCGACAACAACTGATGAAAGTTGATAAGAAATGTTAATGCTGTCTTCAATATTAACCCATCGCATATCTGTGAGTATTGATTTGACAATTAAAGAGTGTTCTTTTAGGGCATGCCAATAGGGGAAGCTCTTCTGCAAACTTCAAATCGTTGTCTATGGGTGCTGCACCATGAATAGTAAATCAATAAACAATTGAGACAACTACGGGTTTGAAAACAATTCAAACAAACATCAGCATGGTGAATATGATCTATAATTTTAAGGATATAAACTCTACAGGTAAACCAAAGCATCGAGAGACAACTAATGCAAAGAACACCGATATGTACGAAAGCTGATAAAGTGAAGAAAAAAAAATAATCAACAAACAACCAGTAATTGACAAACATTTATGCAGTTATGTATTCGAGCAGTTATGTTTTACACACCAAGATCGATATAGTTGTTACCTGATGTCTTATCTTCTTTTATGATGGAGATATGCCTCAGATGTGCACATTGCATGTTTAACTAACAGGATTGCACAAATTCCACCAAGACTGGAATTCTGTTCAAATTCTGATCCCTGCTAGAATTTAGAATTAAATCCCATCTCAATTCCACTTGGAAATGTGAACTTAAATCCAGTTTCCAATTCCACTTGTGACAGATGGAGTCAATTATGTTCCAACTCCATTTCCTTCGAAGAAGCTATCGAGTCTCAAGGAGGTAACATGATATTATGTTAGGTACATATAACTCTGTAACAAACATATTACAGTCTTTCAATACATAACAACACTTCATTAACATAATGACTGTAAAACATGCAGTGCTTCTCAATATTTACAAAGAAAATAAACAAATTTAGGAACTTTTACTGCCGTAAGATGAAATGGCTTGTTTAAATCAAAACTAAGATTACATCCCATCTAAAAGCTCTTACAGCACTTCATGTTTTGCGGTATTTATTAACGAGCAAAATAATAAGTACTACAAAACATGGAGTGCTGCATAGTATAAGCGTAGTGTACATGTGTGGCATAACAAATACACTCCAGTCTCGAGTCACTAAACTAGACGAATTCAGAATAGGCGGCGAACTTTGTCTCAGAAGAGAGGCATAGCAGCCAGAATCCACACCTACATACAGCATTAGGTTTATCCCAGTTGAAAGAGGTGGGGGTTTAGTGAAAGAGACAAGTGTTGCCTTGGTTCCATATTCTCAAACGACGCGGGTCCGTGCTATCAGTAGATACTCTCTAACTTCACAACAACCACGTAATCGCATTATGATAACACAGTGAGCAACTTTATTACATTCGATATTTTCAGGAATGGTTCTGCATGTCTCCCATTTATTTGATGTCTTCTGCTCTAAATATAAGTCCAAATGTGGTTCTGTTTCTACAACATCAAACAGACCCCTCATTTAATGGATTGTAAATGCTGTAAAAGTCAAATTAATGGTTACCAAAATCCTTACTCCCCGGAAGAATTGAGGAGACAAGGCAGGCACAGTTTCAGTATGACAAGCCAATCAAATTATTTAAATAATTTGGCGGAACAAAGTGCAGCAGAAAGGTTTCTTGATAAACCCAATAGAGGAACTCTAACCTACTGATCTGCCGAAAGTCTACCAAAATTATCTATACTGAAATGCTTTGATGTAAACAAAAAGGTGCTACATTTTAGACACGTTTGACCTTGGTAACAACAATGCACCACATATTGTTGTGGTCTACGTTTGTTTGGTCACTGCGGCTGCACGAAAGAGGCGGTCTTAAGCAAAGGAAGTATCAGTCTCTAGGCAAACAGAGATGGCTGCGACTGGAAAAGCCAGAAAATAACGCACAAACTTGCTAATAATATTTGCTATACTTTTATTTTTGCCTTGTTCACTAGCATAGTAACCGCCGTTGATTTCTGCCACATCCTCTTCCGAGACAATGCCAATGATATAAAGTCTAATTAACAAATTTGAAACCTAGATGCTGGCCGATTTTTTGCTAAGCTCCAATTTCGGTGCCCGGACATTCCCTCTACGACTAAAGCACGTCAACCAAAAATGTACCTTTGATGACTGGAGGCATAAAATCACAACTCACCTGGCCGGGTCTACAGGAAAAACAGTTAAGCACCGATTTTATTTGAACTGAAATTTATGTGATTTCATGAAGCACCAGTAATTTTACTGCTCCAGGATATGAAAACAATCCGATCTAGTTTTTAGCCATCTGTTTCCACAAATTTAAAAAGTTTGCCACAGAAATTAAATGTAATATTACCAATCTTAAACGTGGCCAAAAGCGAAAATATCCGCAGCAGGTGTCCAGGTCACATTCATTACAGTTTGACATTGATTGACCAGAACTTTAATCAGACTTTATTATTTCATTTTTTTTTATTTTTGTGTGGATGTGCAATATAAGCTTTCTAAATAGCTATGGTCATTTATGATTCTATTCCTGAAACCTGTACTTAAAAGAACCCACCAAAACATTATAAAAAACAAAACAAAACAAGTTCATAACGTTCAGCCAGGTGCACAGCTTTTTGTCTCCCCCTACAACAACGGATTATATCAGGTTATGTATGTTTAGCTCGAGAAATACACGCTTTTGAAAGTGGGGGGNGGGGGGGGGGGGGGTTGGAAGCTGTCGGACTACTTCAAACATCAGTATTTACACCTTAAATTTGGGGTAATAAAATGGGGAAGACCACAATAGGTGTCTGGACGGCCCAGTATACAGTAAAGGCAATGGAGTGAAGAGGGAGAATGAATAATGAATGAATACATGAAAGAGAGAGAACAAAGCGCTACCCACATCACAAGAATGTATGCTAGGGAAGGGCAAGAGGTGTCAAACTGATACGAAGAACCCAATTCTCCAACCTTATCGCAACCAACAAAAGGAATGGAAAGTCATGATGTATCTAATTATAATTGGATCAAACCACGATATTTATAGCGTTTAAACACATACGTGCAAAGTGTATCACTTTAAAACATATACTTTACAATTGATGATAATATGCAGCTAATTCCATATCTCCAACATCATGCCGGCTTTTTGCCCAATATTGTTAAGTTTTAAACAATAGGAATAACAAAGAAAGGCAAGCCTGATTTACTGCCCATAATATCTAATCCATGACTATATCTCAGCCCTATTCCAAGCGAATTATGGATACCATTAGGCACAAGCTGCAAATGTAGGGTTAGCGAAATGCATACAGTTGTACCCTTCTTTATAGAGGGGGATGTGAGGGCATCTTATACGTCACCAAAAACTTGTGGTGGTAAGCATGTAGTCGATGTCGGACATTTGGTGCATGCTGACTACATTAAGAAAGAAATGCAAAATATGATGAAATGCATCTTCAAAGATCGACCATCTCAGTTTTTTCTGATTCTTTTTTTCTTAAACAGAAAACAGTTATTTTAGAAACAAAAAGGCTTTTAACTGTGATCTTTTCTCTGAAACAGAAAAGAGAAAGAAGAAAGAAAGCTAAAACGTTATCCCTGTGAGGAAAAGGAGAAAATTTCGGGGTTCAGTCTGCGAGGACCACTCAGCTCGTAGAGATTTGGACGCTGAAGGTCTATTTCTATTACACTGGCTCCCTTTAGGTATGCAGATAACTCGGTTAATCATCGTTTAATGTAGATTAGATCAAATAATAGCACTGGAAAGCAAAACAGGGAGGAGAATGCTGGCAAAAAACAACACAAAACAAACCGGCATCTTAAGGACTCCTTGAGGCATGACTCTTTCTTTATCTGTCTTCACAAATGGACCAAATGGCCGTATCAGACTTCAAATCTCTCACTATATAGAATCTGCTTACGTTTTCACATCCCCCCCCGCTTTCCCCCTTTTTTCCCCGGGAGAAAAACAGAGCAAAAGATGGAAGAAAGGATATGCGCTTGATATTTCTTAAAATATTTTAAAGCCCAGTAATGATTTTGCATTTTTATTTTTTTTATTCCAAGCAGTTTGAAACAGTGTGTGGGTCCATGCGTTCGTATCTCCCCTCATTCAATGGTAATCATGAACGAAATAATTGTGTAGGATGAGTGTACGGATTTCGAGTTTATTTACATATTTCATCTCAGCTGTAAAGTTCAGCCATTTCTGACAATGCAAAATTTATTCTTCTTCTTCTCCTTCTTCTTCAAACTAATCTTCAAGCAAGCTTTATCAGAAAGGCGTCGACCACGATTCTTGAGCTCTCCTGCTGGCACCGACCGCAAAGTTTGTTTTAATTTTCTTATGACTAACGTCCAGGGACGAGAAAGCAAAGTCTTTGCTGAGTGTTAACACAGCCTTGATTTGTCAATTCCATATGAAAGAGTCATAAGCATTTGAGGAATCTGGCCTCAAGACTTTAAGTTGGCTGCAGACACCACAATAGGCTATGCAAAAAGAAGTGACGTCATGCGCATATTATGGCTGTCAGAGTTAAAAAATGAAGCCAGTCACTCGGATGTGGGAAAATCCATTTTGTATAAATTCGTGGGCAGAAGATGAACCATCACTGACCAAAAAAAGGACCATCTGAACAGAATGTGTGACTCACACAGCAAATTTGAGCAAAATCGGTTGAGAAATAAACTCACACGGCTGCGTACAAAGAAAAGCGTATTTTTAAAAAAAATAATATGATTGAAGAGCCACTTAAGACATTCATTTTTATTAACTCTTCCATTCTTTGCCATTAAGGTGAGAAAAGGAAAGCAATCCCTGCTATAGCAAATCCAGTCAGAAGGCATCAGTTGACCTACTTTTGAGCTGATGTCATGTCGCAACAACAAACTGACACCTTGCTTTCACCTAAACTCTTTGAAATGTATAACGTTGTATTCATTTGGGTGCAGCCACATGCTTGCACTCACTTTTGCAAACTCTTGGGAAATATTTGGAAGCAGCAAGCCTATTACAAGTCTGAAGATGATTCTATTCAGTGTTTATTCCATGCCTGTGTTATAGATTTATGCAGCTACTACATTACTATAGTTAATGCACCAGTTTGCACTTTGGGGTGCAGTCTCCATGCGCAGCTGATGTTTTTAGAATCATGACTGGTATCGTGTGAATGTGCAGGGCTATAATGCGTTTTCCGCTGGCGGACAATAGTCATGATGAAGATTATGTGCGCACCTGCTAGACTTTTCTTTTTTTCAGAAATATGCGTTGTTGTTGGTTTTTCTTTTTTTTGCGACAAAATGTCAGTAAACATCTGCGCTTTCGAGTTCCTTGTGTCGAAAGAGGGTATGGCAAAAAGCAATTGGGAAATTATTGGGTAAAGATACAATTATAACAAACACTACTGGCAAGTCAGTGCATTATTTTCTTGCTCTTCCGCATACGTCTCAACCATCTTGGCTTGCCTACAGACTGATACTTCCTATGCTTAGGACTGGTCATTTCGCTCAGCTGCAGGGACTAAACAAACGCAGCCCTGATTGTTTCCACGAAGGATTTCAATATTTAGAAGTCGAAATAAAAATGCAGATTGGTGTGAGCCCCTCTCCCCTCCCATGCACAAAGCTGTGTTCTCTGAGTTTGGAATGCTTCACACGGTGCTTTGAATCAATACGTTTATGTACAATGCCATTGAGGTTCTTCCATTCTAACAGAAACTTGAGGGCAAAAAAGGAATTTATTTCTGACTTTGATGGTTTTTTTTTCTCGTTACGAATTTGCTTCCATTCATTCTTCGGTGTGTCAGTTTAGTGCTTCCAACATGACTGTAGACACGCAGTCTAGTGACTGATACATTTTTCATACTTCATTGTCTCTGAAGTATACTTCTGGTTCTGAAATGCAGGTCAATGTTTTTTCAATCAATGCTTTTTATTATGTTTACAGGAGGTATTTTATCGTGTTTGTTGTGATGGTCATTTTGTTTCTTTTGCCATGGTAACGACTATTCCAAGTGCTTCTTTATTATCGATGTTTAAAAAAAGATTGCTCTTACTGCTGATACATAATATGATCAAATTAGAATTTCTCCGTGGACTCAAAGGCAGTAGTTCATAAAAAATACCCTGGGAGTCAGATATTCAGGTAATGGACAGATTGATTTCTTATATGACGCGCATAAGAAATGACCGGATAGTACGTAGCGAACAAGTTTATAGCTACCGGTACTCAAAGTATCGACTATTTATTTTGTTTTCTTTTGGGCATGTGACCTCTCTACACTCCTACATTCTATAGCCATTTTGTGACTGAATCGTCTGTGTTTGATCCAACCCCCTACCCCTACCATCTGCTAGTGAAGGTTATAATCTTACTTTTGTCTTTATTGCACTGGCTGCATGTGCTATTGCATCTCTGCTGTTCATGCAAATAATTTTTAGTGCTCATAAACTCTCTGAAATATTCATTAACATATCTTTTTCAGGGGTGCCCAAAAGTTCACAAAACCTTGCCTTTCTCTTCAATTTTCAATTGAATCGCACCAGAAGATCTGATACAATTATCCTTTTCCTCCTTCAGCTATTGAAACATATCATGTGTGTACATCTTGTTCATTTTGTTTACGAAAGCAAGTAATTCGCCAACTGTTTCCTCCCGTTTTTCGACTGACAAATTGTAGAAAAGGACAACCCTGTTGTCACACTCTTTAATCAGTTCACCAAGTTCACCCGTCTGTTCCTTTACCCAGTCACTGAATGGCTTGCCGCGATTTTGTCGATTTGTCTCATAATCCTCTCCATGAGTAAACACCAGAATACAGTGGTTTTTGACAAAATCAGGTCCTAACATGGTTCTCAAAATGTTAAGTGTCTTCTCCTCTTCCTTTGTGTAGCGGACGCCATAGCATAGAACAAAGAGAAGAGCGTGAAAGCCCTCAGGACAATGAACAAAGACTGAACGCAGTTTTTCTTCCGCTTTTATCCACTCTCCCTTTTCATCTTTCCTTGTGTCCACTAGATCTAGTCCATCAACCACCTTCACAGTAGTCTCATCAATTTTCGTCCATCCCACTGCTGTCTCCAGCGCCGCTGATTTTCCAAAATCAGATGATCCGAATTCTTCTCTATCAAGAATAGTGTTTCCCGTGGCACTTTTCCCATTTCCCGTCTTGCCTATGAGCAACAGGTCAATGTGCC
>JAWQUT010000519.1:441766-488997 GCA_033807755.1 Ellobium chinense | reverse complement strand
CCCCCAAATCATCTGTGTTGACATAAGGTCGTACAGCAGCATCATTATCTAGGCCCACCATCACGGTACACAAACATGAATATGGTAACCCGGACAACAGATTATGTGACGGAAAAATTTTCGCACTTTAAACTTCACAGAGAAAGAGTTCTATGGCAAACTGAAGAGATACATCCTGTCAGAAGGGCAGCTACGAATGAGCGGCTTTCCTCGTCCATCAGCAACTGCCGACTCGAGAGCTCAAATCTACAAGAAGACAGGGGAAAATGAAAAGCTCAAAGGTCAGCAATTCCATTCTCAAGACTTATACGACGATGTCCTCGGAGGCATAAGATAAGATAAGATAAGATAAGATAAGATAAAACTTTATGAATCCATTTGGATTTTGCCTTGAACAAGTGCGGAATGGAGAATACATCAAACAATGAATTGCAATCATAAACATGATTACATACAGATATGGCATACAGTCATGTCCGCACGCGCGCACACACACACACACACACACACACACACACACACACAATATTTTCATAAATATAGATCTGTGTGTGCACACAAGAATGCAACAGGATATGATGAATGTGTTTCGCTGTTACAATTCCTCTCTGGAATGTAATGGGTTACCTTTTTAATTTCAAGAACTTCATGGAGCATAAATGACACAATGAAGAGCCGTTTTTATTTTAACTTCTTTCTCAAAGCAAGGAAATTACAGTTAATAGACTTACATTGATTCAGGACGAGTATGCCCTGAATTGGAACTAAAGGGGGGGGAGGGGGGGGACTGTATGCTCTTCTGTTAATAAGAAGCTGTAATTACGTGAAGTCCTGATGTTATTTAGCCTGATTCTCATTAGTGGGAGGACTGTGCAGCAGGTTACAGGTAAGCTGTATTGTTATCGTAATACTAATAGTTCTCACGCCTCCTATTTGCTCGTTGTAGCAAATGAACGACTGTGCACTCGCTGCCATGAGGTATATGAAGTCACTGAAGACGGCAGCCCTGTGAAGAAGCAGATATGTACACACCACTGGGGAAAAGAGCATGGACGTAAGATCATTATATCATTTATTTTCTTTTTCTGGCTTCTATGATCCGTTTCCAGAACAACCTTCGCCAATGCATGGTAGAAATATTTACTATAGTCCGTTTCAAAAACCGTGACACAACGTCTTTACAAATATCTTTTAAACGGTTGGACACACGTGACCCAAATTATATGTTGGTTCCTATCTCAATTTGTCTACAGTATTTTATATTTTTCAAAATATATTGCATTAAAATTGGTTTCCTTCAAAAAGGTATAAAAATTTATAACACGAGATGCAACCAAGATTTAGGGAGTTTAAGGTGTCTGGATAAGAAAGCAGTGATTTGATTTTCTACGCACAATGTGCAAAATCATGTGCAGTAAGCGAATGGCAACGTGTGTTTGGTCTTCGTGGGTTAACGAAATGGGCGGTCATTTTATTCTGTGGGCGGAGATAGTGCCAGAGAAAAAAAAAACAACAATAACAACTCTTATTAAACAAAATTAAGATGTAACCCCATACAAAAGTCAGGCCATATAGGTCCAACCTTTCAAAATCGTGTCACGACTTTCGAATAGGGTTATAGTAAGGTTATATTTTCATCATGGTATTTTGAAACGATTGCATAAACCAGACTATCTTTGCACATATGGTGTATCTGTGGTCTTACTCTTATATCTCATATACTATCTCGAGGGGGAGTAAGATCATGTAAGTCGATGCCGGGGTGAAAACTTGAATCACATCATACCACTCCTACAAACGTTTTCTGCAAACTTCATGCATCGATACCTTCATAGTCTGCTGTATGTCTGCTGATGTCTGATTCGATGTGTTGACTATAAATCTTTCTAGCCTTACGGTTACAGACCTGTAATGGGATTGGACCCTTTTATCCTCTATGGGCTATATTAACATTTTGAGCTGTCCTCTGAACCCAAAGTTTTAGCTTTCACTCAGACCCATACCAGATTGAAGCTCATTATGTGGCCCAAATTTACCCAACCCTAGCAAGCCCATTGAAATTTTGAGCTTGGTTGCTATTTGTAAACAGAGCCTACATTTTTCACTGGTCAATGCCAAACCCCTTCTCTTCCGCCTGAGCACACCCTTGGCCTAGCAGTTCCAGCCCAGGGCTAAAGAGTGCCTGGCAAAATAAAGTAAAATGGACACAGTTTCCCATGATATCAGAATTTCCCTACTGGAGCCCTTATTGCTGGAAGCAGGGCATGCCAAAAGATGGAAAAGGGGAGATGACAATAGGACCAAATAGTGAAAGTACAATTACAGGCCTGTAACCTTACTGATTGCAGAGCAAGGAAAGTGATGGCCACTAGACTTAACCAGTTGGTCAGTGCCGGATTTAGACTCAAAGAAGTACTAAACTGCATAAAGCTTTGAGATCCCTATTATTATCTACCTGTCTTCTGTGCCTTTTATTTGCGTTTCAGTAATGGGTCAAAGGTGAAGGGTATAATAAAAGTGTTATTGACATGTACTGCACTACAAGTCAACCCTTGTCCTTTCACTAAAGAGCCTCTACACATAAGTTTTTACAAGTTAATGGCAGGAAAAAGGAAATCTCCTATTTCTGAGGCCACTATAGATTGCGGGGTTCTAAGTTGTAGCATGTTTAGCACAATATTGTACTTAAATCCGGATCTGCAATTGGTGGCTGTCTTAGATTATAAATTCGCTTGCCTAATAGACCTTCTTATGCGTGGCAGGATGACACCGGAGGCGTCACTTGTTTGACTCGGCCTAGTTTACGTATAGACCAATTATTCCGTGAGAAAGCGGAGGTAAAGAAAAGCTGCAGAATGTCAGCTAGTGGGACGTCTTTCTATTTTCAGACCAATTCCTAGCGAACAGTCCTGAACATTGTTTACGTTTTAGCCAAGCAACAGAAGCTCCCATGTTTTAAAACAGTCCACTATTTAGTGAATATCTTGCTTGACAATAGATGTAATGATCTGAGTATAGTCTGGGTCTACTGAAGCGTTAACTTTTCTCAAAAGATCATCTTTTATTCAGTGATTCATGATTATTCAGCCAGGCACAGTAGATCCTACGTCTGTTGCAAGAAGCAACCAGGAACCAAAGGGTGCGCAACTGCAGAGGTGAGCCTGCACAAACGTTTAATGCGTTGCATTATGCTGGTTTAGTTCGACCTCAAGGTCCAGCGTGCTTGTGGTTTAGAGAAGCAGCACTGTTGATATTATTGTTCTATATAAGGGGGAAAACTGAAAAAATATTTCACCAACTGAGCCGATGATAGCAAAGTTATAGTACCTTGTTTGAAATGTGCATTAACCCCTCCCCATATTTAATTACTTCCTACATATGTTTTGAGAAGTCAGTAGTGATGCATTCTCTGCGGTGGAAGTAACTCTTTTTTGCTTCTTTAATGACAGAGGATGATATTCCTGTGGTAAGGTATATTTGCAGTGGGACACAGAAAATTTTCAATAGTCTGACTGACTGATATGAATTGGATGAGGTGTTGATGATAGCCTTTGTTAGTTCCCTGGGAAAATATGCAAATGTCAGCTGCCAAGCACATTCATTTCCCTATAAAATGGTGCCCATGTTGCTGAAATATCTGTCTTAGATCATTCATATGGCCCAATTTAGAGTTTAATACCTCTCAAAATAGCCAATTCTCTTGATGACATACCCTATGCTACTTTGGAAGCTCCCATGAATCTACAGTTCAACTCTAAAATTTTGCCATGGTAGCCTATTTGGAGAGGAACTAGTAGGGAATAGTCAGAGGGAAGTGACCTAGGAGTGATTGGGAGGGAAGGGAAAAAGTGATTCCCTCTTGGCTGATCTTTGTTTCTATGTAAACACCTTCGCATGAGCAGGTAGTGTTTAGTTGACCATATTTGCAACCCTCAGTGGTCAAATCCAATTGTAACCACATATTCAAAACCTGAAAGTGATCATATTGGCTTTTCTTTAAAGTTCATTCTGTTATTGATTGGGGAAGAAGCCCTGGAGAAACAAAAGTTTGGTTCATCTGCCCAAATGAATTTAAATAAAACGCAGCTTCCTTTGACAAGACCATGTGAGCCTATGATGTAGGGTTGATGGTTATGTTGGGGGTGGAAGTAGGGAAGGAAAAAGGAAGGAATGAAATCTTAGATGTAAAAAAAGTTTGCAAAATTTGGTGCATTTCTTGCCCACACTGGGTGTGTGTGTCAAAGGTAGCGTGAGGGGGTGACGGGGAAAAACAAGAGAGAGAAGGAAAAGAAAGAACGAGAAAAAAAAATTATTTTAAAAAAAAGCGTGTGCCATGTAAACTGAGTCTGCAGCACGTAGATCTAGATCTAAGTCCCATACAGGCTGGACTGGGGGGTGAGTGGGAGGGGGGGGTTAGGGAAGGCCACAGGGGAAGAGGAAGTTAAAAAGGCTGTCCAGATAGCCTAGATGACCACCCTCGACTGCTATGATGTAAACATTGTGTTACTAAGTGGAAACATGCCTGGTACTAGCTGCTGGTTAAGGTCTTTGGCACCTATTGTTTTTCTTCTTTTGGCCCTATTAACATTCTGTGTTATTCTACATAATACCACTGTGATTTTGGGAAATTTCTTCCATGGAGGTTAAAGTACAGTACTTCTTTTGCCCGATCTTTTAACGGGAAGAAAAAGGGGGGTCAAAGCACAAAATTTTTCACAAATCTCTTTCGATAAAGATCACATCGAATTCTGATTTGGTCCCCCCTTTTTCATTTGGCTGGCTTTGACCGCGTGCGAATACAAAGGCCTACACACTTTATTTTTTTATCTAGAAGGCTCAATTTGTACCTGAAACTTCAAATTTAAATGCTTTATTTAGAGCACAGGTCATTTTATATATTTCTACACCCTGACACTGCCTTGCGGGGCTCCAAAATAAAGGGGATTTTATATATTAGCGGATTAATTGGGTTGTACACAGTGAGTGATTTACCCCTCTAATAGGTATCAAAAACCTATACAGGAAGTACAGAAAATAGATCAATGGCCATTATAATGAATTAGTTGCATATTGTATTATTTCTTGGTGGCAATCACCATCCATTGATTACAAGACTCTTGACAACAAGAATTTTGGACCCAAAAGCATTTTAGCATGAGCGTAGAGAAGGTGATTTTTGTTTTTATTTGTAGTCTAGCACTTATATCCTATCGTTGTTTATTTTTTGCTGGAGTTGGGAGGGGAGGGGGCAAGATGTAGGCAATAAAAATGATTTAAAATAACAATAATAATAAAAAATGGATTTTTGCTCCAAAAGGGCCAAATCTGGCAACCCTGATACGGTCTAAACTATTTTAACCTCTCGAAACACAAAATGTCGTCAAAATGGCGGGTAAGCCATTTTTTTTTCTCTAAGAATATTTGCTACTTTTTAAAAAAAGTTTTCCTCTTTATATTGCCTTTGAATGCATTGCACTGCGGCTATGGGAGCTATGAGACAGTCTGTGGGCTCTCAGCTTATCGGCGAAAAACACTATCTCTCGTTGACAAAAATCGTATTGTGGTTTCTTGTATATGGCTCGTAGGTTTATATTAGGACATAGTCTAGGTGATGTTTGAACATTTTAGAAAACATGAAACAGATAATACTCTGGTAATCTCAGATTCATAATTTTTATGTAACATTACATTGTATGTGGTTGGCTTATGCCTAGATAAATAAACTTGAAACTTGAAACATAAATTACGTGGACGCTATGCCCCCATAATCATATATTAGTAATTTGAGTCTTTTAAATGAATACTGTATATTATTTTCCTTCCAAAATAAACCTTCTATTTCCCCGAAATAATGCAGTCTATCATCCATCTTCAATCAACTCATCATACTCTTGTGTTTATGTACTTTGGTTTGCTAGCCTTATTTCTCAAGACAAAGTTAGCCGCAGTAGTGTAACTTACTGTAACGCACGAAATCTGCAACCAGTTTTAAATCTCATGCCACTGTTTTCTGTGCAGTGCCATGTTCACATGGACAACATGACTACAGATCTGGAGGGCTACGTGACGACACAGCCGGCCTCAACTGCCTCTGAAGAGGAGTGTGGTGTCTATTCAGTAGACTGTGAAATGGTAAAGACAGACAGACAGACAGACAGACAGACAGACAGACAGACAGACAGACAGACAGACAGACAGACAGATAGGCAGGCAGGCAGGTTGATGGGTGGGCGGGCGGTCGGAAGCCAGGATGGATGGACAGTCTCACAAACTGACTGACGAAGTGGATGGATGGATGGATGGATGGATGGATGGATGGAGATGGATGGATGGATGGATGGATGGATGGATGGATGGATGGATGGATGGATGAAATGTACGCAAGTCAATGGCCTGACTCTATCTGCTCCCCAGCTGTTCACCAAAGGAGGTCTGGAGCTGGTGAAAGTGACCGTGGTCAAGGAAGATTACTCTGTGGAATATGAGTCTCTGGTCAGGCCTGACCATGACATTGTTGATTACAACACGAGGTATCAGGGCGTAACCATCGATACCGGCCGCTGTGCCAGCAAATTTATGATCTGCTCATCCCCCCTTACCCCGCCGTTTTGTTTTGTACCCTCTGTCTTCTCTTTTTTTATTCTCTCTTTGTCATATTTTCTCTCTTCTTTCTTTGGGGTCTCCTGACCTTAGCGTTCCCACACCATCTTCGCAGGAACTGCAGAGGTGCTAGCAGAAGCAATGCCAGATGTGTGAATTCCCTATTTTACAATACTAGTTAGTAGTACTACCATGCTCGGATTGTATGTGTAGATATGTCTAGCTCATATCGTGAAATATAATCGTCCACAGATCGTCCAACAAACTCTTGTGGAGTCCTCCTCTTTATATGAACTTCATGAGGCCAGAGTTTTTGTTCATTTAAGGAGAGGTTCGCTTTAACCATCGTTGATGGCAAAGAAAGAAACACATTGGAAGCAAAGATAGAGTTGCTTTAAAGCGGGTTTTCAATTTAAGCTAGTTCATTTTAGGCAGACTTTGATGTATCAAGATTGCAGGGGGTAAAATCATGTGTTTTTCAATCGTGATTCGTGACCTAGTCTGCATGCAGGGGGTAAAATCATGTGTTTTTCAATCGTGATTCGTGACCTAGTCTGCATCCACCTCTTTGTTGTACATCTTGGCATTGGTTCTACACATATCATCATTTACTTTAATCACTAAGGATTAGCTAACTCCCGAGTTACAAGTACATTAAAGCTGGGAAGATGAAAATGCAGACGGGCAGAGAAATTTGGACAAATCAAGAGGCGAAATGCATTACTCATACTGCTATAAAGGAGGGAGGAAAGGGAGGGAGAAAGGATGGGAGACGAGAGGAAGTGAATGAATGAGTGGGTGGGTAGGTGGGTGAGTGAGTGAGTGAGTGAGTGAGTGAGTGAGTGAGTGAGTGAGTGAGTGAGTGAATACATGGGGAATGAGTCATATTAAAGATAAATGAGAGAAATAGATAAAGAGAGTGAGAGAGAAAGAGAGAGAAGGAGAGAGAGGGAGAGAGAGAGAAAGAGAGAGAGAGAGAGAGAGAGAGAGAGAGAGAGAGAATTTGTAAACTTATCCTTTTGTGCAATGCCCCAAGTGGGCCTATCGTTTTTTATCACCCATGTCATAATTAATATTTCATAATGCAAGCTGATCTTTCGCACTTTGCTTCCTGTCCAGATTTAGCGGAATCACAGCAAGCATGATGAAGGATGTGAAGAAAAGTCTAAAGGAAGTCCAAGCAGACCTGCTGCGTATATTTTCAGACAAGACGATTCTGATAGGCCATAGTCTGGAACACGATCTGCAGAGCCTAAAGGTAGCCACTGACACATCGTCGCTTGGATGCAGTTTCCCAATAAAGATCGAAACTCTGGTTTTGACACCTTTGGACACCCCTTAACGTCGGGCATATTACGTCAAAATCGCAGGGCTATATTTGTTTGGTCTCTGCCGTTTGTCAAAATAGAGAGCCACATCCCTTCCTTGTATTATGTGGGCAGTTCTCAGCAAAGGGTAGCCTGCGCTTTTGGTTGGCGCCCGCCAGTTACACTGAGAAAAAGGTATAAACCTACTAGAAATTTGTTAGGAATGTGTCACATTTTGGACAAAGCCGGGAAGGGAGAGCTCGGCAACTTGGCGGCAGCCATCTACGGTTTCAAATCTATAAGAGGAATATTCCTTTCAGCGGCTTTGTGTCGGAGGAGGATGTTGCAAGGATCAACTGTGGCCTGTATGCAAATAAATGAGGCAATGATATAAGTATAGCAAACACCACTCACAAGTCATTGCATTGTTTCCAGTTTCTCTGCATTGCTCGCTGCCATCTTGGCTTTCCTAGAGCTGTGACTGATACTTTCTTTGCTGAGGAAGGAGTGTGGTTTCCCATTTTGTCAGATTGCAAGAACCAAAACAAACATAGCCCTGACTTCTAGGTTCAATAGTTTCGTCGTACGACAGAAATCACCGAACTATTTCTTTATAATATAATTCATCGAAAGAAGTAGACCCCTGAATCTTACACGCACCTGATCACGCACTTCACAAAATATCACTAATCAAAGAGCTAGTGCTCTTTCCCGATACGACCTTATGTCGAACTTTTGCTCCAAGCTATGTCTGGAACAAAAACCGTAAACCTCTCTATTGTTTGTTTTTATTGTAGCTCATTAAATTCTAACCTCTATTTCAACAGGCTGGACTCTATTATTTATTATACCCTAGATCTGCTTATATTCGCCAGCAGGGCTTACTTCAAACCAATAGCTTTGCTAAGTGCAATTACGAAAATGACAGTTATTTGTTTCTCCTGTAAAATTAGAATTGTAGCAATGCTCAGGGTATTGCATTCAAGAAGCGATATCAATGAGTTTTGTGGAATTTCTACACTCGTATACTTTCATTCTCGAAGAAGTTGATGGAGGAAGATATTATTGAGTAGGACTGTGTGAGACACAAATTAAACAGCACTGTGCAGTGTGCATACGTCCTTAGACTCTTTATTCTTATGTAAAAAATTAGATTGTGTGTCCAAGCCATTAAGTTTACCTTTAGTGTAGCAGCGGATGTGGGCCCTGATAATGTGCACGTTTCACCTTTCATAGATATTTTTTTTTCAGAGCACCTACATATAATTTACAATCTACTATATTAGTAAACAGCTCACAGGGTTCGTGCCATTTTTCCATAACAAAACGTTAGGACCTTTTAACCCTTGTGATGCTTCGGTAGGGCCAGTTCTCATCTTTACTCCACTATGCTGCGTGAGACGGTGGAATGAATTCGAATGCCAACGCAAAACGTGTGAGGCAGCGGTCAAACTTGCGTACCCATGTCAGTTTATCGGCGGGCAGATCACATGTGCAACAGTCATTATCCGTAACAATGGTCACGCAGCCAGCAGGAGGCTGGACCCGAGGCGCCTAGGCTAATAAAGTTAAGGACCCTTCTCAGCAAATATGCTTGTCACCTGATCACAGTGTGAAAGAATAATATAAAACTGTCATTCGCTGAGAACCGGAAATAATGGAATGGCATCTTCTCATCGTTTTAGATTTTTTTCGTTAAGATTATAGAAATGGCAACATTCGCATACCCATCAGTGATAGCTGCACAATTAACAGCCCTTTCTTTAAAAAAAAGTTAAGAACTATCTATGGATCCCGGACCATATTTGCAAAAACTGAGCACTTGTTAAGGACATCAATATTTCTAGGGACCATAAAAGACCTTTAAGGTATGAACGGTAATGTTGTTAAGTTTTTTTTGGCTACTTTTGGCTTGTATAAAGTTGTACACCCCTTATTAACTTCCAGGATCCCATGCCAAATACTTTCCTCACATTTTGTTGGACTCTTCCTCCAAATTTCGACACATAGAAAAATGTCCTAAGACCAAATAGATTTTGAGAACTTTGGCCATGAGTCAGGCTACCTAATATTCTTTTTTTATTCCATTAAACAGGATAACCTTATTCACTTAGCAACAACCACAGTTTATACTTGAGAGGCTAAACCTCAATTATTCTAAAAAGATTATATTTGCACCTATCTAAGCCTTTGAAATTCAAATCCAACCCCTTTTGGGCTCTTCATGGCCAACTTTTTTATTTTAAAGGGGCTATTTAATATTGCTTAATTTTATGCCAGGCACTCTTGGCCAGGGATGGGCAGAATTGGGATCATATAAAAGCAGTTCAGTTCAGTTCGCGTGAACTTGATCTGAGCTGATTGGACGAACTGAATTGGATTTGAATTTATCTGTTTTGGGTGCTTGATCTGAACTTTAATTTTCTATCAGAAGTTCAGTTTATTTCACATTTACCTCGAAAATCAGAACCGAATGACAATATCAAAACCAAGAGGAACTGATCTGATATGAAAAATATTCAGCTTTCATCGAACACATCTAAATTTGATCTTAGGGCTTTTTTTCCCTCAGTGATCTGAACTTCATCTGAACTGCCTTTTAAGATGAACTTGCCCAACCCTGCTATTGGCTATTCTGAAAAGTGAAAGACCCACATGAACCTTAGATCTTTGTGTCTGTTTTCTTGCAGCTTATACACAGCACTGTAGTGGACACTTCTTTAGTGTTCAAACCTCCAGGCCAGCACAAGAAAAGTCTCCGCAGACTGGTGGAGGAAAACCTTAGGAAGACTATTCAGGACGATCGTGAGTTCAGTGAGATAATTAGCATAACTTCCTCCTTTTCATCTTTCCTTATTTAGTTACACACACGGACGCATACATGCTCGCATGCACACACACACACACACACACACACACACACACACACACACACACACACACACATATACTATATATATATATATAATCATTATCATTATTATTTTGAATTCTAATCCTGAAGATCTGTCCAACGAATATTTCAGATGGTGACGGTCACAGCAGCAAAGAGGATGCGGTGGCGTGTATGGAACTGATGCACTTCAAAGTCAGTAGAGACGGTCGCTGAATAAGATAAGATTGTCCAAAGTGGCACTTTGTCTCGTTTACCCTGCTACATACATGATATACAACACAAGCGTAATTAACACAGACTGATATTATATATTTGCACATAACCTTAAGAGTACGAACATACATCTCCACACACACACACACACACACACACACACACACACACACACACACACACACACAAAACAGACACACCCAGACAGACACACACACGCTACCACACAAATAATCTCAAACTTATCCTTTCACAGCAAACGTACAGCATATGGCAGGAATGAACGGCGGTATCTCTCTCTTTTACATTTAATAGATCTTCCTCTGCCTGGTCTTTCCGAGATATTTATTTGAGGTGAAAGGGGATGGGTAGAATCCTTCATGATGTAATTTACTTTTTGAATACATCTGGATATATATAACTCATCAAACATTTGGAGGGTGGTTCCAGCAATTTTTCCTGCTTTCTTTATTATTCTGTTTATTTTTACTTTATCTTGTTCTTTCATATTACTGCCCCAACATATAATACAAAAACTGATGATACTTTCGATTGCTGCTCGACAGAAAAGAGAGATAAGGCTGTTATCGATATTATCTAAGGAAATACATGCGCTTGCTGATCTTGTTATGGAAAAGAGATGAATGCTCATGCCAGTCCAGCTGGTTATGGACAGTAACTCCACGGTATTTATATGATGTCACAATTTCGACTTCTTCATCTTTAATTATTACAGGTTCAATCGGCAACTTCTTTTTCCTGAAGTCTATTATCAATTCTTTAGTTCTCTTTATATTCAATAATAAAAAGTGTTGATCACACCAGTCTACAACTGAATTTGGACAATTCTTTCTTTCTATCAGAAGAAGAAATTGACGTTTTTCTTCTTATGAAAACAAATCAGCCAAAAAGATAAAATCAACTCTGTCTTGAACTGCTACTATGTCCAGGCTAATATTAATAAGAGTGTTAAAAGTGTGTGTCTCAACTCTGATGTGCGAGTAATACACATTTTCAGTTTCTCGGTATCTGGATTTGCCCAAAAGTTTTCACAAATCTTTCTTAATAATAGTCACGTCTCCTTCAGACCTGGTCCCCAATTTTCATGATGCTGGTTTTGACAGTGTGCTAATGCATATGCCTAATACGGTTTATTCTTTATAATTTATAAAGTTTTAAGTTGTACCTGGAACTTATCTAGATCACAGGTCTGTTTATATTTTTCTACATCCTGACATTGGTTGGCATGTTCCCAGAAAGGGGAATTTTATAAAAAAGCGAATCAATGGGTTTGTACACAATCAGTGATTTGGCCTATTAAATCGGTGCCGGAAACCTTCTCTACCTTAGTCTTGCCATACCCGTAAACTAAGCACACTTGAGGAGAATCCAAGGCTTTTGCTCCGGCAGGATGAAAAGAGGGGGTAGGACTAGGAAATGATGAATGCACAAAAGATGTTGTGGCTAGACCAACAGATGAAAAGCCCGGATTCTCCAAAGGCGTACTTGTGTTTGGACCAATGGCCAGGTTATCCAATATGAAGCACCTTTGAGAGAACCCTTGTCTTCTTGGACATCATCAAGGAACTCTCTCTAGTGTACTATTTCAACACCTATATCTAACCTTATCCCCAGTCCTGTAAGACTGGGTGATTGAACTAGATAGGGTTAAGGGCAAGTTTAGGGTTAAGGAAAGAAAAGCATCCTTGAGAGGTTTTCTTAATGTTGTCCACAGATTCTCCCAGTGGTACTCTTTATTTATCCTGTTCCAAAATTAAGCTCACATATATTGAGAAAGTTTCAGAACTTAGTCCCACAGTTTAACCCAAGAATACCTAAAGAGAGTTCCAGGATTTTGTCGTTTGAATTGGGAGTAGAGTTAAGGAAGGGCATTACTGAGAGGGCCCCATCGTATTGCCCGAGGAGTCTTCGAAAGGGGCTTTGCTATCCTTGCAATGACCACAATATCAGTCTGAACATAACAGAAATGGATGGTATCGGTCAACTGGTGCTGTTGCAAATAATAGTTGTTCTAAGGTTATCACCCATATTTGAGAAAAATGCACCAGTCAGCACTTTGGTGTGCAATTTTGCTTAGAAACTCTAGTGTGCCTTTGGTGATAGGTTGCGCATCTGCACTACAGGAACGTATAAGTCTTCCCTTTTACCACGGGTCACTTGCATACTGGCAATTATATTTGATGTAAAACAATGATAAAAGTAATTCATTGGCACAGCTATTCACACACAAAAGTGTTAGCTTACTAAGTGTAGCATGGATGACTTATAATATCTACTGAATTTTGAAAATTTTGTCAGAATTCTACTCGTGCTTTTACTTCCTATCCTTGTCGTTCCTTTGCTTCCCCTACTCCAAAGCCAGATGAATGAAAGAAGTTCAGTGCCGTACATGAAACCCTCTTTATTTCTCTGTCATGATCCGACTGCAAATAAATCAAAATAGTACTGTTTCAGATATGTGCCTGGGATTATGTATCTGTCCGTATTAGATTTTAGCACAAAATTTGTCGATGAAAATGTGTCTAGTATTCTTTTAAAAGTCCTGTAAGGAAGCTACATGAAAACGATAAAATGATCATTCACGGTGATTTTTTAAAAGTTTACAATAACATCATGGAGATCATTGTCAAAGTGTACTCTCCAATCGAAAGGTTTATTTACCTAAAATAATCGCAAAATACTCTCACTACACCCAGCTCAAAATCTTTGGGTTGTTTGTTTGTCATGGGAATAAGCGCTACACAAATGTAATGCTCCAATAAAGCATTATTATTCACTATGAAAATCCAAATCTTTTTGATGTGTGGTAAAGCTATCAAATTTGGCAGGAAAATCAAACAGATCCCACCAACGCGTTTGAAACCCGAGGGGACTGGGGGAAAAGGATGCCCAACAACTGAGATGTATATATTCTCAGACCCAAATCCATTTCATTCAAATGCGCTGTAGTGCAGTGTACAGTGGGTTGCATTGCGATATGGGCGCATCGCAGTGCGATGTTCTTGTCACGAACCGCCCCTACCCCCGACGCACCAGAGAAGGAGGGACGGTAGGACAAGGAGAAAAGACAGGACAACGATCACGAAAACCCCTTCACTGTACGAACAGACACACCATTCGAAGACAGCCAAAGGATACTGACGAGAACAAGACACGGATTAGAGAGACAGAGAAGGTGTAGAGAAACGACCACGCAGGACGCCGTACACCAGCACACACAAGGCAATCACTGTCCACACTAACTAAACACTCTCACAGAGGATAGAAAATGGACGATGATAACTAGAGATTAGAAAGGAAGATAGCACTGACACTCAGACACTACTTACACACGCTCACACTAATGCGCAGTTACAATTCACTCGACAAAATAGAATTCAGATAACGACAAATTGTATTACATTAACAAATTAGAATTCAGATAACGACAAAATGTATTACATTAACAAAATAATTAAATAACTATATTGCCCCCATTAACCCGTACAATAATGACAATATATAATGATCACAAAACAGTACACCCAGCACACTACAAATAAACGTAACTTAGGCAGACTAACATCCAACGATGCTGTGCCTCACGGAGCTCTGTCCCTACAGGCTCCTTGACTGTCGAGAGGCACAGGACCGGAAGAACCTCTAGGAGGACGCAGACAGGACGAGACGACGATCAGGATGACGACATGTCTCCAGCGCCAGCAGCGACTTCTCTGGCAGTGGCAACTGGGCACTCCGCCCACGACGGATTAAGTTCAGGCTGACCACGACAACTTCTCTGGCAGTGGCAACTGGGCACTCCGCCCACGACGGATTAAGTTCAGGCTGGCCACGACAACTTCTCTGGCAGTGGCAACTGGGCACTCCGCTCACGACGGCTCAAGTTCAGGCGGCCAACGACGACTTCTCTGGCAGAGGCAGCTGGGCACTCCGCCCCGATGGTTCTACTGGCTCACAGCCGGCTATACATTCTGTGTCAGGGCGCATAGCCCGAAGTACTAACTCCCTAGTGTTCACGTAGATGACTGAGGGACACACACACACAGTTCTACAATAGGCTACATGACCTATTCCCAGAAGGCTAAAATAAACAGAATGATAATCGTAGTTATGCTATCAATCTATCTTAAGATTTATACTATCAATCTATCTTAAGATTTATAACTTTATAACTTCACTTTAATGAATACTTCACACTCCCGACACCCGCGATGTCGGCCCTACGACTCACCCGAACTATTTTACAGCCACAGTAAGTTATAGTTATCTTTATCAGATAATAAATCGACGATCAATTACCATTACGGCCCATGGCCACATTTATATTATCATTAGTAAGGCAAATCTTTACCCTGTTAAACAGTATTTAAACAATATATTTCATTTAAGGACACATTACACATCGACTCGACTTACGCTCAGCAGCCCTTCTCACACAAATGATACTTCTTGACTGTGGTGTCGAGACATTCACTTTCCCCCCTTTTATTTGGGCATCGTAAAGTACACAACTCAACTTAAATAGTGCCCTCGTCAAACACAATTCATTATACACAACTCATTGAACTCACTTAGAACAAGTCACCTACTGTTAGGCCGGGCTTCCATAGGACGGCACACGGCACACGGCACGCGGCACACAACGCACCTCACGCGTGAAAACCAANGGAATCAAATCTAGCCTTAAAAATAGGATTTAATGTATATTTTGACATTTTAGATTTTGCGATTTTATGTCCTGCCTACAGCTATTAGTCATTTCCGGTCGTCGGGTCGTCCGTCTTGAAGCATAGAGTGCAACATGCGACACTTCAATCCGGCTGTCCTCGGACAGGAGTCTGCAAGCTGGAGTTAGTATACCTTACTGTCCGTCATCTCCTCTATTTTATTTGTAATTAAGGCATGCTCCTTCATTTGTTGTCTTCAAACCGGACTTAGTATATCTTCGCCCTTACGCTCAGCAGCCCTTCTCACACAAATGATACTTCTTGACTGTGGTGTCGAGACATTCACTTTCCCCCCTTTTATTTGGGCATCGTAAAGTACACAACTCAGCTTAAATAGTACCCTCGTCAAACACATTTCATTATACACAACTCATTGAACTCACTTAGAACAAGTCACCTACTGTTACACTACTCACCTCGTGACAGTTCTAGTCTATCTGTTCGAATGTGATGCATTGCAGTACAGTCAGTGTGGGCGCTTTGCTGTGCTGTGCAGTTAGATGCAGAAGCAAAACTGACCTTACCGAAAAAGCTAACGAGACAAAAAGTTCCACGTGGCTAAACTAGACCAATGGAGGCCCCTACAGACCACCCCATTTTATATTCACTTCGTAGCTCTGTTTGCCGCTCACAACGCTTTTGTATACCAAAATAATAACCGCAGGCTTTATTCAGTCACGCTTTCGAGCCTCATTCTTGGGATGTTTCTCAGCTATATCGGAAAGGTCAGTTTCACTAGGGGTTTGCTCATCTCTTTAAATTCCAGCTCCTTGTGATCACTGTAATCTTTCCTCACACTGTTTATGTGAATATAAAAGTTCTTCGGACTGGGCTAGAAACGTTAGGAATAATCCAAATAAATAATAAAGAGATACACTGTTCCCCACGCCCCCTTCCCACTGTTATATGAGGTCTGTGATGCATATCTGCCTTATTTTCTTTCCACGTGAATTTACAACGCGTGTCGTAAGACAATAAGTGAATATAATATTCTGCTGTGTCAACCGAAGTTGTACAAGGCCAGTTTTGAGTCTTCATTTGGACAATAGCCGTTTTCGGATTTTACAGATAAACCTCTTCCCATACACGTCGCTGTCATCTTTGAACAGAAAAACTTATAGCTTGTGTTGCTGTGCACATACACACAAACATGTGTACATGCGAGCGCAGCACATTGTACGCCTGTCGCCTACACATGTACACAATTTATTCGTTTATTTGCTTTAGGCTTCCTTGGTCAATTTCCTTCCTCCAATATTTATTTCTGCTATTTATTCAATCGGTGTATGATGCATTACTTTCTCTTTTTGCCTTTGTTCTGTCAATTATTTTTTTTTACTTCCTCGGTGGCTCCTTTAATGAGCACTTTATTCTGTTTCCTTCCTTGTCTGTTCTTTTCTGCTTCCTTCCCGTCCTTTATTTCCTCCGCATTCACGTAAACAAAATGTTTGTCTTACTATAATTTGAACGTGTATGTCTTATATGATTAGAACACATCATATCGCGCCTGAACACAATGCACATTCACGGGCAAGCTTTAGATATGAAGATAAAAAAAATCGAAACTAGTCTAGATCAACTCACTTTCAAAGATTCTTTCTTTCTTTGTCTCTGCCAGTAGAAACATCCTATGTCATCAACATTACAGAAAAACTTTATGAATGTGTGATAGATGGAAGTGTGTGCTTTTCTGAAAGAAAGAGAGAGAGAGAGAGAGAGAGAGAGAGAGAGAGAGAGAGAGAGAGAGAGAGAAATAGAGAGAGAGAGAAAGAGAGAGAGAGAAAGAGAGAAAGAGAGAATGAGAGCGAGAGAGAAAACGAGAGAGACAGAGTAACAGAGAAAGTGAGAGAGAAAGAGATGAATAGAAGGGTGATTGTTGAGAAGATGAAATAATTTGTAGGTCTGGAAAAGTAGTAAGCGTTCAGAGCCTGTCATGGGAAATGTAATGCTCCAATAATGCATTATTATTCAAGCGTTCCAGGACCGTGTTCTTCAGCAACAACTAAGGAAAATTATTTTTCCTGAGCTCTGCAGACATATGTGCACTTTGGGTGTATTTTAAAATGCACAATTTTATCCATCTCAAAATGACACGACTCTTAAGGGAATTCAGATTTCCACTCAGTTGTTATGAATTGATGTGGAAAGACCTCTGAATTAATGTGCACGTTGTGGGTTTTGGAAGCTTTTCAGTTTCATTTTGTTAAATCTAAGGTTGTCATTCCAAACACATAAGTTCACAACTTTTTCCGAAAACTTATGTATTTCATACCTACCGGCAGTCGATATCTAAAACTTGAAATCTTGGAAAAAGAGACAATAGAATTAACAGGAGCAGGACTGAGGAAGTCTTGCCCAGGCTCTCTCAAACCAGTAATGTTCTCAATTACCCATCAAACATAGAGCCACTGCCATTTTATAGGCGCTGACCACGAACAGTGCAGGAGTAGATTTTACTACTTTGTGTGTAAATGATATGCGAATGAAATTTCTCCAGGCCAACAGAATCTGAACCCAAGACCTCTTGATCCCGAGTCTTCAGTTGCAACCACTGTTCAGTTACCATCTTAGCAGCCGTGTATAGCACGTTTTTGCTGAGCAGTGACTACGAGATCCCTTTGCTCTTATAGATTAATTTAATATGGTATCTAGAACTTTAAAACATTGCCCTCAAGTCTTCCTTTTGCCAGACACGGAAAAAAACAATCACAATTTCAAATCCGCTCAATTCACAATTTATTTCAAAATGGTATCAAGATATTTTCATGCACATATACAGAATGATAAAACATTCATCAAGCATTACTTTCATATAGACCTATACACATCATACTGACATGCTTAATAAAGCCTGCACTCTCCTCGGAAACAAAACTAAAACAAGTACATCTTCAGTCAGGAAAATAGGAAATGTAATGGGCAACGCTATTTCTTAATGTACGAAGGTTACATTGTAATTCGGTTCTGTGTTCGAATAATTTTGTTAGAGAGCCGTACAAGAGTTCACTATATTACTGCGACCAAAGGGCTGATCTGTGTCTTCCCATGAAAACTGCTTAATGTTGGCATCTTCATATACATACTAATACTCATCTCCTATTAAAAATCATGGTCAAACTACATGTCTTCAATGTAGAAAACTTTATATGAGCTGGAGCTATCTTTAAAAAGTTTGTTGTCTTTTATATAAATGTGCCCTAGCAAAGATAATCCCTTCTGTCAAGACTTGGCAAAGTATGAGCAAAAGATGTAATACCACTAAGATATCAATGGATATTGTCACAAGTAAAAGACAAGATAGGGCGCAAATAAGCCAATGAAGATTTAAGATTGTGATTGTACAAACATGCTGACTGTATAGGGTACAAAAAAAAAATCAACCACGCAACTGTAGGGCCTAAACATGACCCCATTTTGTAGTTAAAATTGGGAAAAGAGTTTAAATTGCCTTTCATAGTATTCATACTTTAAAAAATGAGGCGCATTTCTTACGGAATTAGGGGTCAGCAAATTATCAAGATAAGTTTTCTCTGTAGGGCAGTAGCAATGCAATCATCTCAGAGATAAATCATGCCCCACAGAGGAAATTATCTTGGTGTTAGACTGACCTTTAGTTCGTATGAGATGTTCCCCATTTTGGCAATTCTGCATGTAATGGCATTGAGATTTCTCTTACAAAGGAGATCCCAAGATCATAACAATAGTCCTTTGCTGACGAAAACCATCCAAACTTATCAGGTTGTTTTATGCAGGCCGTGGAGCAACGCTGAATGAGTTATGGGTGATTGTCGACAACAAAGATAGTCGTATCAATAATAATAATAATAATTGCATTCAGTAAGCGCTACTTCCATAGACCTGTTACGAGCTATTTACATAGTTATTTTGGTGCAATGCATTCCTCCAACCATACTTTTGACTACATACAGCGGCAGACAGCGAGCAAAGGCTGTGTAAGTACAATTTGATTACCCATATCCACCAGTGACAGTCTAAATGAATTAAGCATCTAAAACACCATACACATCATACTATGTCAGGGCACAGACAGCTTAAGGAAAAAAAAACCCATACTGGCCGAAGCTTCACTATGACCTCTCATGACCAAAACGTTTGATGTCTATGGAAATCACTAAAATTCTTGCATGGCGGAGACTATCATGTAAAGCAAAAATACTGAAGACGAATTTTAAGTGATCTTCATATACGTCAGCACAGTTTTGATCATGAAATGTAAGAGCAAAAGGTGCAAAGGGTACATTCAATAACTGAGAAGAGGGAGAGACTTGTTTTTACTTACAAACTCATTTTTATCTTCAGAAATGAAATGCTCAGACCAGAGAGGCCATACATTTTCGTAAACCCACAAAGCAAAACTAAGCCACCCTTACTAAAAAAAATATAGTATGAATAGCCCATTAGGCTTTGTGAAGTCAAGACATGGTAGGCCTGCCTCGTCCTAAACATCTCTAAAAGAATGTATAAGAGTTATAACATAGGGAAATCTTATAACAAGAGTTGAGGTCCGCCATTGTTTTTCATACAAATCATGAAGAGCATTACATTTTTCAGCTGTTGTTTTGATGTTTCCAAGGAAATATGGGCAGTTTACATACAATGACCAATATTAAAGCCGACATGCCACGTTGTTTCCTTTACATACGAGCTACACAAACAAAAAGTTAACAATTTAAGTACTTCATAAGTAAAGGTTTCTATGCCATCTACAAGCATAACAAGTCCTTTGCTCCCGAAAAGCACCCCAACTCATCATGTTCTTTTATATACGCCGTGGAGGAACACTGAATGCGTTTTGGGTTATTTTCGAGGACAGAGGTAATCATAATTAATAACAGTAATTACCAGCACCGACTATAACGCTTTATATAGAGTATTAATTTGATACAAAGCATTTATTTTACTCCAGCCATTTACAACAATCATGCAATTACTATGCAATTAAAAGTTACATAACTACAATTTCTAGGTTCGCTTATTAAAAAGCCTAAGAAATATGATACCCAGTATAAACACTTTACATAGTTTAGACTATAGCTTGTAAAATCACAGTCAGCTTAAAGAAACCAACAAGTCCACACTGGCCGAAAGTTCACTGACATTTCAGTCGAAACACTGTTCGTGTGGATGGAAATCACTAAAATTCTCACTATATTATTATGACGGACAGAACTTAAATGCATACGAAACAAAAATGCTGAAGAGGAACTTTAAATGATTTCCATGCGCTCCAACACAGTTTTGATCATGAAATGTAAAAGTGAGCAGTCGACTTAGATGGGATATTCATTGCGCGACTATGAAGAGGAGTTCAGCTTTTATTTAAACAACTCTTTATTTTCAAACAAAGAAATTCATGTTCAGTACGGGAAGATACCATATTTTCGTAACCGCATAAAGCCAAACTAAGTCATTCTTACTTTAAAAAGTGTTATGAATAGCCTAGTTTTGTTTTGTGAAGTCAAGAAAGATGGTACCACCACCATTCCAAACAGGTTGAAGAATGTATAGAAATTGTTACTTAATGTGAATAGGGAGATGAGGTCTGCTACTGTTCATATAAATCATGAAGACCATTACAATCACATTACAATCATCAAATGAGTAAAACAGAAAATGTTTAGATAATTTAGTGTGAAAAGTGGGCGGTTTACCTGGGCAACAATTGCAATCCAAAATATAATGGATAAACTCAGAATTAAAACTGCCTGACTTTCCAGATTATTTCCACAACAAATGACTTACGAGAACATCAAAGCTTAAAATTTAGATGTAAAGGTTTTAAGTACCATTAACAAGACGTGCTGGATACTTTGGTTTCAATAGAGCAGTGTTTATGAAATTCGCACTCAGTGTCCGAAAAAGAATGCTAAATTGCATCCCATATAAATTGTAGCGACGTTTGTGAACACCAAATGTATTTTGCAAATCAGGATGCATAGGATAAAATGTACCATAAAATGTGCAGCGGCTGGAGAATCCAACTCCACCCTAACATCCTGTTAACTATTTCAACTACTCCGAGACTAAAGGTTTCAACTTTCTCAACTACTCAAACCTAAACATGTCATCCTTGCTTAAAATTTGGCAAAGGATGGCTCATTTACGATTGATGAAGTCGAGAACATTAATTCCTCTACACTCGAAGCAGTCAATACAGTAACATTAGTTTTAACAATCTCGCATGACATTTTACGCTTCACAGAGCAACATTCAGGGTCGAGAAACATGACATGATATAAATCTTCAAGGTGCTAACCTGTGGATTATACTAATGAGCATGCGAGTTGTGGCTTGCAGTTGTACATTGTAAGACATGTAATGTAATCTAACCAGTTCGTAAAGACAGTCTAGATTCCAATGTACTATTATTTTGACATGCAGCATATTTATCTGCCTATGAGTTGTAGAACACCTTATATGCAGGAGTCCCTCTTCTTCCACCAGCCCTGAAACATCAATCAATTATTACGTAATGAAGTCACAACATGAATAGTTTACTTTATATGAGACTTCATGTAACAAGTCATTGGTGTTCCATTAGTAGCTGATAAAAGCATGTGACACTTATGCATGTATTGTCTTCTATCATATAATATTATTATAAGGGAGAATAGTTACTGCAATTATGAAAACACTTCAAGGTGTTCTGCTCATATTAACACAACAGTGTACATGTAGTATGGCATGTATTTCAACAGTGTACATGTAGTAAGGACTATAACGATATGAATAGGGCTCGGTGATATAAGAGATATTAGCCAACAGAGTGTTGTACAACCAACACTGCAACTTGAAATAATCTAATCAATGGCACTACGAGGCAGTTAAAGGTAAGAATACGAATGCAGAAAATGCCAACACAGTGTTTCTTCAAGCTTCTGCCTATAGCTGCAGTCCTTGTGCGCTCACGCCGACATATGACGATCAAAAACAGGTATAATGATCTTGAAAATGACCCAGATTCAGTGAAATTAATACTACTAAGCGAGAAATAATCCAAATAAGCATGAATCTGGCGCAATGTTCATGATCATTACAGAAGTTGTGACCGTCACATCTTGCCGTGAGCAGCGCCACATTGATTGGGAAGAAATAAACTTACGATGACAGCAAAACATCAAAAGTGCCAGTGATACTTTTGACATACTTTTTCATGCAAGATTTCAGATGGAAAAGGAAATCTTTTGGGTATATAGAATCACTTTCACTCTTAGCTCATACATGTATACGCCCCTCATTCATCTTGTCCTTACAATGACACTAACAGTGAAAAAGCAGTGATGTTCAAAAAAGTCACATAAAAAGGAATATGGTTTTCATGTGAATTCTCGGAATGGCTTTCTAGGACACGCTTTAAAGATATGTAATTGGGGAGAACATGGTGAAGACGAGACCCTAAATACACAAAATCAGCAGATACCAACCAAAGAACATAAAAGAACTCGGAAGAAGATGCCAAATGCAAGAGAGATAGTCCTGAGGTGTTAACCAGCTGAGGTGTGATCCCGGACAGAGACATTTTTCAAGGTCTGGTGACAGCGCCATCACAGAATCTGGATAATATGCAGCAGCTTAATCTAATAAATTCCTGACGCGTTCATCAGACATGGCAATATCCTTATCCAAGAGAGATCCTAGTTGATAAACACTTAAAAAATATCTGTTCTGCACTTTGAGCACATTCTTGATCGAGTCCTTCATATCATTACTTTTTACTGCAGCTCTCCATACGTACATTCAGAACAAACAATGTAACAAATTCATATAAACAATGTAACAGAATGATGTTAATAATTTGCTTAGTTATTCTTTTAATAGCACCTGAAAACAATCTACTCTAAACATACTCTTTACTTAATATTAATTGCATACTCTAAACATGAAGACTTGGTGTCAGATTCAGAAGATCATGCCTAACGTATTAGTTGAGAGCTTGTGCATTAACGCTGGGATCTCTTACCATCATAAGAATTACAATAGTGAAGCGGAGCTGAATATATCTTTAGTAATATTCAACACGCAGAGTTAATTCTTAGGATGGTAGGAGACCCCATCGTTAATGCGCAAGTTTTTTAATATTCAGAGGTTTCTATGTTCCATGCTTCCATAAATGTTCCAACTTCATGAGAATTTCAAGACAATGATAAAAGAGATCCGTGTGGAGTGGTATAGTAGTATAAAAATAAGGCTACTGGGTCAGGTTCAGCTAAATATCCTGTATTCAGTCATCTCAGTTTAGTAGGAGACAAAATAATGGATCACTTGGGACCACACAGGAAAGGTACGATTTGGTTTTAACTGACACTAAAACTGCAGCTTTCTTTGTATACAAACTGACATTTCAACTTCAGACTGACCCAGGCATAAAATTATACATCGAATAAGTAATTTATAATAATCGAAAAGGGGTCACTCTAAATTGAAACTAAATGTGAGACCATGACAAAGGAATACAAGCAGGCTAATAGACTAAATGGAGTTGGTACACTATGCAGCGTATGGTTATTTAGGTGGCTGTAAATCTACACAACAGAAATTGTTTCATTCAGCATTCAACTGCGAGACTTAAAGACAGAAGTAATAGTTCTTCCTGTGCTTGCACTTTTGACATCCGATGGTCAGTGCAGTGTTAATGTCCATGGAAATGCACCCAAAATTCGCTGTGGAAATTATGTTACAGGTAAGCTTTAGATAGCGATTTTAAGTGATCATCATGGGCATCACCAAAGCTTTTAACGGTAGGATGCAGAGGTGGGAGCATTCAAAAAAGCACTATTAATTGACCACCAACATATTAAATTGATTACTGAACTCCGTTTTTACACGTGAAACTTCAAGGGCTCGGTATGAAATGTATTCAGATCAGGAGAGGTTTTTCCTTTAGTATTATCAGTTAAGTTCTGTCACATGGATAGGGATAGACATACAAACCTTGGTGAACGCCTTGGTAACTCTTTGGAGAATGAGATGCCTTAGCCTAAGATAAAGAGTTCCCCATTTCCCATTTGTTTATCAGGAAGTGTAATTTTATCTGTATCCATGAACATACCTTGCCTGTCTTAACACCAAAGAACTCCTGTCCTGAACACGAGAACATTTTCCCACTGATCCCTTTGTATAACCAAATGTAAGAAATATTCTTTTTACACCAGAATGCAGACCGCTTCATTAATCTTGAGGCATCAGCTAAATCATCAGGGGCACTGTTACTATTGTTACATTTTCAAAACTATTTGCAGGCAGTTATGTTAAATGCAAACATTTCACAAAACTTTAGATTTTGACTTAAACTTTATCGCTCAAAAGATGTCAAGGGCCTTCTTTTACTTTATCCACCTTGTTTAGCAGCAGATACGATGCCCAAAAATCAGCAGGAATATTGAGTAGCAAGCTTTCACACAAGACTTGTCCATTCCATATGACACCGTTTTTAAATCTGTATTCACTCAATTGTTAAATCACACAAGCTTTACAAAACAAAAATAAAGAATGAATTGTTACAAAGTCTTAGCTGTTTTAAACGGATTATTTGCAATAAAAACCTGAAGGTGATCGAGAAATAAATTCTAACAGACTTCAACACAATACGTGTGGGATATACGTCTAAGTGTAAGTGAACATTAAGTGGCCCTTGAATTCTACTGAGAGGTAAAGTACATATTAAAAGAAACACGTTTTGCTAAACTCATCTGAAAAGATTCACTTTCCACTATACAGTCTTATCTTTTCGGACAAAATGTTATATTTCACATTGTTCTGATGACACAATATGGTCCTCGGGGTTCTATGTCACAAATAAATGTCTATCACTGCTGTCAGTTATTGGCCAGTTTCTGTTCCGACAATGGTAGATCAGCTGTTCAATCGTTAATACAATCAATTTAGTCCCAGTATTAATACTTCGGTTCGTGATCCTGGCGTTGTGTCTGGCATTTTTCAGTTGTTGAAACCAGTAACAGACGTGTCATCTCAGCTTCTGCTTGATTGTTCTCAACGATGTGGCCACGAGAGTCACTATATTCGGTGACCATGTAGCATCATTTTCATTGTTTGCTGCCTCAGCGTGAGGAACGTCCATGGTAGATCTAGCTGCCAAAGCTTCCCAGTTCTTGGCTGGCGGTCTCATGCTCCATTGTAAGAGTCCAAATCTCGCATCCATGGAAAGAGGAAAAGGAAAATGTGTGAGATTATGTGCAATGAAAAATTATCAGTTAAATGAAAACTTAAAAGTTTATGCTACTTTTTCTAGTGCCGATATAGGCTTACGGATATCAATACCACTAGAAACAATGCCTTAGAATGATCCTTTCAAGATCCAATGCAATTGCCTACCGAGATAAGAGAAGTGTGGAAGATGCCATTTTGATCTTTCTTGATAACATCTATAGACATCCTAAGACTCCAAAAAAGTACTGCAGAATTTTATTTGTTGATTTTTCTTCGGCATTTAATACCATCCAGCCGCACATACTGATAGCTAAATTGAAACACAAGAAAGTAATATTATTGCGTGGGTGCTAGACTTGCTCAACAAAACAACAGTACGTTAAATTGAATGGCATCAAATCATGTAACATTATGACAACACAGGAGCCCCTCAAGGATGTGTGCTGTCACTGATTTTGTTCACCACAAGTGATATACAAGTGACTGCATAGGTAATGAACCAAAGGTTCATCTAATCAAATTTACTGACGATTAAACCATACAAGGTTTGATAGACACTGACGAAAATTCTGACACATTATCTCTTCAAAACACCGAATGGTGTGATGATCATTTTGTTCTATTAAATGTCAAAAAGACAAAAGAGCTGGTTATAGACTTTCTAGTGAAAAAAATTATTACTCCCTTAACAATTAAATCCGAAAACGTTGAACAAGTAACAGCTTACAAATATTTCGGGGTAACTATAGACCAGCAACTTGATTGGCATGAACACACTTCTCTTATACACCGTTAGATCAACAAGCGACTATACTTTTTACGCAAAATGAGAAACTTTAATGTTGACAGAACATTCGTCTCTTTTACAAATCAACTATTGAAAGCATTATTCTCTGTTGCATCACGTCATGAGGCGAAAACACTAAAGCCCAAGATAAAAATAAAATAGAGTTATAAGGAAAGGTAGAAAAAAAATTCATCCTAATTTTAACAATTTTGATTCACTACATATAAGTGCATGTTTGAATATCAAAGACACCACCACCCACTTGCAAAGCAAATCACACCATCAAAACGCAGTGGTCGCTATGTTGATATAAAATGCAATTGAGAGAGATAAAGATCATTTATGCCATTCTCGATTAAGCATCTGTCATCAATATAATCCACTTTCTTGGTCCAATGAAATGTCATGTGTGTGCGTGTGTGTGTAAGGGTGCGAGAGTATGAGTTTTGAATATTCATCTTGTACATGTACCATAATGTTCTATTTATGATGCAAAAAAGGAAAAACGAAGACGATATGCCTTGTATGGATTATAAAAGTTCGTCTTATCTTATCATGGAAAACTGAACTGTGTATAAGCCATCCCCCTTTTTCCTCCCTTTCCTCCTCCTTATGAGGACGTCTCCCCCCTCCCCCCAAGGAAAAAAAATAGGAGGAATCTGCAGTTAACGGAGCTCTAATCTATGCGCGCAGACAGTTGTCGGTTTTCATTTGGGCAGTAAACAAAAGCTATTAGTCTAAATGTCTTTGAATTCAAGGCTATCACAAACGTGGAATGAAAGAAAATTGTGGCATGTTAAATTTTACGGGTGCATTCTATTTCTTGTCCAGAACTAAATGAATATGTGCTCATGTTGGTAGATTAATATGGGCCTGACTCACTTTGGGGGACTGGTTTTTGATAAAACTGGCATCACATATATTTCATAGATCTCTGAAAGATTTAAAGAGTTAAGCCCAGTTGCTGTGCAGCAATATTCAGAAATCGACTACATAAGTAATCTTTTTTTCTGTACGTTTGCAATTTAAAGATGGCTCTGAGAATATGAGGCTTATTATATAACCTATCACTCATGTGTGAATTTGTACCGTAGACAACAAAAGCCTGTGGTATCTTTAACAATCCCCTCGTTATATAAACCCGACTTTGTAAAGTCTTTAAAATTTTTTTTTTCTCATACTTAGGTGAGGGATCTTTTCGAGATTGAATTTTTTTTTTTAAAGTGAAAAGATCCAAGATTCTTGCCCTTCCGTAAATTCCCTATGTTCCTCTTAGTAATGAAAAACTCATGGTAAAAAAAAAAATCCTGATTTTTTTTTGTTTTGGTCTGGAATGGCTCTATTATCAATGGAACATACGAATGTTATACACGCTATATACTATAGGAATGACTGTGTGTCCGGATTTTAAGCTTAGCCTAATGGAGCTATTTCATAACAAGTTTCAAGACGACCAAGATACATCGATAGCGTGCACTGTACAAGGACCAATTTATATCAAAAAAAAAAAAAATCATCCCCATGTTCATGGTGTGCAAACAGACAATAAAGTGCAATGTTTCTGTAGAGCATCACAAACACAACTAACTTGCCGGCCGGCATTCAAGTGAACGGTGTTAGTAAGAGTGCAGAGACATGCATGAGCTCACTGTGCTGTTAAAAACAACTGATGCAAAGTCGAAATCGGATGCGGAGAGTATAAATGAATATTTCATTATGTAGGACTTCATTCAGCAGTGGCGTAGTTATAAATATTTGAAAGGTTCGGGGCGCTGTGTCCCCGTAAAAACTTGAACCACCTCCACATCGTCCCTGCTACATCAATGCGCCCCCTCCCCAACCACCGTATCCCCTCACTATTTTCCCCTACTCCTCCTTACCCCCCCCACTACCCCCTNCTACCCCCTACTTTCCACCCTACTACTCCTCCCCCTCTCCCTACATCCAAAATCTGCCACGCCACCGACTTTCATGATATTTCAAAGTGAAGTAACATAATTTAAATAAAGAACAATCCTTGCGTTGATATGTCTGCATCCGATTTCTTCAAATTCGTTAGTTTGGCTTTAATTGTGTCAGTGATGCTCATCAGAACAATGCTCTTGATTATCTTTATAAGTTAAGTTTGATCTGTGCTAGTTACTGGTGTAAATATACTGGCTGTTTGGAATTTCATTATATTTTACTATACAGTGCACATATGTCGCGGCAACCTTAAAAATAAACAGGGCCCAGTTAAATCAAATTACTCTGTCAGATCCTTTTACACTAGCTTTTTGCAATCGTTACAGGTTTGATCATAATGAAATCGGCAGTTCATTAGTAAGCAGGAAATTATCTTGACTTTAAATAAGTGCGCAAAGAAAAAAACGACCAAAAAAAAAAAAAAAACATTCCATAGCGAACTTTCATTCCACTGAAAGAGAACACTCGAATTTACAGGCCAGATATCTTTTGCAAGAGTGAACTCAGGAAATTATCTCAGCTGGAGAAGATATTCAAGAGGAAGTACTCTCGGAGTATATAAGTTACTGTACAGCATGACAAAGTGTGGGGCTACAATAGTATGACTTACGACAGGAGTTATTAGCAAGTACCCACTCTTTTTTCAACGAGACTTTGCTGACTAAAATTACGAAAGCAATTTCATGCAAATGGATTTAACTTAAATTAAATTTCTAATTGTTGAGTGATGCGATTTTCCTGTTCCAAAAGTTTAACCATATTTAAGCAAATAATGACTGTATTGCACTTTTTCCCGTAAATTCCGCATCATGGGGAGAAATTCCAAATTATTGCTGCTTTCTCCGAAATCATTCTTTGATTTATTGTTGCCTTCTTTGAGTTTATAATATGTCTAAACCGTGGTCCAGTCATCACCAAACAGTTAATAGGCACAACTACCATAACGTTTTTCGTGAATTTTTGACTGTTCTCGGCTTCTTGGCGGCAGTCGTGATATTGAGCTCATAGGTGTGTTTTGGTTTTTTTTTTAAAATATAGATTTATTGACGAAACAGGATAATGAATGACATAGCCTACACATTTAATGTGTTACTCACGCACAATGTCGATATTTGAATGAGTGCTGCACACATTTTAAACTTATAACCTGATAACTAAAGCGATACTTAGCATGCCCATACAACACCGTGTCTTTACCCGGGAGATCTGTAAAACCAGTGTAAATGCTGAGTTTACTATTCCGAATCTCATATCCAGGAGTTCTTGTTCACGCGATTTAGATTTACTCTAACAGTCCGATCTTTCGGTCATGATTATTTCGCCAAGTTATAGCGCGTCAGGCTGATAACTGCTCCTTATTATAGCAAGACATCCATTTTCTGAAGTGGACTGAAGAAAATGAGAACGAAGGTGTCTTTATGTTTATGGAACAGCCTTAAGTCTCTCCTGCATAAGCACAGAATGAAATAAAATAACGATAATTTATCACTTCTGAATACACAAAGCACATGTTTTGTCCCCGGATAGCACATGTGCAAGGTTTTGCTAGATGTTCATTTATCAGGGTATCTAGCTCTTCTATACTGTAAAGTTATACAAAAGTTCTCTCTTTAATGAAAGCTACTAAATGAATCTGCGCGAAACATTGGACGAAGAATTGCAGGATGAATGAAGTCACTGCCACTAAACGCGGCTTCCACGCAGGCCTACATTAAAAGTTCTTGAAAATTTCATGCATTGTAATTGCTTCCCAGCTTTCAGCTAGACTGTTAAAATCATCCTTTCACTTCCCTCTACAAAATCGAATCATGTGAAAAGGCAATGAATATTCTTAATGAGGGAGAAATGTAAGCCCATTTTGTTTGGAGGGGNGGGGGGGGGGGGGGGAGAGGGTTTAGCTGTTACACATCTTTGGAAGTGTGCCACTAGGGATCTTATCAAATTACTGTGAAAGATCAATTCTGGGAGAAAATGCCGAAAACGCAACCACTATGAAATTTCATGTTCTTACCACGGATCGAATCCAGGGTCTCTCAGCCCGCAAGTCTGAACGTGCTCCCGCTACACCTGAGGAACGCTTTCTTCACAGCAATTTAATACTTAAATATCTACTGCCTGAATGCATTCCCTAACTTCCACATATAAGCCTAAAAAATGTTTACATGTAACCCTGACACATCTCACACATGGAAACAACGTCTTTTTGTTGAAGGCCAAAAATGGCTTGCCCAAACAGAGCGCCTTCAATACCAAAACCCTTCTTAAGAGAGTTACCAAGTTCCAACATTATCAGGGTCGCTAACAGTAAAGGGAGAAAAATGATAGGTCTGTAAGGCAGATTGCTTTGTGCAGAATGGGTCAATTCTTTAAAATTGGAATATTTGAACAGCAGCATCTCAATATGATATGGATTCTTATACATCAGAGCCTCCCACTGTATGGCTCTTGGGTTGCAAAAGAGCACTGGAAACCATTTCCTCGCGGCCTGCATTTAAAAACAATTGCCCTATCGTAATGGTACATGTATGTGACATCTGTACGTAGATCTTTATTGTTAGTTCCTGTGTTGTCCCGTTGCCAGTGCATAATATATCCTGTTGGTGGCCCACGTACACACCTGTGGTCTGGTTTTCATTTAAATGAACTTGCTAAACTTGTTACAGCATAGAATTGTTTTTTGTCTGCATGTGGTTCCAGATACCCACATTTGATACACATCTATCAGTATGGAGTAATCAGCTTCTATTCCGGGTACGCACCTGAGGTTATCCTAACTGTGCGCTGCATGAGTGTAAGGCTATGGATATTTCGTCACTGCTTGCCACCCTCATCTTTAGCCAGTGGTCATTTGCCAGTACCACAAGGAATGCCGCTAGCATAGGGTAGCTGCTGAAGAGAACATGATTCATCAGGCTACCTTTCTTTGGTTACTGCAATTTGATAAAAATGGGAAGCCACACCCTTTCCTTAGTAAATGAAGTATTCGTCTCTAGGCAAGCCAAGACGGCTGCGACTACTAAAGAAACAAAACAATGAATCGACTTGAGAGCGGTGTTTGCTATACTTAAATCTTTGCCTTATTAGTATATAGACCACCGCTGATTCTTGCCGCGTCCTTTACCGACACAAGGCCGTTGATAAGAAGTTCCACTAACAAATTTGAAACCATAGATCATTAGATGGTTGCCATGTTGCCGAGCTTTTTCTTCCGCTTTTGTACAAAAGACGACACATTTCTAACAAACCTTTAGTAAATTCTGCACTCTTCTCATTACAACTGGCGCGCACCAACCGAAAGCGTACCCTTTGCTTAGGACTGCCCAGAGATTACAAAAAGGAGTGGCTTCCTATGTCAAATTGTAGGGACCAAACAAACGCAGCCCAAATTTAACATGTCTTTAAGAATTTGATTTCTACTCGGTATTAGCAGACAGGCCTGAATTTATACAGGATTTAAATAATCAAATTCAAATCGCTAGCTCGATTTTTATTTGATGATCTACAAAAATGCTTTCCGAGATTATTGGGTTAAAGAGTGGAACATAAAAAGGGTCACAATGTTTAAGCCCTTCAAATACTGGAATGTTGGAAATTACCATACTTTTATATTTACCAGGTCTTGCAGAGCGTGCAAATCTATAGCCTTTACTCGCAGTATTAAATCAAATTTAGACATCTGATCAAAGCTCTGCAAGCACACGGAGAATTCACGAATGAAGCATGAAATAAATTCTAAAATTCAGTGAGAAATCACCACTAAACCGTTTGCTTACCTGCCTCTTTAAAGTGCCATTTCTGTTTCATCTCATGAAAGTTTGCATGTCCAACAACTTGTTTATCTGTACATGGAAATAGATTCAAGATTCAGGAGTCAGGAAACTTAGCTCATGCCACGACATATGAACATCTGACAGTGATTACAAAATAATGAACAACAGCATAAACTAATAATAGATTTAACGAATCCCATGTGGGCGCTATATTTTCTACATTATACAAAAATTGGAAATAAAAAATTTTCATTATGATGGTCATTAGTCTTCGGGCTCGTTTTAATATTTCCGTGTCATATTTTAAACAAGTTTAAGAATTTAGGCATAATTTTGTTTTGGCAATAACTTTCTGGCAATAAGTTTTTCCGCTCTTTCGTAACAAAGTAAAGTTGAAACAACATAATGAAATTCATCACTTACATTCCATATAGGCTATATTGTTGACAAGTTTCAATGGGATGGCGTCATGGGTCGGCTGCAGGAAGGCACGGTATCAATGCTGAGGAATGAACATATGAAACTCGGGAGCATCACAGTTTACAAAGGTGACCTACAGGACCAGAACCGTGAGGTCCCAGCCCTAATAATGGCAAGACCACTATAATTTGAAATTCTGATTCGGACCAATGCCTGTGGTTTCCACATTACAAGCCCGGCAGATCAGATCACACAAGGGCATTCTCAACTCTCTGGAGGAGCCTACGGTGCCGCTGCCATTTCAGGCGCTGATCACCAGTTACCTTTCATTGCCTACAGCCAGGTGGTCATTTTACAAAGGATGGCTGGGAAAATATATAGAAGGAAATTTTGAAAGCAAATTCCAATTAAACTATGATAACGAGATACACGGTTCAAAATGGGAGACGTTCCACTAGATACAACATCGGGGTTCAAAGGTAATGGAGTGTATGTAAAAGAAGAACCTATACAGCATAACCTCATTATACTCTGGTTTTTTTTTTTAAGGGGTACATATATACTTTTGAGTCTATGAATAAACTTTACTATAGGGTAAGCATATAATTATTCCCTCCTTGGTGGCATATTTATTTATATCTGTTGAATGTTCCTTTGTAATGCATCCATTGACATGGACATGTATTTTGTGCAATACTGATCTCGTTGCTTTTCTTAACACAAAGAAAAGTGAGAATTCGAGAGAGAAAGTTATAACATTTCTCGCAAATGACAGGAAAAAGTACCCGCTTTCGAATGCCACTATTCACGCCTATGCTATTTTGATGAAAGACATTTTGTCCGATCTTTTGTACAAACTGGAGATCAGGAGTTCATGGCTGTATACAGTTAATTTAGTTTTCAACTGTTCTAGTCTGTACAGTGTTCAGTTTAGAGACCAACAGAACAGTCTTTAAAATAGGAATTCAACAAAATTGAGGCAAATACGTGAATATTTTTAAGACTTCTCTTTGTCCGTATCTTTAAATGTTGACACTCCACTCTGAAGCAAGATCTATAAAAGATTGAATAGAGTTGAATTGAAAAAAAAACAAACAACATCGTTTTGTCATAATTTACGAGGTCCCAGCCTCTACATCTTTTGCATTTAGCCTATTGTTTTCTGATACAAATATCTTTCTCAGGCAATAGATTTCAATGGCAAGTTAAAATGTGAAGATTCAACAACTTAAACTGCTTATATTCCTCAATATTGCCCACGCTTGACAAGGTAGAAACAATACTTGTGCAGATGATTATTCCTTTCTCTATTTGGCCAAAAACATATGTAAAAAAAATAGTAAACTTGTTATGATCCCTCTTGCTTCTCAAAACTGCCCTCTGGTCTCCTCTATATACTTTAACGGTCTTCACAGAGATGGTGGAACTATTTCAGAGTCCATTATAATACTAGTTGAGTCCTGTCAGTTCTTGTTCTGCATGTAGCAAAGATTCTAAACCAGACTTATATGAATGAAGTTTCTTGTGTCCAATAGTACCTTCGTATATGCCAGTACTACTCGCTTGCACCATTTTCTAGCACTGGTTTAACTAGTGAGTTTTGTTGTGCTGATTTTGGAAAAGTTCTCAAAAGTTTTATATCATGAACAAATGGAAAATTCCTTCATTGTTACTTTGTTTCACTATTTGACATCAGTCATGGTATTACTGCTCATTAAGATTTCAACGTGGGGATTATTTAACTCAGCTCTTTGAAAGCACACATCTACCTGGTTTTGTTGGGTTTTTTTTTGAGTTAAAGAAGAAAAAAAACTAAATCCTAATCCTTGCTTTACTGAATGGCAAAATGCAGTGAAATGTCCAGCATAACAGAGACGCATGTTTATAGATAAAGCAATCACTACGCGGCTGACTAAACGAGGGCAAATATAGAGAATCCCAATTATCCGAGGGAAAACCTTGACCGTGATGACGCACAGGTCTATCCACTAAAGGCAAATTCCATTGCAGGCATTGAATTTTAATACTGGAGAACTACTGCTTGTTAACTGTACCAGGCATTTTAAAAATGCCATTTTAAATAGTCCCTTTAAAATAAGGAAACTGGCCTCGGGGAAGGGGGCAAGGGGTTGGATTTTAATTTCAAAGGCTTTGATAGATGCAGCTACCTTTGTATAGTCAGAATAGTGGGGATTTTGCCACTCGAGTGTTAACTGAGTAGTTGTTGCTAGGTGCGGAAGATTATCCTGTTTACTGTGTGAAAAGGCCTAAAATCTTGAGTCTTCTCAATCGCTGCCAAAGTACTCAAAATTTTAACTGGTTTAGGGGCATGTTTCTGCATGATAAAACAGTGCAAAATACATTGGCATCTTCATACCTTATCAGCGCTAGTGCGTGGTGAATTCATTGCTGAATAATTTAGGAGGACTATTTTACAGATAGAATATTCTAGTGGGAGACAACGATGCTTCTAGCTTTGCTATGACCGGGCAATGCCCTCCAAACCTGTTTGAGAACACAGCCAAATCAACTCATCTGCAGACAATATTCTAAACAATAAAGTGAACTTTAAATTTCAAGGATTGCATGAATAATTTTTTTAATGACACTGGGTTTTTCCCCAGGCTTTTCATCTTCCCTGTTAGCTAATGTGTTTGCAATAACCAATAAACTTGGATTTCTTTCGAAACGTCTTTTCAGTGTGATGCTTTGTTCCTAGTCATCAAGAAAACAGCGAAAAATTAATATCTACAGGACTGTAAAGAAATGCACGTTTTGCAAGCAAGAAAGAACAGTTATTGACTTTGCCCATCTCGCCCATTTCACTATAGCTTTGTAAGAGTGGGGTAATTCTGTGTAGCATCACAAATACAAACTTATCGGCCGGCCATAAAAAGAGTGTTAGTAATGGTGCAGATGCATGCATGAGCTCATATTGTGCTGAGAAAAACATGCTGAAGTTGTAAAGAAGAATCCGGATGCAGATTTGAGCCTTTATCACGTAGCGCAAAAGGATTTGATTGGTTTCTCAAAACAGTGACGTAGATCTACTTAGTTTGTGCCCCTCCCAAGCCTTATACCTTACATCTCCTGTATGCCCAGCTGATCCTCCCCCACCCACCTTCGATAAGTATCCCACCCCAAACAACGACTATCCTTCCACCACTTGTTACCCCCAGCCAGGGACTAAGTGATACGCCACTGCCTATTAATATATTCATTCTTCGTTATGTTTTTAAATACGATAAAATTTTAATTAAGAACAAAACTTGCATCAACAAGTCTACATTCTGCATCCAAATTCTTCGCATGCGTTAGTGTGGTACAAAGTTTGGGTTTGTAATGCTACATCAGAACAGCACACTTAGACTGTCTAACTGTTAGAGATAGGCTTTGGTTATAACTAGCCTATGCTGTGCTAATTATTAGTTAAGTCCCATTACATAGTGCATATCTATCGCTGCGCATTAATTATCATAAAACAAGGACTCAGCGAAATTCAGTGCTGTAGGTGCAAAAGGAGAAAAAAAATGTAGATCTTTATAAATACTTTTTTAAATGATCTAACTGATAGTTTTTGATTGACAAGTATGTTAACAATCGAAGCAAGAATTCATGGTCTGCGAAAATGAGTAACTCTGAATGCAATCCTTGAAATTCTAATGGCATTAAAATTTGTCCTCCCTCGAAAATAAGTGGAAGCCCATCCTCTTGATTTTTTTCCTGTCTGTATGATACAGGGAATCAAAAAATTANGGGGGGGGGGGGGGGGGTAGTAATTTTTCTGAACAAATGACAAAGCATGTTTAGTCAGAGGAGCTACACACACACAAAAGTGGACACGTGAGATACTAGACTGTTCACACAGTGGCTCTCCACTGGTCTTCGAGTCTCGTTTGAACTATTTCGTGGTTATGAGCAACATTACCAAAGAGTCTGATATCACTGGAAACCAAAATAACACGGTTGCCTTAAATCTGACCTACAGACAGCTCTCCCATTTTATGTGTAGCAGAATACATTCAACTCTGTTAATCAATGAGGATATAAAGAATATCTGGACCAAAGTTTAATCCGCTAGGCTTGATGGTGGTTTGTGTACTGATATAGATCTAATCTGGTCGTAATGTGCAACAAATGTACGAGGATGCGGCTGGCAGCTACAAGAGCCAGAACAGCGTGCATAGCACGAGAACTGTTTGCCTAAATAGACGGACAGACCGAGAGACAATCTAGGCAGATCTGGAAAAGGGAATCAGTCGAGACGTGAGGAAAATGATCAACGCCATGTTCAGAACAAAAGGCAAAAGATATGAGCCAGACATTACAATGGATAGTGAAACTGGTTCATCACCGGAAGGTCTGAGAAGGCAACTAACGGCTTTAAAAGGAGACCAGAGAAAACAGTAGTGGGAAACAAAAAGGAACATAGCAAGTTCATTACCTATTTTTTTCAAATATGTGGCCAGAACACAAAAAGGAATAAATGGGTTTTGCCTTCACCTATTTAGACGCCATTGCAAAGTCTAAAACTTTGTGCTCAACATGTAGATCTACACGACCCGACAGCATGACCTAAATAGATAGGTGATATAGTTATAACTTGCCAAAATACGTTAAGACTCCATCTAGACCAAATGTCTTTGGAAACGCCAAGAACTTAAGACGGAAATAGGGTTTTTTTAAGGTTTCACAATCATTACTTATCTATATATTTCTACTGCATGCAGATTTTGATATTATTGCTCACAATGGTGACCTTTCACTGGAGGGAAAAATGAATTAGTTGATGAGTTCTTTTTATGAGTATTCTTGTAGTTCTCAAGTGAACTTCTTTTCTAATCTTATACGGTGCCTATCAGTTATTGGACCCAGTCTAACAAAAAACCTCAAATATTAAGAATCAAAATGCTAGTACTATTAGAAAGATGGCTAAGGAAACAAACTTCATCGCATAAGGCCGAGCCTTTCAGATGATGTATTAGAGGAACACTCAGATAATCTTGGGAAACTATGTAAAACCAAAAGGGAGAAAGGGGGCAGCAGATGAGCTGGGAGATTTCGGAAACTTCACCTTAAGTATTCATTCTAGCCTGACTGTGGGGAACATGACCAGTATAAATGCATAGACTGGAGCCATACTTTCCAAGATGTAAAGTGTAATATTGGACAAAACAGTCAGTGACTTGCCGCAAGATGACATTCTGCCATGGCTGTTCCATGGTTGCCCACTCATGCTGCTTTAGTTCTGCTAGGCCGCTCACTGTGGTCAGTTGGGAAGGGAGTAGGGGAGGGGGTCCTCCAAGCTCGATGGCTGCTTCTGGCAGTCAAGCAGACGTCTATTGTCCTTGCAGCTGTAAAAAAGTCAAGAAACAACAGTATTAGATCTTTACAAAATCATCCCCGCTGACTAAACGTATTCCTGGAGAAAAAGCGGGACTGTATAAGAGTTTAGGAGTATAAATGAGGCCTAATTCCTCAAAATTTGGCTAGGTTCCCAAGTTCGTGAACTCATACCAATTCCGTTACGGTCATCAGAACCGACTAAAATTCTGAACAGTGATACTCAAGTCTGTCTTTGACCTAATTTATGAAATAGTTTTTATATCAACATACACGGAATAAAATCTGGGACAGATCTAGATCTTAGAGGAAGCCCCACCCTGCCCCTTCCAACCTGTTTTATGAATATGGCAGTTTTTTTGCAGTGGAGACTGCCACAAGTGTGCGCACCACGTCTGTACTTGACGAAAGCCCCATTCATCAAAAAATCAAAAATTGCTCAGGAACTTTTTATTTGGGAGGAATTCCATATGTGTGCCAGAAAAATTTCCGCATGGAACACATCGAACCAACAACAAACCCTAACCCTAACCCTAATCCTACTCTAACCCTAACCCTAACCCTGACACTGGGTTAGGGTTATGAGGAAGTCTTTCTGGCACACATATGGAATTCCTCCTTTTTATTTTATTCAATCGAGGCACAAGCAGATAAGACTACCATTCTTTGAACAGGACACTGGATGACTAAAGTGATTGCCGGCGAAAAGGCTCAGGCACTTTTATGCATGACGATCAGTTTTGGGCGTATACGTAAAAACCTCCGATGCACACGCTTTATGGGGGTTAACAGGCTTGTTAGAGGAAACTAAAATCAAGGAAAACACTGGCGATGAGAACACTCTAAAGCGGACGTGGGGGCAAATGGATGAGGCGAGAGGAGGTACGACATGTTCAATATTAATTCAGTGTGAGATGTGAGAGGCCATCTGGGATTCACTCCACAGACTTGTTCAAGCCACTGGAAGCTAGACTTGTGATGAAAAGGACACAAAGACACGCCGATGAGCACAAATGGGCAGACGGACCATATTCGTAAATTAAACCCTTTCTGCTTACCTAAACGTTAATGTCGTCCATTCCCGTTGTAAAGTCACATGTCGACCTTCAGTGCTCAGAGCTCACCATGTGTCTTGTCTTGGTCTTGTCATCAGAGTCGGACATTCATCAGTGTGCGATGTGCGATGTGCGATGTGCGATGTGAAATGTGAAATGAGGCTGGTTGGAGCGCGGGAACGGGTTTTTATAGTGGTGCAGGCTTCTGATCACATGTCATCATATATTTTTCTTTTCGCACGATTTCTCGATGTTTTGAATTTCTCTATCTGCAGACAGTTCACAAGTCTTTTTGTCTTTCACTATCCCCCACCCCTCCGACTTAAAAGTTTTCAAAGTTTGCAACTCTCTCCCAGTGTTACATGCAAAACAAAGTAATACAGCTTCACAGTGCTAAAGGAGATACGTCTTGCAACCAGTCCAAATGTGGTTTATGTGTTGTTGTTTTTTTTATACCACAGGCGTAGCATTTAATGCAGGAAGGGTGGGCTGATAATGCTTGTGGAAAAAGAGATGAAGAAATAGAGGGAAACATGAAAAAAGAAAGGGGGCATTTTCTTGTTCTCTTACGCATTACCTTAAAGAGATAAAAATGATAAAAGATAAAATCCATTAATATTTTCCTTGAAGGCAATACTTTTATTTCTCCATACTGTGGTATTCAAGATGAGTCATACTGATAAGACAAGATAAACGATAAGATAAGATAAGATAAGACTAGATAAAAGATAAGATGAGATAAGATGAGATAAGATAAGATAAGATAAGATAAGATAAGATAAGATAAGATAAGATAAAAGAGGGGGAGAGAGAGAGAGAAATAGAGAGTCCCAATCGTCTCCCATAAGTTGATTGCATGATTGTCTCCTTTAAGAACTCCTGAACTTCCTTCATATCCACTTATATGTCGCCCTCCTCTCCCTCTCAATCTATGTACCCGCAAGTTCACGCCACTGCTTTGTGCCCCTTAATTTGCCAACATCTGAATGGAAAATAACCATACTAAACTGCATTTTTTTCCTTCTGTAATTTGCCAAGGTCTTTGCAAAACAACTTGATAAGCAGTCAGACGAAGAAAAATTAAAAATCCAGGAGCAAATTTGTTAAATAGGTCAGACAATTTCATATTGATTTAGAAAAAAAAAATCTTTCAAACAAAACATGCTTTGTCACAGGCAGATCCATTTCTTGTTTTGAACACTTCTCATAGATTACTACACGTTTTTGGTGTGTGATAAGTTACTTTTAGCCATAGCTTTGGAACGCAGGGGGAGTGCGGNCACTGGAAATAGGTCAGTATTTAGGTCACAGACGTGTACCAGTATTTACCAGTCCATTAAATGATCCATCAACCAGTCTCTCCGTCCATGAACTTCCACATGAGCCTTCACCGGCAAACACAAACACGCAATAAAACAAGGTTTGAGCAAACTTTATTGAAAAAAGACAAAAGAAAAAAAAATCCCTAGCCACACTATGATAAGTGGGCGCACATTTACAACTGAGAAATCATGCTACAGATTAAGCAAGAAACAAAAATACAGCAATCAATAAATCAGTCAATCAATCAATCAATCACTCCATTCATCAATCAATTAATCAATCAATTAATCCACTCTATCTAGCACTCAAATCCAACATCCCTAAGGCACACACATGCTGTATAATACATGAAGGTTACACACGCACAATAGCTTTGAGGTCACTGTGGTTAGATTTACAAGGAAGGGTGATCTATTGATCACATCATTTTTTTTCTCCCTCTCAGGGGCCCAGTAACCTTAGCTGTGGTCTGTTCTAATGCATTTGTCACTTCCCTGGCCAGTCTAGGTTAAATTAAAGCAGCACTATTTCGGGTCAGATGTTTGAAAAGATAGGGGCTGCCAATGAGCTAACTCCCTGTTCTCTTGAAACAGCCTGAGGCCTCAAGTAGCTTTTCATAGGGGTGGGTCAAATGAGGAGATACAGCAAAAAACTTTACTTGTTATGGGCTATTAAAAGTACTGTATTTTTGTAAAGATTAGATGCTTATCTCCATTACTGGTGAGTGGGAATAGTCAACGAAAATTAGGGCTGGAGTGACGGCAATGGACAGTACATAGTAAAATATAGCAAAAAGATTCGGGCGTGTGTAACCATATGGCGTTCCACTTCGTTCTCAGTTATTTTCTTAGCTGAACTTGACAAGCCTTGCATCTGCGGTTCTAAACTGTACGATACCTCTCCATGTGGGGGCTGCTGTGATAAACTCTCACCTTCTCGTAACATTATACACTTATCTATTTATCATATCTATGTCTCCTTCGTTTCACACTGAAACATGATTTAGTTTAAGTTGCTCCGCGCGCGTTATGAAAAAAAAAAAGTCCATGAAAATTTGAAGTTCCTTTTTAACTTCTGGCCATCCTCAGTAACCCTGGTTCCTGCATCTCCTGTGCTTCTTGTACCAAGGCACAAAAGTGGCAGCAGATGACCGCCATGAGATCAGTGAGGCAGCCGCCATCGATGCCCTGAGTCTCTCTGACTTTGCCTCGGACGGTGAGGAGGGCAGCAATGTTCACGAGGGGCACGAAGTAGATTAGTCCGCAAAGGAGGCAGGACTCGCCCACAGCCTCAGAGGTCTTCCCGAAGGTGTAACAAGGCAGGAAGTAAGTGACGACGCACAACCCGAGGTTTTCGAAGCAGCCACAGAAACCGTGCTTGAATTGTGTCATGATGTTCTTTTACTGTGGTTGACAGATGCTGGATAGAGGAAAAGGGTTGTCTTGGTTTAACGGCCGGTACAACGAGGGGAGCTGACACTGGCAGAAGACTGGGACAGTTCAGACGCACAAATACCGACCTGAAAGAACAGAAAACGAGACTACGTAACATGAGACAAGATGCTGAGGCAATGAGAGACAAATTAGGTCACCTGCAAAATTTGGTAACATCATGTTAAGAACTTTACGCTATATCTAATCACAGCATCAGAATCCATGTACGAACTTAAGAAATGTAAACGTTACCAGTATAGGATTTAAACTTGGTGAGGCCCTTGACTCATTCCCCATTTCCCTAAGTTATTTTTTGAGGTTTTGAGAAAATGAGCGCTCTCAAACATGTCGCTTAAAACAAAACAATGAGACAGATGTGGTTTGGCCAGTAAAGTATCTCGATCACTTGATCATTTCACAGGAACATACCAAAACAAAACAAAAAAAAATTTCTAACAATAGCACATCAACCGCCATGACCTTGGCGAGAGCACATCAGTTGCTGAATGCGTTTCTGATTCTTTTGCTATTGCTATAAACCTAGGTTAATTAACACTGGCAGCAATTGTGGATTATATTTGTTAATGTGCCCAAAGTTGCATCCCAGTTTCTTTCCCAACTCTTGGAGTTATTAGATTTTGAATAAAGTGCATGTCACCTGCCTCCTTACTCCGAGTTGTGATGCTTCTTATTCTGCAAACAATGCATTGTACAACCACTCTATTTATACTAAGAGACCCATCCCAATTCAGAACACTATAGCTGCCTAATCGCAACAAGTGTGCATTTACTTTATCATAACAATGAACTCCATGGCCATTGTACTGATAAACAAGAGTAGGCGGCATGACTTTAATCTGAAGTGTAATCTGTATCAACGACGAGCGCCAAACATAAACACTGATGTGACGCAAAATTCCATTGTTCAACGACTCGTTTGACTTTCATCCTTCCTGTATCTTAAATCTGCAGCATCAGTTATCTTCCTAAATAAGCTGCCGCGCAGTCAGTACTATGGATTACAGTGGCCTCTATTGTATGTATGTGGGTGAGGGGGGGCGGGGGGTGTGTGACGATGAGAAAGCGAGTGGAAGGATGGGGAGGGAAGGAGGGGATCGACATGCTTGTTTTTTGCCTGCTCCCTTTCCTTCTTATATTTTTTAGTCTCTATCCCTTCAAGTTTTTTCCTCTTTCTTTCTATCTTTTGTGTCTTTTCAATTTTCTTTTCGTTTCTTTTTTAGAGTTTTCTTTTAATTTGATGTATATTGATTATGTATACATTATGAAAATGATTGGCAAAATGCCTAATAAAGAGATTGATTGATTGATTGTTAGCTCACTAAACTCGGCCACCAAACTAGCCGCGTGAACCGAAGGAGCATATGCTAGTAGGCATCCACGATATTGGCTCCTGGTGATGATGGGTGGTGGTGGTGCCTGAACTTTTTATACCTCATTTTTTAGGAGAAAGGATGAGAGGAGAACTACTATTTTTTTTTTTAAAAAAGGACCCCAAAAATGTCTTTCCATTTATTTCGCAAATGAGCACAACATACTATCCTGTGCATTCTTTAAAAAACATGTCTAAATTATCTCAAAATGTGAATTTGAAACAGTAGGAAATGCGGGATTGGAATATGTGCTAAATAGGAAATAGATCACTTCGAAAGTGACGGTGGGTGGACAGGCAGGCAGGCAGGCAAACAGGCAAACAGGCAAGCAGGCAAGCAGGCAGGCAGGCAGGCAGGCAGGCAGGCAGGCAGGCAGGCAAACAAGACAAGACAAGACAAGACAAACGGGCGGGCGGGTAGGCAGACGGACGGACGGACGGACAGGCAGAGACAGACAGACAAACAGACATGGTCGAGAATTTTTATATCGCACCTTGTAAAGAAAACGTCACATATTTTAAACTTCAGGTAGATGAACCCAAATTCATGTCATAGGAACAAAAACTGTCAGATAATGCATGTACGTAGGCTGCAATTCCCGGGAAAGCCTGGCCACTAGCTGCCTAAAGTGTGATCTATCATTATTCTATTGCCGTTTAGCCCACTTCTCGTTGTCAAAAACCTCGAGTATGATACCTAGAGTATGACATCCCCTTAAGGGAATAACTTATGAGCACAGAGAAACATCGATATCAAGTATTCATTTACTGAATACGATATCAAGTATTCATTTACTGAGAATATGTTCTTACTGTATAAATACTACATGCATGGATTCAATAATATTTATTGTTTTATTGTTCAGGTCGACCGCGATACGAAGTATTCCTTAAAAGAAAGTATACTTTTTCCATGCGCCATGGGCATACTTATGACCAAAAATTCTACTGCACACGTTGCACTTGCACGTCATTACGAAGGAATGCAAATACTTTGATTATCTCCCTTTAAATACTTCTTTCTGAAAATACATCTAGTGTCTGAATCTGATGTTTTTGACGCGGGAAAAAAACGGTGATATAATGTAAATAACAACCTTCTTTGTAGTAGCAGTAGTAGTAGTAGTAGTAGTAGTAGTAGTAGTAGTAGTAGTAGTAGTAGCAGCAGTAGTAGTAGTACGGTAGTAGTAGTAGTAGTAGTAGTAATTGTTGTTATTGTTTCGGGTGTTATTATCAGCTGTCAGTGTTCTATGGCAATGTCGCGAATGGAAAAACAAACAACAGGCTTTTCTTACAATTTGCTTAAACAGCAAGTGTCAGAGGATATCTTTGCGCGTGATAACAGAGAATCTAATACGTTTATCCTATTAAGTGGAGGTACGATGCATTTACTGCATGGTCAGAATAACTTAATAGTGGTACTTAACACTTTATCATCGGCCTAAACTCCCCCAGTTCCTTGTCAAGGATTGATAAAATTTAAATGAAACCTTTGTGAATAGTCTTGCACATTAAACGTCCAAGGCACCGGCTGTCGTCCCCGTTAGAGTTTATTATCAGTTTCTTATATGGATAAGGGAAAGCCTCCGGGTAATTCACTTCCTGTTATGTAGAGACTTTAAACTCGCGAGTATCAGTTTTGTAAAAAGTCCCACTTGATCAAACTTGAACTGACAACTTAGAACATCAACGTCTTTCATACTGTAGTAATAGTAATAGTAATAGTAATAATAGTAGTAGTAGTAGTAGTAATAGTAGACTGTAGTAGTAGTAGCTGTTGTTGTTGCTGTTGTTGTTGTTGTTGTTGTTGTTGTTTCATAATTACCATACTTATCTCCCCCACCTTCCGGTTACCTTAAACATTATAAGTGCTACTGTTTGAGAAGCTCTTAATTCTCAGAAGTTGTTTTTTACCCGAACACATTATCTGAAACACTGTCTCCAGTGCCTTAAAAGTACAAATTATTATTATAATCTTAAGACTAGAGGTAGACTACTCGCGTGATGTAACGCCTTGACAAACAAGTACATTAGCATAAAATAAGCGTATTATTATTATTACTACTATTATCATTGTTAGTGCTATGCTGTAGTGACAGCGAGGTAGACTGAGGAGACATAACCACTAGGTTGGTCACAGCCAGTTATACTGGTGGAAGCACAGTGTGTTTATATCCGGCTGAAAGAAAAATCATACGTACCTGTTTTCAATGGTGTCTAAAGCCAAGGTTTGCCAGCCAAGGATTTACACACCGACTGCTTTGAGTCAAGATGTTCCTTTTGCTGACCCTCTCATGTGTTCTTTAACGGCTTGCAAATTAATATGCTGCAGCCCTTGTCGCTAATACCGCTACTGTCAAACGAGAAGAAGAAGCACACATACACACTTGAGAAACTTGTTAACTGCTAAAATTAACGTGTCCTCCAGCTGCCACCAACAGGAGCTGGAAAACCAAACGTGTATACCAGGAAGTTAATGTGTAATACTCCTGTCAGCGCAGTTCTCTTGTGCCTTTGTGAGTGTGTTTGTGTGTGTGTGTGTGTGTGTGTGTGTGTGTGTGTGTGTGTGTGTGTGTGTGTTTGAGAAGGGTGGGGAGAGGAGGGAGGCTGTCGGGCTGTACGTCGTAGTCCATTTCAGATTTAATTTAGGAATCAGATGTCTGGCAATCTCTGGTGATAAAATGGAATAGATCCGTTGATAACAGTCAACACTTTGCGTGAGATATTCACATTAAAAGTGGTTTCCATTTTGTATAAACATCATTCAATGCGAGGAAAGAGACACAGAGAGGGTAATAAGGAAAAAATTAATGCAAGCGAGGGATATGGTGGGGAGGGGGGAGGGTGAGGTGAAAATACTGGAGACAGCCAGCGGTGGGAGAGATACAGAGGAAACCGAGAGGAGGACATTGTATAAAGGATGGTGAGATGAGGGTGGGGGAAGGCAGAGAGACACAAAGCGTGCAGAAGAGAGAGAAGGGACAAGATAGAGACAGAAAGTCGGGCGGTGTGATCGAGAGAGAAATCGGAAAACTGGGGCAGTGAGATAAAGAGTGCTGATGTAAAGTCAGATACGTAAGTCTGCACGGACAAAAAATCCCTCCAGGTTAAATGAATGAATGAATGAATGAATGAATGAATGAATGAATGAAACCCAAGCTAAAAACAGACAAGTTATGCACAAGTTCTACTTACATGACCCCCAACTGCTCCTTTTGCTTCTCTTTTTTTTTTTTAATGTTCAAGAGGGCGTATGCTCCGAGCTTTCCTGAATTAATTATAAAGACTGGGGAGTGCCGTTTATGTTCGTTTTTCCTGAAAATTTAATCCACCGTAAAAGTAGGTAAAATTTAAGCGTGCTAAGTACATGTAGTTTAAACGAATGAAAAAAAAAATGTGGCTAGCCATAGCAAATATAAAAATCTATCTCGGAACAGGCTTAAGCTATAGAAGAGAAGAAAAAAAAAAGGTAACTAAATCTAACCTCTGTAAAAACACGAAGAATTAGCTTCCTTTTAAGTAACAATACTATGATCAGTACTGTCGTAGATAAACTTTTAACCACTCCAGGAAGCTAGCCAGCCTATGGCATGAAGTGACATAAACGGCGTAAAGTGGGCAACTTTAGGATTCTACACTGACCATGAAGCAGGCAGTGTGCAGAGACGACCAGTTAGATTCACAGACAGAACTTATGCGATCAAGAATTGCCCCCGTACAATTTTCCTTCCTGTTTTTAATCAGTGTCTTAGCGAACGAACCTTTTGGAGGCGTGGTCGTGGATGTAAAGGTG